>CABEEJ010000671.1:160723-235633 GCA_901482245.1 Timema douglasi
ACACACACACACACACACAAACACACACACACACATACAAGCGCTCACAGCCGAGTTGAAAGTCACGCAAACCACAAAGTGAATAAAATGTGCCCCAATTACTATTAAATGTTCACTAAAAGCGCAAAGAGCGTACAATTTAAAATGTGCCTTAGCTTTTCACATGGCAGTAACCAGGTCACCCAGCTTGTGTTACTCGTATTTGTGTGTTAACAGTCGAAAAATAAATGTGTTTTTTTAACAGGTTGCGTGTTTATTGTTTGGTAAATATAATTAATGTTTGATTATTTAGACTGTCAGAAAGCACTTAGCCAAGAATTCTAAGATTATTCTGTTGAGATATATATGAGTCTGCGTGCGTGTTGTACAAATTTGAGTTACTTAATAAAAGAGTAGGGTTCTCCAGTAAAAATATTTATTTCTGGAAATCTTTAAGTAGCGCAAAAGAAAAAGCCCATCCGAACTAGGATTTAGATTTTAAGGATGTAGCACTAAATTAGATTAGATAAAACAGTTATAATCTAATATAGGATTTAGAAACTCTGTTAAAACAACATTACGGCTACAGTACATGTGATAGTACTATCTATTTTAATAATGTTCCTAAACAGTTATATATAATTAATATTGAACTAAATAAGCAAGTTAGGTTCAAACTATTATGTTACCCTCTTCAGTGGGTGAATGTTCTAACTAGGGATTCACTTTCGCAATAAACTAGACTGCCGATGATGTGGAGATAGGGGTTGAAATCCCGGTCAGGTGTACTAAGGTTGTTTAAATAAAGTATTTTCCCACTATCTATCCAAGAAAATCTGGCTACGCTTCCTCTAAATATATCCTCCTTTATCCCTAAAACCATTAGCGTAGTTAGTACATAAGCATACAACCCAAACGGGTAGTAAGACATGGTGCTCTTTGTAATGTATATATATAAATGTATATATATGTCCAAATTCAAAATAATATCCATTTTTGAATCTTTATATTTAAAAGTAGGCCTTTTTTGGCTAATTGTCATCGGTGAGCACGTGAACTAGCGCATCATTATGTTTAGGTCTGATTTTAAATGATTCGGTGGTTGGGTTTAGAGTCCCGAAAGGATGTACAGATGGGGCTCTTTTCTAAATGGTTTTCCTATCTCTTTCTTATCATCATGTTTATAATGGTATAATTCCTCTAAAATCTACCATCCTCATCCTTAACCCATTAGTATACTGATGGACCAGATGATAAAGAATTGCTAGAACAATAAAATTACTGAATATCTAATAACAAAAGCTATACATATATTTAGTTTAATCTTTATCAAGTTTTATTATATGGAAATTAATTAAAATACTCAATGCTTTGTACATATTTACGTTGCATTTAAACTTTTTTTTTTAAATTGTACACTTGCATATTTAATTTTTTTTACCCTAGCGTCCTAGTACCCATTCAGGCTGTACGCATATGTACTATTCACATTAAAGTGTTATGTAATATCAAGGCTACCCGCTTCGGTGGCCCCGTGGTCTAACCTTCTACTCTTGTGTTGTATTAGACTACCGAAGATTAGGAGATAGGGGTTAGATCCCAGTTGGGTGCACTTAGGGTGGTTTTCATAAAAGGTTTTAAACCCTTCCTCCGCGCAAATGCAGGTACACTTCATATAAATAAATCCTTCCTAAATCCATAAACTATTAGCGTAATTAGTACATAATCGAATAAACAAATGGGCAGTAAGACGTGGCGCTATAAAAAAAAATATAGTAAAAATGGTCATTAAATTCCAGTACTCTCTTGATATAAATATATTCAAGAACTCTCGATATTGCTATCTGAAGATAATAAACTATATGGATATACTAGATAATCATTTTGTTTATTTTGATCAAAAAACTATTTTGATATAAAAATTCCATGGCGTAAGCCCACAATCGAGCTACATTGAACGATTAAAAAGACTTCATTAATACTGCCCTGAGCTCGACTTTCCTTGATCCCCACCTTATTCTTTGACTTTAACTTGTATATAATGTATATACCGCTAATATCAGCAACTTACTTTTGTGACAATATTCTAACTATAAAAGTTTGTTTGATTTTATTGCCTATGCCACAACGGTCTGTCGCCTAGATATTCCTGGTCTTCTACTCGTAGTGGGGGTGGATATGTAACCATCCTCCAAGGTTGGGTCATAATGTATGGGCGGTTACTTAAACCCAATGAGATGATGGTTATGGGGTTACAGCAGATTATTATTATTATTAGCACCGCGTCTTACTACCCGTTCGGGTTATACGCACTTACGCTAATGTGTAATGGTAGTGTGATTGTGAGATGAAATGAAGGACCTACAGTTTAACGTGGAATCTGAACCACGGAGGAGGCCTGGCATTCCTCACATCCAACATTTGTTGGGAGTTAGGTTGGTAAGCCATAGAGTGTAAAATCCACCCTTAGTCGTTGCGGCATATCGATTATACTATATAGCCCCCTCTTGCCTGACTGGAGGCATACATCCTATCCGATTACCTCGTCATTAACTGTCAAGAGTTTCCGTTCACTCCGCTTTGAAGGTCAAGCTTCAGTTAAAACTGGATGCCTTCTCTCTAGATAATGAGGTCATATAGTCAATGCACATTGGCCTACATGAAGATGAACATATCTCAGAGTTTAGTTTTAACTGTGTATCCCTGCCCGATCAGGTCTTTCTTGTATAAATTAATTGGGCTAATGTAGTAAGGATAAGGAAGGTATAATTTAGATTAAATATACTCTCATTTACTCCAAAGGAGGTTAGGAAACAACATAAATAAACCAGTCTCAGAAGACCCGAGCGAGATTTGAACTCAAACCTCCTCATCACTGGCAAACCAGTCTAAATGAGCTTGCCATTTAGATCACGTGACCACTGAATCAGTTTTTTTTTACCAACGCGCCTTACTACCCATTTGGGTTTTACGCCTATATACTAATTACTATAAAGTGTTAGATACTAGGAATGTTGAATTTTAGTCAGTGGAAAACCATTTTGGAAAAAAAACACTCTTAGTACACCCGAACGAGATTGAACCCCGACCGCCCCATCTTCGGCTAACTAGTATATTGCGAGAGAGACACCTTGGATCATGCAGCCACTGAAATTGTCTTATCGGTATTAATTCGATGGTTTCTCTATTGGTCAAAGCCAAACATATTTTATAAATATAACAACACCACAGTTGTGACACCATAAATGGTATTAAGATTTATTTTCTACAAAATTTAGAATTTATCCAATTTTATGTAAAGTCTATAAATATATATATATATATATATTTCTTACTTTCTTTAATTTATTATCCTAAGAGAAATTTACCCGAAAATTTTCAACCCAAAGATTATGGTGAATCTTTACGTTTCATGTGCACATAAGAAAAAAAAACGGGATTTTATTATTCTTTCTGTCCCCATATATATATATGTCTGTCCCAGGCCACAAATCTAAAATCGTTTAATGGATTTTGTTAAAACTTTATATTAAGGTATTCAATAGTTATACTTTAGGCTATTTGATTTTATCCTTTTCCCCTAAATTCAGAGAAGTTTTTACAATTTTTTTTTTTTTAAATTACGCCTTTTTCAAAATTTACTTAACGATTTTGTTTTAAATATATATATAAATAGGAGGGTTTGTTTAGCCTCCCAAACAACACTGTACATTTGTTTTGGGAATAAAATGTAATTATGGGTAGTTTACAGGTGAATGATTTTTGAAAAAACTAAATTTTGAAATAACTCAAATAATTGTATTTAAAAAGTATCTCATGTGAGTGTTTGATATTAAAAATAAAACTATCAGCTCCTAAACTGTTTTTTTCGGAAGGAAAAATTTTTTCATTGAAGTTTATTGAAGACCAATTTTTTAAATATTATATAAGGGGCTCAAACGATTTGGATCAATACAATAATCTTGTAAATTGTTTACAATATTATTAATTATGTGTATATATATTTTTTTTTCCTTAGAAAATTAATTTAATAGTGGTTTACTGATAACTCAATTTTGAAAAATTTGAATTATTTTGGAATAACCTTAGTGCTTATGTTCACAAGCTGTGATTGGGGACTATTTTACATACTAAATGATTATATATATATATATATATTAAATAAGCTAATTTAAGCGTAGTTTGCTTCTGTAGGTTGTAATAAGGTGGACTGGATAAAAATAGCTTAATATAGGTATATGTAAAGGACTTTTGTAATTGTGGCAGTGAACTTTCTAGCTCCTAATGCCATAAAGTAAGCAAGAAGTTTACTAATGACTAATTTTAGAAATTTGATAATTTTTCGAAAATGGACTTGATTATAAATAAATTGGTTATCCGATAATTGTCTTTTTTTTAGTTAATCTCTGGATTTCGAATTGAAATATCTTATACACTTTATGTTCTGATTTTAAGTTGGTATTTGTCCTTTGCGATCAAGTTAAGCAGGAAAAAATAATTATAATCACTATTAAATTATATTCATAGATCATAGCCATTGTTCACGTGTTTGGGAGTTATTCTTGCAATAAATGTTAAAATTAAAATACGTACGTCCAATGTTCTCAATCATTATTATTATTATTATTAGCACCGCGTCTTACTACCCGTTCGGGTTATACGCACTTACGCTAATGTGTAATGGTAGGGTAGATTGTGAGATGAAATGGAGGAACTACAGTTTAACGTGGGAACCGAACCACGGTGGAGGCCTGGCATTCCCCACATTCACAATATGTCTTGCCAGAAGTGAAGGAAGGATTTGGTAATCAGATAAATATGTGCTGGGACCGAGGATTGAACCCCGGACCCCAGCATAGAAGTCCGACAAATTACCTCTAGACTGCCAGGTCACCAATGTTCTCAATCGATTGCTTAGAATTTTAAATTTAAATAATTTGAAAAGAGCTATAATTTTTAGCCGCATGCATCTTCAAACGGATTACCAGATCACCAAACCATTGAACACACCGTTAAGCCAAGGTTCAAAGAATATTCTTGCTAAAATTAGTTAAAACTGGTTCACGCAATTTGTAGTTATCGTGGAACAAACAGCCGTACAAACTAAATACCAAACAGTTGAGTTAAAACATTACATCCCTTTACTCGGTCAATCAACAATAACCAAGCTATAATCTAATTTTATAAGTAAAATTGTAAAATGTCAGAAAATTAATTTGTTCAAATTATCTCTATCAATTGCATACTATTAAATATAGTAAAACGTATATAGATTAATTTGATCAAATTAACCTTAACTTCCAAAAGTTTACGTAGGCCTATAAATCTCTCACAAAAGATATTTTTTCTACCTTTTAGGTGGAAGTCTAACAAGATTATTTAAGAAAATATGCACCTGCAATCACCTATGAAAAGTATGGTTGATTTGTGAATTGATAAAACATATCTATAACATTCTCTTTGCACCTGACAGTATTTGAGTCTTTCTGATCTAGAACTGACTGAACAGAACCAAACACTTTGGCACTGAACTAGATCAAATATATTTTATAAAAAGATATAATATGCTTAGCATATCCCTTGATGTAAGAGTACGTTAATATATAGTTATTGAAAGTTAAGCTTTCAGATAAATATTTATTTATTTCTCCTGGGCGTATAGTCAATTTTGAACTTTTTTCACCACAAATAGCTATGATTAAATTTAATTATTTTCCTATAGTTAATATTTATATATGAGGTTATATAAAATAAACTTTCTTTAAACGTTGGGGGTTCCACCCCCCAAATCCTCAATGAGTTTTCTTTGAAAGTGGATGTAAACCAATGTAATTCCAGAGTGGTTTTTTGATAGGTTTTACCGTTTAGCCACAAGATACCTCCAAGGAAAGGTCCGCACAGTCTTTAAAGTTGCTCCGCCTTTTTGCATTTTATTTCGGGGGTTGAATTAAAAATTTTGACGATTTGGAATTTTCTCGTTGGTTACAGGCTAGAAGCTATGAGTGAGCCATATTTCAAGTTTCTAGCTCATCAGGAAGTGGGTAAACATTAATGTCAGTGAATGATGGAGTCAGCCGTGTTGGTTTATAGTAGTATAATGGCCATTTTTTCTTCACCAAGGTCATTCTAAATTTGATTTCATACGCACTAAATGTGGTTTATCTCTTTGAACAAATAAAGGCTTTCATTAAACTACTTTACGAACATTACTGTTTGACAACCCACTTTTTATTTATAGAGAAATATACTACTACACGATTAAGATTGAGGGAGCCTGGTTCAATTTAAAGCTGAATGCCAGATTTACTATTTGTAAATGTGTTAATAGTCTTTTTGGATTATACTAAGTTAGATTTTACGTCGGTTATTGTGTGTTTAGAACGTTAACATTTAGCTATTCAGAAAAAATAAATACTTAATAAAATGACAAGATATAGCTAAAATGTAATAAAAATGACAAGATATAGCTAAAATGTAATATCTCTTGACATATTTATTTAGAGAAAAATGGTATGTTGCATCGTACCTACCTTATCTATATTTTATCCCACTATAGTAATTTACTAAAATCTCAAAGAGTTGTCAGACAAAATAATATACGTTGATGCAGAAACACTTACAAAGAGCATTAATGAAATAATATGCATTTTTACAAAAACGTTGGGTTAAGAGGGACCTATTTGTAAATCACAAATTTCATTTTTTAAATAACTAAAAAAAAAGTAGATGCTCATAGATCATAAAACATTGGTTTGATAAAAATATATTCCAAATAAAATATTTTAACTTTGAATAGTACTACAACTTTACTATGAAATTATATTTCGTCTCTCTAACAGTTGTAGAGATATGGATTATTATTAGCACCGCGTCTTACTACCCGTTCGGTTTATACGCACTTACGCTAATGTGTAATGGTAGGGTGATTGTGAGATGAAACTACAGTTTAACGTGGAATCCGAACCACGGTGGAGGCCTGGCATTCCTCACATTCACAAGATATCTTGTCAGAGGTGAAGGAAGGGATTGGTAATCAGATAAATCTATTCCGGGACCGAGGATTGAACCCCGGCCGTCAGCACAGAAGTCTGACACCTTACCCCTAGACCGCCAGGTCACCAACTGCAGAGATATGATCAAAATAATTGGAAATTTCTGATTGTTTAAGGTGACCTTAAAGTCATGTTTTTGGTTACCTGGCAGTCTAGAGGTAATGTGTCAGACTACTGTGATGGCGGCCGGGGTTCAATCCTCGGTCCTGGTGCAGATTTATCTGATTACCAAACCCTTCCTTCACCTCTGACAAGACATCTTGTGAATGTGAGGAATGCCAGGACTCCACCGTGGTTCGGATTCCACGTTAAACTGTAGGTCCTCCATTTCATCTNTCCACGTTAAACTGTAGGTCCTTCATTTCATCTCACAATCACCTTACCATTACACATTAGCGTAAGTGCGTATAACCCGAACAGGTTGTAAGACGCGGTGCTAATAATAATAATAATAATTTTATTCCTTGTTGGAAAGTGTTTAAGTCTGAGTGGCTAAGTATATATTTTGTTTGAGTAAGAAACAAAACATTATTAAATAACAATTTGTATATATGAATGAAAGAAAAACATAACAAAAAATTTAATAAGATTAATTTTGTAATACCTTACTTGTGGGTGTTGCGTTCCTCCATTTTAAGATAATACCTACTATTTTGACCTTATTTATTTGTCTTATTGTGTTCGGTTCAATTAATTAAATTGGATAAAGTATTGGTAGAATGAACCATTCTTAGCTTTTCCCGAAAAATATGTTTAATCAAGTCTTTTGAAAACTATACAAAAAATAAAATTATGGCATCCCAGAAGTTACCATAGCTCTAAGATGGGGTAGTAGGGCACTCTATCATGGTTACCACCTTTATACATTAAAATATAGTAAAATAAACCCTTGTCAACAAAATAAATTAAACTCCCTATATAATTGCCTTTGAACCATTAGATAGTAAAGTGGTTATATTTGATTTTGAACAACCTCATGTCCAATTCATATTAGTTAGACTTCGGCCTTATGGAGTGTGGTGATCTACTATGCGTGTCAGAACTTGTGTTGCTAGACACAAACTGGTCTCATGCGTTAGAAAACACTATGATGGTGCTAGACAAAACTTTGTTCACCCTTTTTTAAGCTGTAGTAATTCGTGGGTGGTAGCCATGGGAAGCCAGGCTGGACGGTACTCTACAGGTAAAGTGGTCTCTCTCTCTTTCTCATTAGCCATTTGATCAACCCGCCGCCAATACCCCCCTTCCAAATCCCAATCCCACACAAATACACACACACACACACAATCATGTAGTAAACAAATTTTTCGGAGGTCTGCTTTATGGGACAAGTTTAATACTGATTAGAAGGAAACATTTTAATAGTAGCCTACAATCGTGGCAAGCCTGCCTTCCCCTGGCAACCATACATGAGATGCCGTTAATGTTAAGCTTTATTATTTGCACCGAGGCCTTTTTTTGAGTCTCCAGAGTCAACCGAGGGAATCGAATTCAAATAATAGCTGCTTGGATAGACGTAATTATTACTAGTATTATAAAATCATATTTGAACTACAGTGTCTGCCAAAATTTAAAACAACGTGAACATTTTTGTTCGTCTTGTTTAGCTCCCGAACTTTTGTTATGAAGAAATACTTTTTTTTTAAATAGAGTATATAGAACTTCTTAAACCAAACTTGGATTAGTGTGTTAAATATATATTAAATGTATATTTTAAGCACAGTGTTTATTCAAAGTGTGAACTTTTGGAATCTAATGCAACGATTTTTAGAAAAACCAAATAATGCAAATATTTCACATTTGGAATATTAAAATTACTTGAGGAGATTCATTAATTTAAATAAATATTATTTCAATGAACCATCAATTAATTGAGTAGAGAATTGACAAATAAATGGAATATTCATTTAAATATTTTGTATACTTAAACGTGTGTAATAAATGGGGGAAGTAAATCAATTAATGCCGACTTCTTTTAACATTATAATAGTACTTCATTCACTTGAATATTCAATATGAAACTCGTTAAAACAGACACGAGCTGAGGTGATTTCTATTTTGCCCCCAGATTTTGAAAATATATCTGATACAGCCCCATAATAATCGAAAGAGAACGGCCTGGTCAGAGTAGAGCAGACAAATCATTCCTTCTAACTCCAATTCACTAGCTGTCTGTCCTTGAAATAATAAATGTCACCAGTGGTTTTGGCATGTTTGTGGAGCTTATCACCCTGACCCACCATCTCTCTTTAGGGATTGTCACCTGGCTCTCCACAGTTTTCAAGTCAGTGTAGCAAGTGCGGCATTGATGAAAGGATTTTTTCAGTGGGGCTGAGTGTATGTAGATGCTTTAATGTCTTTAGGGATATGTGAAGTGTAATAATAGTAGAAAACATTTTTTTTTAATTGCCCCACAAAAGTTTAAAGATGGCAGAAGAGATATAAAGGGCAAAAGGCATAAATAAATAAGTAACAATATTCATACACTTTGCAACATATCCAATATGTGTTAATGATTTTTTTTATTTCTCATAAATATATATTTTTATTATTAATACACTTTTAGGGATATTTTGACACAAAGTTTAACTGCATAAAAAATCACTATTTAAATCTTCTTCTTAGATTGCAAGCTGTTTGTTCTTAAAAAAATAACTTAAACTTCAATTCATTGAAACAGTCACGGTTATTAAACAATTTAAATTACTAAGCACCTTAATTCTAGTTTAGATCTATACGTACAGTACGTTTATTGGTATAGCTAGCGGATAGCCTTCTTATGCTATTTTTGCACTAATAGATAACTTGGAAAGGGAAGTGGTAAATTATGTTGGGTTAAAAATTTACCGAACATTTAAAATGGTAGATTGTTAGGATGTCAAGATGCAACAAGACTTACAACACATATAAACATTGTCTAACCTTGGTACAACATGTGATTTGAATACAAGACTTAAATTCAAGTAAACTAGGATGTGCCCGAGATCCAACGCCAATACTGACAAACAACAGAGAAATAAATGACAACCAATAAAGTTGATTGGGATTTTTATAGAAAAAATATCCCAAATTAATCCTGCAAAAATATTCATTCTGACCATACAAAGTGAATTTATAAAAAAATACTGGAGAAAGTGTCAACTATGACATTTTGGTTGTTGTTTATAAGAAAAAGCTATATATACTTATACTTTCTTAAGAAGTTACTTTTGGCATTGAAACTTTTTGATGCCTGACTTACCAGCTTCAAACCTGAGAATAAAAACAAACTTTAAGAATATATAGCTACAATTTGGGCATCATTTATGGTGGAAACATGTAATATGATATGCCTAAAAGTTGCTGGTGTTGCCATTGCCCACTAAAACTACTTAAAACAAAACCTATATGTTAATTATATATATGGTTGTAAAGCTTATATATATATATATATATATGTGTGTGTTTGTAAAGATTCAGTAACGTTCATATATGTAAAGATATAAATGATTTAGCTAGACTTAGGCCACAAACTGTACTATAATTTATTTAAATTATAGCTTTTTAAAACATATTTTGGAACATTTGGTGCCTAAATGATGCAAAAAATGGAAATTAGTCATACTAACTGGCTTTATCCTAATAGTGAAGAAAACCACACCATTTCATAACGTCTGGTTTAAGATAAATATTGTTTTATGCTACTGGATGTGAGGGAGGATGGATCTTAACGACGTCGCCTACCTGTGACGTAACGGCAAGTCAAGATATGATTACTTATGTTAATACATTTTTGCTATATCCGACCAGTTTTAGAGATAATATTTTAGCAGAATTAATTAATACTTAAACAATTCTAACAATAGTCTTACATTATCGCAAAAAAATATTTTTTTTTATCTTAAATAAGTTTTTTAGTAAACTAATTTTTAAATTTTCTACCACTTGGTATAGGCTAATTGGATCATTCCCAAAAACTACCAGTAGGGATATCCCTAACAGAATGTTGATTATGAAAGTTCTTGGAAACTTTATGTATATCTATAACAGGTATCAAGAACAAGTTAATTTTGAAAGATAACGTCATTGCTGTCCCGGCAAAACTAGTGAGTTTTTATACTCATAAGCGGAAGAGGGGCAGTGTTTTCAGATAAACCAGATGTCCCACAGGTTGGTCTAATCATTTTATTCCCCCTTCGTCTATTAGTGCGTTGTCGATAAATCGTAATAGTGCTTCAGTGCGTTAAGGATGTTGACTACCTGTGACGTCACGGTAGGTCAAGATAGGATTTACGTTGTAAATGAATTTACGTTTTACTCAAGAGAGTTTTAAATATATAACTTTTAAACAGTAAACATAAATTCTTAAATAATTCTAAAAAATAGTCCTAAAGTGTAACAAAATTATTATTTATATTTTTAAGTAGTTTCTTGTCAACGTATTTTTTTTTAAAGATCCTCTACAACTTTGTGATAGGCCAGTTTCGTGACCAAGCCAAATATTTAGTCTTCCTGCCAGGATGTGGCTTTAAAAAGTCCGTTGTAGCTTATGTCTCTCTAGAATATGAAACAAGAAAAAGTTTAACATTAAAAAGCAAGTCAGTTTGGTTTCAAGGCGCGAACCCTCCTCGATGGCGTAGTTGGCTAACGCGCTTGTCGTGTTGAGCTCGACTGCTGAGGATGGGGACATTGAGGTTCGAATCTAGGTCGGGTGAACTGGGGGTGGTTTTAATTAAATGGTTTTCCACTCTCCCTCCACGCAAATGCGGGTTCACTTCCTCTAATTCAACCTTCCCAATTCCTAATCCATTAGAGTAATTAGTACTTAAAGCGTATAACCCGAACGGGTAGTAAGACGAGGTGCTAAATATTATTATTATTATTACTATTATTCAAGGCAAAAATATTAAAGTAACCGTGTAAACTTATCAGAGAAAGGAGGAAGGGGTTATCAGCATATGGATAAGTGCCCGCTCAGGGTGAACTTCTCATTTTATTCCCTCTCTTTTTATTTGGTACATTGGCGCCTAAGTGTGATAATGCTTAAACTGCTTAGGTACGTCAATTTAAGATGCAACTCACTTCACCAAATAGCTTCAAAATCTCCCAATAGGCAACGTCGTTAAGATGATACCACTTTAGTAATAAATGAGAAACTCGTTTTTAAAACCACGCTAGTTAATATATAAAATAAATCTATGCAAATATGAAATTATTTGGTATATCAAAAAGGATTGAGTAGTTTAATTTATGTTAAATTAAGAATATAGAATTTGAAATCATACTTCCTGTGTTTTAAGCACCGGTTATGGGTATAATTATCTAATAATTACTTTAATGAGTTGGGGATAGGGGAGGTTGAATTTATAGTGAGTGTACTCAAATTAGCGTGGAACTAAATCCGACTATTTTTTAAACCACCCTCAGTAAACCCGACTGGAATTTGAACCCAAATCTCCCTGTCATCGGCAGCCTAGTCTAATCCACCGCGTGTCGATACCAGTTTTGGCTATATACGTGTAATGAGTTATTCAATAAAGAAAACCTTAACACAATAATGTCGATAGATTTGTCTAGTAGTAAGAATGTATTTTACTCTAACTATGTGTTGATAACTTACTAAGTTTTATTGCCTGGATATCAGTTTATTTCTCTACATGACTTATAGAATTATTTAATCCATGATAAAATTTAAGGTGTGGTCCAGTGGACCGATACATTGAACTAGCTATGTACTTGTTCATAGTTATTATTATTAGGACCACGTCTTACTACCCATTCGGGTTATACGCTCATGTGTAATGGTAGGGTGATTGTGAGATGAAATGGAGGACCTACAGTTTAACGTGGAATCCGAACCACGGTGGAGGCCTTGCATTCCCCACATTCACAAGATGTCTTGTCAGAGGTGAAGGAAGGGTTTGGTAATCAGATAAATCTGTGCCGGGACCGAGGATTGAGCCCCGGACCCTCAGCACTGAAGTCCGACACCTTACCCCTAGACCACCAGGTCACCTTGTTTATAGTTAGCGAGTTTAGGTGCTCTTGGATTACATTTAACTATCTCCTTTCCACGTTAATATGAGTTAGTTACTTCAAAGCTAACATTAATTCCTCAACCATTATATTAAGTAATTAATAAAACCGTGTGTAGAAGTACTGACGGGAGCAAACTTGCGACAATATGTCTTTATGGGCTTAAACATAGTGAATGGAATTAAGCTATTTGCATAGTAGCTCAAATCCTATTAAACATCACTATAAGACTAATTCAAAGACGAATAAGTGTTTATTTTAACTAAAGTCAAACCTAGGTCCTCTCACCGTTAGATAAATAAATAAACCCTGGTTTGAAGGACGATGTAAGCTTTAAACATAAACCAAAGCTTATTTTTTTGCATCACGTGTTACTATCTGAAATGGCTTCAATTACAATTATAAGGCAGCCTAAAAGATTTATTTACTCATATTTTTATGGAGAGAGAGTAGGAAATCATTAAGGATCAACTAATTTCAGAACTCTCCGCAGGGATTTGTTTGACGTTTATTCCAAGTTTCCAACAATACAAATAATTAAATGGGTTTTTTTCTGTGCACCACGTCTTACTACCCATTCGGTATATTTACACCAATCGGGTAGTAATAAGTAAGATAAAATAGAGATGAAATGTACTAGATTTTGTGTAGTAGAGATACATTGAGAAACCATTTAGGAAAAACAATTCTTGGTAGCCCTATGAGATTCGAACTCCAACATGCTCGTCATCCAGTTCTATGCATAGGTGACTCATTATACCATGCTGGGACCAATGCGGCTGATTCGATGCTAATATTATGAGTTATGTTATGAACTAGCTGATGGATAATATTATTAGTTATGTTATGAACTAGCTGATGGATAATATTATTAGTTATATTATGAACTAGCTGATGTACTTGTACTTCACGCGGGAATCCTATAAAGTAGCGTTGTAGTTTATGAGCCGAATACCTATTTGGTGGAATTTGGTATAATTCGGAGGTATTAAATGTCATTTAAAAGGTGATTACCCCCCTAGCCAGGGAACATTAAAATTCATGATAGACATCTGAAATCGGTAACTTTCAAATATCACGGTCATTTAAAGATGGCGGCCTACGGTTTTATTTAACCACTCACATCTCAGCACCCACTTAACCGATTTCAGATTTACTTTTTGATTTCTAAGGTAATTTCTATTTCTATCTTTTATGTACTTGTACCTTTTACGTAGCTCTAACGGTTCTGACGGGAATCTGGGAAAAGTAGTTTTTCAAATAAAAATGTTCCATATTTTGCTTGGTAAAATGAAAAATGCTCATGATTACACGAAATAAACTATGTATTATTATTATTATTCCTCACATTCACAAGATGTCTTGTCAGAATTAAACTATGTAAAAAAAGTAGAAATCTATTAACTTTTTTTATGTAATTGGAAATCAATTGCTTATAAGCGTCTGCAAATAAAGAGCGGAAAACCTCCGAGGAAACTCTTGTTCTCTCTAATGGGACAAGGCATACACACATATATTAAGAGTCAGAAAGCTAGGGTATGATTGGTGGATAGTAACTAATACTATAATTTTACATTAACGTAAGTTATAGTAAAATTTATAGTTCAAGATGGACATTAATAATCGGTAGCTCAGAATGACTATGGACATTTTAAAATGGCCTCAAACAAAAAAGTTATAACTAAACTCTCATTTATCCAATGTATATATTAATTTGAATTTTTGTAATTATAGTTCTATTGATTCATTTTAGTTCTGTCTCTAATTGTATTAGGGATAGCAGTAAAAATATAAATTTACAAAAGTAGAATGTAAAACCTATTAAGCCAAGTTTAATAACGTCGCGTCTTCCGCTTTGCCAGATCATATAAAACAATAAAAAATATCTAATGTGACAATCAGACATTTTTTTAAACCAGCTTTTCAAATTAATTAAGAAATAACAAGTTAATATAGAATATTTTTATTTTTACATATTGGTACATTTAGAATGTATGGTATTTCATATCCTGTATGTTACTGACTAACACATTAACAAACTTACAACTTACGGTACATTTTGTTTATATTCCACAGGTGTAGTGTCCAGGTTAAAATGTTGTAGCATAGATCTTAACATACATCTTCATCAATAGAGTCCCATTCGAGTACCAAGGAACGAATCCTATCGGCTCGATCATCTTCTCTTCCCTCATCAAGGACCTTGTTTCCACACTCCTTTTAACTGCAGGCTAGAGTACAGCTAAGATGGTTTGCCTCGTATGTGATTCTTGGCAAGCTGCACATTTTGAGACCCTTCCAGCGCAGCAACCCAAGAACAGCATCAGGATCTGTGGCGCCTGCCATCCACAGCAAGGAGAGTTTTCCTTCTTGTCCTGCCATCCATCCATGAACATCTGTAGGATCAGAAATGTCAGCTAAATGTTATAAACTACTCCAAATAATGGATTGGTAATTTGATCTCCATGTGTGTGGATATAAATAGTCTTTGCTGGGTGGTAGCTGCCCAGAATTAGCAACCCCCCCCCTACCCCCGCCACTCCCTTTTGCTATGAAAGTATAATACCTGAATATGCACCATTTTAATTTTCTACTAATAAAAAAGTTTTGTTTTTAAAATTGTGTGTGAGATTTTTAGCCTCATATTTCTTGGATCCAATTTTTAAATCTTAAATTATCAATATTTGTTTGATTATTTGTAGTGGCCTTTGTACTTACATGATTAAAATAATCTATTTTTCTACTATAACTAGAAGCTTTTATTCAAAATAATTTTTGAGATCTAAGACACCCTTAGCCTTTATTTTCATAATCTTTAGAATAAATTAGAAAACTTTCATACTTAGCTAGTTATCTGGTATAGCCCATCCAGCTTCCTGACAAATATCAATTTTATATCATGGCAAAACTTCTTTTTTTTTGGGGGGGGAGGGGGTTGGAAATTTATGCTCCCCTCTCACCCCCTAGACACTATACACCGATCCTTTTATTGAAATTATAAATGTTGACTCTTTTAGTTATATAAGATTGTCCCTATACATGAATGTAAATATTTCAACCTTATACCTTACGAGAGGGGTTTAATTCTATTAGATTACGAATGTATTTACTGCTTATATCAGGGTTTGAATCTTGTTTGGGTATTCTAGGGTAGTTTTTCCTTAATGGTAATCCAATTTCACTCCACGCAAATATAGATATACCTCTATAGTCTAGTCACCTTCATGTTTAACACATTAGCGTTATTAGTATTTAAGTATTTAACGCGACGGGAAGTTAGGCATTGTGCTATAAACAAACAAAAACGTCACAGCCGATATCGATAAACTCTAACTTCAAAAGAATGATCACTGATAAATTGTAGTAGTTACCCGCCTCAGTGGCGTAGTTGGCTAACGCGCTTGTCGTGCTGAGCTCGACTGCTGAGGACGGGGAGATCGAGGTTCGAATCTCGGTCGGGTGAACAATCTCGGTCGGGTGAACTGGGGGTGGTTTTTCCTAAATGGTTTTCCACTCTCCCTCCATGCAAATGCGGGTTCACTTCCTCTAAATCAACCTCCCCAATTCCTAATCCATTGGAGTAATTAGTACTTAAAAGTGTATAACCAGAACGGGTAGTAAGACGCGGTGCTAAATATTATTATTATTATTATTATTATTATTATGTAGTTCTTTGAGTGATATTTCATCCTCTGCATCGAAAGACACATTCAATAGCCAAACCAGCGTGCTGTAAGAAGTCCTGGATAGTGGGCGGTGCCACAATCCTACATGTATTGTCGGAAAACGGTGTACAGCGAAGTAACTTGTCTGTTTTTGCTCGCTGCAAGAGCAGTATGCAGCTTAAGCCCGTCAGGTGGGGCACATTGGTCGTCAACACCAATAAATTCTTCCACTTCCCATTCCATATTTTCAGTTGCTCGTATGTGCTACTACAATAAGAACTCTGGTAGTAAAACCGTTTTTGAAAATCATAAGTTCAAACAACAATAGAGGAGTGTTTTAAAAGAGCTACAATGTTAGAATGACATTCTGCCTTGGAAATTATATATTTTCGATTAATTTATAACCAAATTTGATGGATCATCATGAACGAGAATTTACACAAAGAGGGCGTCTTGAAATGTATGTGAATTGGAACAATTATTATTATTATTAGCACCGCGTCTTACTACCCGTTCGGGTTATACGCACTTACGCTAATGTGTAATGGTAGGGTGATTGTGAGATGAAATGGAGGACCTACAGTTTAACGTGGAATCCGAACCACGGTGGAGGCCTGGCATTCCCCACATTCACAAGATGTCTTGTCAGAGGTGAAGGAAGGGTTTGGTAATCAGATAAATCTTTGCTGGGACCGAGGATTGAATCCCGGCCGCCAGCATAGAAGTCCGACACCTTACTCCTAGACCGCCAGGTCACCTATAATTGGAACAAATTATTTAGGTTAATTGTATATGGATATGCACTACAGCTGAATCTAATAAATTCAGAGTAATGTATATAATATTAAATGAAAATAACAAATAAGTGAAGCACACTTTTAGGTTTGTTTTACTACCCAGGATTATTCAAGCTTCAGCTTGTTATTTTTCTTGGCTCTGGAGATACCCGTGGCAGAAGTCACGCATTCTTAGGAGTAAGGAACTAATTAATGCGGAAGTTAAAAAAAGTGCCTGTGTCACATTATTAAGTTTCCCTTAGTACATTTTCTAGCCTTCCTTCTTATGTTTTCTGGTTTTTGAGTTATCCACATCTGGTTATAGAGTTTTCCACATATTTCAATAATTATTTGATTTATGATGAGGTGGAATTAGAGGTGATAAATGCCCAGTTTTTTTAATACTTTTTATATCAAAACTTTTTTATTTTACAAAATAAATAAATGATTGCTTCATTAGAAACATAAAATTAAATTTTATACACATGATACTATAATAAACGATAATGTTCTTGAATATATGTAATGAAATAGCAGCAGCTAGTGAGACACTTTTTAAATGAAGAGAAAAATTAGCCATTTAAATTCAAGACACCCATGACAGATATTCAAAAAATGTTGATGCCATCCTGTGAGGAAAATTTTACTAAGTTTCTAATGAAGAACTATTTGATTTCTTTTACCAAATAAATGTCTCGATAAAAATAATTGCAAAAAAATACTGGCCTTTTCTCACATACCCTCCAACCCTAAGCGTCAAACTCAAAATATAATATAAGGATTAATATAATAAATCCAAGATTTATACCCCAGAATATCCTACATCACATAAATCTAAGCCAAATGCTATTATTATTTATTGTTCAGAGTTTTAACTGAAGTAGTGGTAAGTGTTAAAAGTTTGCATACTCACAAAAGTATGTATTATAAAAAATTGCTCAATTTCTAACTAATAGGTTTTGAAAAATCATAGAATCAGAGTTCTAGATTTTAAAGTAACCCGTACAGCAGCTAGGTGTCCCAGGGCGTTAGTCACAATATAGGTAAAATTTATAATAAAAAAAATCCTGAGGCCCACATAATCAGGCATCCATAGTTTCATTTTTAAAGTTTCTTGGTCTTCAAGTGACTTTGTCATCACATAAATATACAAACTATTCTTTTATTTTTCCTTTGTCTTTACTTGAACTTAATATTTCTTTAGTGGAAAAAAAAATCATCTATTTGTCTAAATATTTAGTATACAAATGTAAAAATAATCCTAATAAATATTTTAATATAGCTTATGTTTAAGTTTTATTATGTTAATAAACACAATTTTCCTTCTAATATTAATACAAAATAGCCAACATAACATATATATGTTCTCTTTGGATTTAAGAGCGATTTAGTAGGACAGAATAAAGAATAAATAGCACAACACAATCGCACATACTATATCATTTTCAAATATAGGTTTGGAATTAACCACCCTTAGTTTTTTTACTCTTAAAACAAGCCCATCATCTTATTAGTTACAATAATCACTCTTTATAAATACATTTTAAACTAAAGTAGGGAATTATATTACATTATTTTTAGCATCACCATATTTACATAATGGTAATAGGACTGGTGAGGTAGAATTTTGATAAAAAATAATATTTAGCACCGCGTCTTACTACCCTTTAGGGCTATACGCTTTTAAGTACTAATTACGCTAATGGATTAGGAATTTGGAAGGTTGAATTAGAGGAAATGAACCCTCATTTGCGTGGAGGGAGAGTGGAAAACTATTTAGGAAAAACCACCCCCAGTTCACCCGACCGAGATTCGAACCTCGATCTCCCCGTCCTCAGCAGTCGAGCTTCAACACGACCAGCGCGTTAGCCAACTACGCCACCGAGGCGGGTAATTTTGATAAAATGTACCCATTTTTGTAGGAAGAAAGTGTAATAAACTTATTTACTTTTCCCTCGGATTCGAACCTCGACATTCACATAATCAAAGACTGTTTAGAACGAGAATGATACCTTAGTCCTCGTGGTCACAGATTCGGGCTCATAGTTAAACTTGGCACCGATTCCTTTGTGCCACACCTGTCTGCCGCTTTTATCCTTTACGACCGGCATGCAAGTCACTTTCTGAGTATACTATCCTATCAGTCGAGGGGATCAGGAAGAAACGCCCAGGACGTCTAATGAGGGGTGTGTGCATGCTGGAAGGTGGTGCACATGCAACCCTGGCCTTCCTAACTCCCTGTACACACAACACTTTTATTCTTAATTAATTATGTCAGGAAACATGAATGAAAATAAAGATTATAGCTCTCGCGAAATAATTAACGTTACAGTTGGTGCAAAAAACTACGAACAAGCTTTTTTATTGTCACCATTTCTCAATAACGATTCGGGCCATTATGCAATTGTGTACTACGCCTGTGAGCAATGTTTGGGATGGATTAGGCTTAGAGTAAGTGTACCCGCATTTGTGTAGAGGGAGAGTGTAAAATGATGTCAAAACCGCCCTCAGGACATTTGACTGGTATTTAAACCATGGTGTTCGCGTCCTCTTTAGCCCCCTCAATTGCAGGAGTGACGCCCTAAGCCTATAGTATTCGACCACCGAAGTGGTTAGGCACAGTAATTAATATTTTCATCTTAGTGTTTTGCACTGCGTCCTACTACCTGTTCGGGTCATACGCCTATATACTAATTACACTAATTTTCTAGGTATTAGGAAGGTTTAATATAGAGGAAATGCACCCGTATTTACGTGGAGGGAGAGTAGAAAACCATCAAGATAAAAAACTCAGTATATCCGACCAAGATCGAACCACTTTGGTGGTTTAGTACTTTGCAAGAGTAGCGCCTTAGACCATGTGGCCACTGAAGTGGGTTTCATCTTAGTTTCGGTGGTAATTAATGTAATTAATAAACCAGTTGTCCCACTTATTTTTAGAAACCTTGTAAAATTCCAATTTAAATTTTGTATTAATCCACCATAACTTACTCTCTAGCCTTTAGAAACTTGAAAGTTAATGGTCTCCAGAACGTAAGCTCTCTAACCAACCCTATCATGAGATATTTCCATTTATTCCCTAACGTGACAAACACCCACCACAATTCTATTTTTACATTATCATCGTATTAACGTAGTGATGTCTTGTATCTTCAGGTTTCCCCAAATAAAATTTTGTGTACACTCCTGTCATCACCCATACACGTCACGTGAATACCCCACCTTAGCCTATGTATCTTAATTATTCTGAATAAAAACCACTATATCAAATACAATAAATAAATACAATTAAATTAAATACCTAATTAAGTTCGCTTTCCCTGATATTTTTTTCAAAAATATGAGCTATTTGTTATATTTTAGACAGTAAGAAATTCACTTAGCAATGTTATATATAAACATATTATTTATAGCTCTCTTGATCATGCACATATTCCTTAACATAATATTAAACATGACATTCACCATATTAAAATGAATCACAAACTCATAATTTACCTCGATACTTCTATTATAATATTATAACATCTAAAATGGTTCGTTTTTAACAAGAAACTGGTCAAATTTTAGTCTACATACTCAATTGTTCAATCACTGACACAAAATATAAGTCTTACTAGATTATTTTAAGGAAGATGGCTACCTATGATGTCACGGCCGGTCAAGATAAGATTTCCCATGTTAAAGCATTTACTTTTTACTCAGTGAGTTTTAAAAATATATCCTTAAAACAAACAAAAAAATCATACATTCTTAAATAATTCTAAAAATACTCCTAGAGTGTTTCAAAATGTTATTTTTTTCTAGAATTAGTTAACCTCTTTTTTATAATTGATCTACAGCTTGGGATATTTAGCTTACTACCCATCCAGTCTATTCGTATTTAAATACATTAGTTATAAAAGGATGAGGAAGATATCTAGGCTGGGTGTTGTACTGTATAGTTCATTGACCTGCTCGTCTTGTCAAACCAGATTACACGAACATGACGCCTTTTTCCAGTCGCTACCGATGTGCTTATCAGGCGATATATAATATGCTATGTATATATAGCTCTAAAAGAATATGCATACCAGAATATAAACAAACAGCTTCTGTGTTTATAGTAGTTCTAAATGTATAAAGGTAAATAATCCTGCAGTCAAATTAAAAAATGTAGACTGGACGGTATAGTGAACGAGGAATAGCCGTCACCATAAATCAAGCAAGAGAATTCCGTTTCATGTTCTTTTTGCACAAAGTAGGAAGACAGATTAAAGCCTCTTTAATAATTAATGAATTTAAATATTTAATGATTTCATAAGATTTCTACCAGTCTCGGCCATGCTGAACTGCAAAGTATTGGCATAAAATAGGATCGATCCTTCCTTCCTCTAGAAAACTCCGGAAGGACAAATATAAGAATTTTCCTTTTAAGTTAATATAAAATCACCGGTGGTGTATTTAATAAAGTAAGATGATTTCAAATACTGTGAAAGATCTAAAGAAGTAGTATGTAGAAAATATACAGAGTTAAAAATATATGACTATTATATATCACGATTTTAGAATATGATCGAATCAATTTTTTTTAAATTAATTATTTTACATTTCATAATTTTTATGAGGATGTTAGGCATTGAGAAAACATTCAAAGCTACAGAATGGATTGCAGGGAAACTAATCCCTTCTCTCTAATCCTCTGCATGAACTGCAGAATGAAAATTCAAGGTCAAGCCCCACACTGAGATGCAGAGTGAAAAAAAAGCAGATAAACTATGTTCGTTTTACATTTTTACTATGATAGATATTACAATTTTCACACAATAGTTTGTTAGGTTGGTCTAGTTTAGGTTATATTAGGATAGAAAACTTACAAAGTTAGTTAAATCTGTAACGCTATATTATTTTAAAATGCATATCAATTTTCAAAATAGAAAAGTAAATAAAAAATACATATATTTATTCATATATGCATGAATAAATAATATATATATATATTTATATATTAATATATATATTTATATATTAATATATATATTTATATATTAATATATATATTTATATATTAATATATATATTTATATATTAATATATATTTTATATATTAATATATATATTATATATTAATATATATATTATATATTAATATATATATTATATATTAATATATATATTATATATTAATATATATATTTATATATTAATATATATGAACAAAAACTTACCAAATCTTACAACTCTGTACAAGATGAACACTTTGAAAACCGTCACAAACAGCTCTGAATGATTACTGTATTAAAGAGGTTATCCTATGCAAGCTAAACTTATAAATAAAGTAACGTTGCAGTTAAGCTGTCCTAAATATTGTCTTGGCTTCAAACAAGGTACACACTGTACCTCCCCACTCTCACTCTATTTAGTTACGGCCACATAGACTAAAATAGAGGGGGGTGATAACTAATACATGAAAAAGGAAACCATTTACAGGTTAATGAAATATTTGAATTTTATTTAAATTAACAAATAGTGTTAAAAATACAAGTTTTTTGGCCTTATAGGTCTTATTGAAGTGTGTTGAAAAACAAATCTTAGCAATCTATTTCATGCACAGTTCGTTTCTAAAGTTTTTATAATTATATAATATAAACTTGTCTAGAAGAGACCACTGAAATAAACAAAATAGTTGCTATCATTTAAAGAACTTTTTAAAATGATATACAAGCTTCTAATTCACCACAGTGAATTAAGTTCAAATAAAATCAAAAGGATCAAAAGTTTAAATTACTAAATATTACAAAAATTGCGAAGAGCTTAATGAGCCTCTTTTAAATGGTTTACAACGCCTCAGATTCACACCAGTGAGCACAGACTAAACAGTTTTAAATTTAGGGAATACATTTATATTTAAATATCGAACCAGATATTTACTTAAAATTTTAACCCTAAAAATTATACAAGATTAAAAAAGAGCTTAATGAGCCTCTTTAAAAGGGATCAAAACGCGTCGGAATCACACCAGAGAATACAGACGAAACAGTTTTAAATTTATGGATTAAATTTTAATTTAAATATAGCATCAGATATTTACGTTAAAGCAGAAAGGTTTTACTTCCCGACTAAACTCAAACCCTAGCGGGACAATTACCCTCGTCACTTTTAAAGAATCAAACAAAATTCCCACATTTAAATATTTAATATAAAACTAGAAAATGTTATGTTTCAGAACTTGTAACCTAAATGAATCTGCAAATATTAAAGTCAAAACCATAATTAACAACAAAAATAAGTTTCTTTAACATTAACGTCAAAGCAAAGATTTCTTCAAAATAACCAACAAAATAAACACTATCAATTTAAAGAATTCAAATTACTGATAACCACAAGAGCAAACAATATTAACATTTAACCTATATATTGCAAGAACAAAAAGGAACCAAAAAATGTGGTTATCTCTTTAAATAAAGAAAATAAAAAATACTAGCGCCCAAGCGGCAATATAGAACAAATATAAGGGCAAACAGTAGATTTATGTGGCAATTAAATAAATGATTCCCTTCATCCTCCAACACCTCTGGTAATTAAGAATATATATTAATTACACCAATGTGGTAGGGATAAGAAGCTATTTTATTAAGAAAGATTAGCTACATTTTAATTGGTAAAATTTTATTATTTTATTAGTGCAATGTTAAATGAATTAATATCTATAGCAATAAAAAGTGACAGATGCATATCATATGAGCTGGCATATGAATACGTGAAATTAGATCTAGTAATTGCATAACAATTGTGTAGCTCAGATATTTTTTTTAGTACCGTGACTTGTGCTTCTAACCTTTCGACTGATACGCATAGGACGATTGAATTTAGAAGAAGTGTAAATACATATGTGTGAGGGGAGAGTGGAAAACTAATTAGAATAATTCTGAAAATTGAAAAATGAAACCTGGACACGGGAATCAAACCCGGGACCTTGTCCCGTGTCAAAATGTAATTTTTAAATTTTCAGAATAAGCTATCTAGATGGAGTAATCCTCACTAAAAGCATAAATAATAGCTTTGGCTATTTAATAATAATAATATTTATCACCGCGTCTTACTATCAGTTCGGGTTATATGGTTTAAATACTAAGTACTCCAATGGATTAGGAATTGGGAAGGTTGAATTAGAGGAAGTGAACCCGCATTTGCGTGGAGGGAGAGTGGAAAACCATTTAGGAAAAGCCAGCCCCAGTTCACCCAACCGAGATTCGAACCTCGATCTCCCCGTCCTCAGCAATCGAGCTCAACACGACAAGCGTGTTAGCCAACTACGCCACCGAGGCGGGTAATAGTAGTATTATTTGGTATTTAATCCAAAGTATTATTTTCTGTGTCAACACGTGGGGAAATAAATGGTTCGTGTAACTTTCCTCTATAAATAATTACACCTTTCTCCACCGCCCTATTTGATACTTTCGTTCCCCTAAGATCCAAGATTGTTTAAGGGGAGACAGAAAGTTGTTCCATGTTTATTTCCGGGTGAGAGCGTACATTTACGCCAATGCAGCCTCTTGTAGTAGATCGTTGTGTTAAGCCTGTCGACCAAGGGTGTGAATGGCTTGGGGCGTTCAAGCGTCTTTAAAATGCGCGATAGGGGGAGGATAAAAAAAGAACCCACTACGCAGCTTCCCACCCCTCTTACCCCTCATTCCTTTCACACACATCCCATTCCTTCTTCACTTGAAAGGTTCCGCAAACCGTTCGTCTTTGTCTGGAAGTTGCGCAATGCTGTATAGCGTATACCCTTGTGCGAGACTCTTCCTTAAACCCACGTGGTACCCGCCCCCCCCCCCTCACCCTTTTCGGAACATCACCCAACCCTCTTTCCAACGATCCAAACCCCTTCCCACACTCTTTATCCTTCATTCCCTTATTTGTTATTCCAACCTGCCGGAAAGGGAGTAGTTCTATTCTTACCCTGCCAAACATCCCGTCACTGCCGAGTCTCAAATCCTCAAACTGCAAAAGGGTGTATATATAAATATACCGTATATATATATATATATATATTTCTTCAGTGCGTGCTTTAAACAGGCATGTGTAGTGGTCATGTGTATCCTATATATAGCCATATGTCATCATTTGTGTGGTCTTTTCTTTTTCTTTATATTTTCCCCACCACGTACTACTAACTAGGTGACCTGGCAGTCTAGGGGTAGGGTGTCAGACTTCTTTGCTGGCGGCCGGGGTTCAATCCTCGGTCCCGGCACTGATTTATCTGATTATCAAACCCTTCCTTCACCTTTGACAAGACATCTTGTGAATGTGGGGTATGCCAGGCCTCCACCGTGGTTCGGATTCCACGTTAAGCTGTAGGTCCTCCATTTCATCTCACAATCACCCTACCATTACACATTAGTGTGTGTATAACCCGAACGGTTAGTAAGACGCGGTGCTAATAATAATAATAATAATAATACTAACTACCATGTCCGGACTATAGGCAACTTTTTACGCTTGTGTGTAGGGATGAGGAAGTTAGAGTTTTAGGTGAAATGTACCCGCATTAAATGATTATAATAACCATAGATAATAGTTAGTTTAGAGATGGCAAGAACAAGTGGATCGTAAATAAAACGCCACCACTGCTTGGACAAATTAAATGCTTAAAACATATAGCTATTTCAAATATTCCATTTCAGAGCTTTATTCTTTATCATTTGTATCCGGGGTCCCCTAACAACCTCTTGGGGGCCAGACCTGTCCTGTGGAATGGGTTTGTTTGACCAGCGAGAGCTTAATAACTAGTACCGAAATTATGATGCGCCTCTATGTATTACCCAAAATACCTGCAGACATACATACACACATAAATACATACATACATACATATATACATACATACATATATACATACATATATATATACATACATACATATATACATACATACATATATGCATACATACATACATACATACATATATGTATACATACATACATACATATATACATACATATATACATACATATATACATACATATATATATATACATATATATATATATATATACATATATATATATATATACACAAGAATACAACATAGTGTTTTCGTATATTTCCTGACTATAAACTCCAACATTCTTAATTAACTGTTGTTATTCCCTTGAGATTATAAACTTGCATCTACTCATGTTTATGTGAGCTGTATGTATATATAAATATACTTACAATACTATATTATTATTATTACCGCGTCTTACTACCCGTTCGGGTTATACGCACTTACGCTAATGTGTAATAGTAGGGTGATTGTGAGATGAAATGGAGGACCTACAGTTTAACGTGGAATCCGAACCACGGTGGAGGCCTGGCATTCCCCACATTCACAAGATGTCTTGTCAGAGGTGAAGGAAGGGTTTGGTAATCAGATAAATCTGTGCCAGGACCGAGGATTGAACCCCGGCCACCAGCACAGAAGTCTGACACCTTACCCCTAGACTATAGAATAGTGTTACTATGTATTTCTGCAGATGAGAGTTGAGCCAGTAAAATCAAACACTTGCAAAATAATGGGCTGTGTTTATGACATAAATTCATGTAAAATACATTTCAAATAAGTTAAAACCTACTTCAGTGGTCGTATGGTCTAAGGCATCCCTCTCGTTTTGGACTATGCCGATCGGGATTCGAATCCCAGTCGGGTGTACTATTGGTTTTCCCACTCTCCCTCCATGCAAATTTGAGTACACGTCATATAAATTCAACTGCCCTCATCCGTAACTTATAATCGTAATTGTAATATATGCGTGTAATATGAACAAATGCGTGGTGCTAAAATAAAGAAGTAAGTAAAAGTATATACTTAAATCTTAAAAGGAATAGCCAGGTGTGTGTGTGTGTGTGCGTGAAATATCATTACAATAGGCACCTTTGTGTCTACAATAATAAAACCTTACATAATATGGAATTATATTATTCCAGTCTCTAGTTAATAATTATTTCAGGAATATATTGATACCCGCCTCGGTGGCGTAGTTGGCTAACGCGCTTGTCGTATTGAGCTCGACCGCTGAGGACGGAGGGATCGAGGTTTGAATCTCGGTCGGGTGAACTGGGAGTGGTTTTTCCTAAATGGTTTTCCACTCTCCCACCACCTAAATGCGGGTTCACTTCCTTTAATTCAACCTTCTCAATTCCTAATCCATTAGAGTAATTAGTACTTAAAATGTATAACCCGAACGGGTAGTAAGACGCGGTGCTAAATATTATATTAAATATTATATTATGTTGATTTTAAATATATGATGAATCCAACGTTATCATTGGGGGATACTATAATAATTATACAAAAAATTTGCAGAATTTAAAAAATATATGACTTATGTCATAAAAAAATAAACTTCAGAAGATAGTAAACTATGGTCTTTGTAAATCTCAGTGTTATCACTACAAGGAATATTTATACTCCGCACGTTGTCCAAACTAGTCCAATATTTTTTGCGGTGTGTGATAAAATGCAGTTTCACATGCTACTATTAATATAAAATATACTATTCAAGTGGGAATCAAGGTAACGATGCCTTTGGTATTGTTCCAGATCCTCTTTAGGCGTGGAAATAACCCTTTTTAAGTTATAAATTTCCTTATTATGAATCTAATTGATCTATTCCACTAAATAGCGTGTCACGGCCTCCGTTATGCTGGTGACGAAAAAAAAATAATTTAAGGACTCCTAAACTTTTCCAGCAACAAATATTTCAAATTCAAATTTGTGGTGACGGTCAACCGGTCTGCCATAATGCATTAAACTCGTTTTTCACTTTGATATTATTTGAAAGTAACCCAAAACTACTACTACCAATCAGAACATATTACTGAATTTGTTGTCACTTATGAACACTCTTAAACATTTAACACCTACAAACACTCAACTGATGACGAGTCAGACACACACAAACAAACCTAGTCCACCATCTTTCTACCATCTGATCACTGGAACTAAATAGTAGCTAGACCAGTTTATATTAGACCGTGGTCTTCCTTCAGTGTCAATCTCAAATATATTTACAACTTGATGGTTTGACACTCCCGTGAAAATAAACGGATGATAATAGGTAAAATAGACATTAAAAACTATTTGTAATGAAGAAATACGTGGTTATTATTGCTTTTTCACTATAACTATGCTAATAAATGAGTAATTAAAGTAGTTTAAAAGAATGCCTAGAGTGGAAAAGGTATATCATTATTATTATTATTATTATTAGCACCGCGTCTTACTACCCGTTCGGGTTATACGAACTTACGCTAATGTGTAATGGTAGGGTGATTGTGAGATGAAATCAAAGACCTACAGTTTAACGTGGAATTCGAACCACGGTGGAGGCCTGGCATTCCCCACATCCACAAGATGTCTTGTCAGAGGTGAAGGAAGGGTTTGGTAATCAGATAAATCTTTGCCGGGACCGAGGATTGAGCCCCGGACGCCAGCATAGAAGTCTGACACCTTACCCCTAGACCACCAGGTCACCCGGAAAAGGTATAAATAATAGAAAGTGTATTAGCATTTAGAGCAGAGATTCCCAATTATTTTTAGATGGAGGTCCGTTTTAAGAAATCGACATACTTTCGCGGTCTGGCAAAAATTTAACAGTGCCTCAAGTGCACTAGGACTATAGGCCTACTAATTCAAAGGACGAGATCTTATTTCCTTTTAGTCATTTTACATATTTATTATTGCTGGTCTTCCATGTCTACTACCCGCCCACCACGGAAATAGCATCATTTATTCTGTTTATCGCGATCTGTCAAGATCCTTAAAAATGTCTCTGCGGTCCGGAGGCGGGCCGCGGTCCGCCCTTTCTCAACCACTGGTTTAGAGGTTATAGCTATTTGCTTTAGCGTAAATAGACTGGTAGAATTCATGGTCGCTGAGTTGAAGTAGTCCTATTTGTCGGTGACGGACTTCCATCCGTCTTTATATTCAAAAGCCTGTTAGTGTTGACCTGGCGGTCTAGAGGTAAGGTGTCAGACTTCTGTGCTGGGGTCCGGTGTTCAATCCTCGGTCCCGGCACAGATCTATCTGATTACCAAACCCTTCCTTCACCTCTGACAAGACATCTTGGGAATGTGGGGAATACCAGTCCTCCACCGTGGTTTGGATTCCACGTTAAACTGTAGGTCCTTCATTTCATCTCACAATCGCCCTACCATTACAAATTAGCGTAAGTGCATATAACCCGAACGGGTAGTAAGACGCGGTGCTAATAATAATAATAATAATAGTAATAATAATAAAAGCCTGTTTACTGAAATATCTTTGTCATTGATTAGATACTAAATAATAGTTTTTGTATTCATCTCTCATTTCTGTTACATTAGGTTTGAGGTCTTTACAGGTTGTAGTTTGTATTTCAATGTAGTATTATTTATATGAAAAGTGTCAGAGCTATCTTTATAAACGAATTAAGCTTAGTATATAATTACTAGTTAACGTGTGTCTGCACATATTGTAATACTGTATCTGATACCGAAGATTTACATCGCCTTTATAATTTGGCCTGGGATTTTCGAGAAAGGCTGGTTAAGTGAGAATTGTGGCCATCATAGCAGGGGGATGCCAGATTAAGCCCGTTTAGTGTTAGTGACCGGGTCAATGCCGAAAACATGGTTTCTAACATTTAAGCCCATTTAAGCTGGGTAGGCGTTCAATGAGAGGACAATAAGTCTCTTGACATTAGCAATTTAAATATTCTTAATGTTAACGTACCATTTAAACGCCAATGTGTAATTTTGAATATTTTTTTAAATACGCTTTTTTATATTTGAATTGAAAAATAGACTACTAAGAAATATTTGAAATAGTGTTTTCTTAACTCTAAGCTAAATTAATTTAAAAAACAAACAAAACAGCTTGATAAATGGAAAACAACCGAGAATCGAGTTTCATAAGAAAATATGTGATTATATTATTAATTTCGAAGGTTTGTATGATATAATTTAACTTGAGTTAGTAAACATTATTATAATATAAAAATGCGGGTTGGCAGTTTTAAAAATGTTGTCAAAAAAATTTGTAATAAATTTAATTGTGGAATAAGGTTAATTTAGTGAAGTGCTGCTTAAGAAATACAATAGGCAAAAATACTTTAATAACTAGATATTAATTTGTATGTATAAAAATATTGTTAATTTTACTCCATAGTTGGGGATTTTCTGAGTGTTTATTTTTGCTATAGCCTTTCTTTGTCTAGAGGACTAATCAGTTAAGACTTATTTTTACACCACTTCCTAATATCGATTCAGGCTATTCGTCTACATAATTATTACCCTAATGGGATAGAGACGAGAACAATATTATATAATTGAAATTTATTAGCATTTGCGTGGAGATTTATTGGAAACCAATTTAGTAAAAAAAAACCACTCTCAATACACTAATCAAAGATTTGAACACTGAGTTTCCCACTTTTGGTAAGCCGTGTTAAATGAGTTTGAAATCCATTCTGTGCGTCTACCAATATGGGTCTAATCACAAAAAATATATATTTAATATTGCTTATGAGTTTCGGGATATTCAAATAATAGTTATTTGGTGACTTGGCGGTCTAGGGGTAAGGTGTCAGACTTCTATGCTGGGGGACGGGGTTCAATCCTCGGTCCCGGCACAGATTTATCTGATTACCAAACCCTTCCTTCACCTCTGACAAGACATCTTGTGAATGTGGGGAATGCCAGGCCTGCGCCGTGGTTCGGATTCCACGTTAAACTGTAGGTCCTCCATTTCATCTAACAATCACCCTACCATTACACATTATCGTAAGTGCGTATAACCCGAACGGGTAGTAAGACGTGGTGCTAATAATAATAATAATAATACATTCGTGGCGCTACAGTCTATAGATATGGGAGTTGTCATCAATTAGGTTAATTTATTGAAATACAATTGGGTTCCAAGGCCTAGAGTCAACATTATTGTAACAACCCTAAGACTAGGTACAACCTTTGCCCTGTCCCTTTGAGTGGGTTTCACTCACTAAACTAACGATGAATGTGCTCTCCACCCACATCATTATACTGATAGAGGGAAGGAAAGTCTCCTAATTCCGGTCAGATGTACGGTTTCAAGATTGTTTTTTTTCCTCTTAAACGGTTTTAAACCCTCCCACTAGAAAAATGCATGCTTAGTCGATATCGTGTCTGACTACTGAGCTAAGGGTCCTGAATTCGATTCCCGGCATGGTCGAAAACTTTATCATTGGTGAAATATGAGTTTACCCTTTCACAATGATAAATTAATTAATGGCTGGGGATTGGATGTTGTGCTTGTCTGTCCTAGTCTTAAGTTAGTTTATAAGACATATTAAGCTATGACAGGCCTAGGAAACCGGCAATGGAGAATATATGGCTTGAATAAAATACTGACCCAAACAATAGGCTGGAAACAGGGATGTGAAAAACACTACACAACTACTTAACTCATCCCTGCCCTATTGGTATATGCGTGCGAATAACCAGAATGCGTTATAAAACAAGACAAGTCACATACAACAGTTTCTGTGGAGAAAATGAATTATTTTTGTTTGTGCATTCATTTTTTTAAACTTTATTGTTAGGGGTATTTAAAGTGCACTTTAACCCGCCTCGGTGGCGTAGTTGGCTAACGCGCTGGTCGTGTTGAGCTCGACCGCTGAGGACGGGGAGATCGAGGTTCGAATCTCGGTCGGGTGAACTGGGGGTGGTTTTTCCTAAATGGTTTTCCACTCTCCCTCCACGAAAATGCGGGTTCACTTCCTCTAATTCAACCTTCCCAATTCCTATTCCATTAGCGTAATTAGTACTTAAAGCGTATAACCCGAACGGGTGGTAAGACGTGGTGCTAAATATTATTATTATTATTATTATTATTATTATTATTAAAGTGCACTATATAAACCGATATCAACACACAACTTAAAAACTAACGTAAATCTAGTACATACACAACAGCCAGACCCCAAACTTTAGTTCATCACTTTTATAGGGGAAATCTACAAAAGCATGAAAGAAGACACCCAGGAAAGAAGAAAATGGAAGATTTCCAGGTGATACCTGTCTCAGGACAGTCTCACAGTAGAAGAAGAAAGGGGAAATCCACATTTTAACATGGATACATATTTTCGTAAAACCGGGAATCGAACCCTAAACCCTTTGCTTTGTCATGGCTATATGAATATATATATCTTATTTGCATAACCTAATAGCGTCATATCTTGGTTAACAAGCCAATATTTTCCCTTAATTTAATTAGAAAATCTTCATTTATCTATTGTATTAAAATCACTTTCGTCTTTAAGAAGTTAAAATAAATCTTTCAAATATAGTTTATGTTTGTAAAATATTTATGTACAGTACAATACCTATGTTCTAACCAATATTATTATTTTAAAAATTATTTCTTTATTAAGGCCTACATGAATTTAATATTTCAAACAATTTTTGTTTGCTTCTACTTTTAATTATAATTCAAACAAATCAATTTTTTCAGATCTTTATTTAAAAAAGGTTTATAATCAATATTATACATTTATTTTGTTAGTTATTCTTGTTACTTATTACTATGTAGGTTACAGAAATTTTTTCCGACAAGTTTTAAGACCCGTTCGGGTATTCGTAAAAAAATATATATATATATATATATAATGTAATGTAATTGAAATATATATATCAATTACATTAATAGGATAGGGATGAGGAAGGTAACATATAGTGAAATTATAGACTCATTTGCTTAGAGTGAGAGTGAGAAACCATAAACAAAAAAAACTCTCTCAGTACACCTGACGGGGATTCGGACACTAACCTCCCTGCCACTGGCAAACCTAACTGAATGAGCTTGTCATTTAAACCACGTTCCCACTGGTATGGATTTTACTACATTTTTATAGGCGCCTTACCCGCCTCAGTGGCGTAGTTAATTAACGCGTTAGTTTAGTGTTGAGCTAGACTGACAAGGACGGGGTTCAAATCTCACTCGAGTGAACTGGGGGGTGGTTTTTAATTTACGGGTTTCCATTCTCCCTCCACGCAAATGCGGGTTCTTACCCTCTATATTCAACTTCCCTAATTCCTAAAATATCACCGTTATTAGTACTTAAGCGTATAACACGAACGGGTAGTAAGACGCAGCGCTAAATATATAGGGTCCTTAAACTGAAGGCCAAAAACTTAAATCACCCAACAACGAAAACAGACTCGTGGTTTTATCTCGTTGGAGTCGCATGAAACGTAATTTATTTCAAAATCTCCATTTTCAATACACATGTTTTTACATTTGTTTTGAACTAATTGTTCAAGAACCAATGATCGTACTTAAATTATATACACATTTTGTTGACCCGCCTGAGGACACTAAGCGCCACAGTTTAGTAACCACTGATCTAAGCTAATCAATTGATCGCTTTGGTCCATTGTTCAGTAATTATGAGTGAGCAAACACTAGGGTGATTGTAATATGTCGAGCAAAGTGGTAGCACCTCACTGTTTCTACTTCAGCCCGATGGCAACATCAACAATCCAATCCTTTGCTTGTCCTGTTTGGACAAGATTTAGTGGCACAAACAGAATCTCATGGCTAGATAAAGTGGGACAAAGCTAAGCTGTGCTTTGTTGGCAGCCAACTCATTTCGTTGATGTTTCAAACAAACAAAGGATTGTGTTATTTATCATTCGGTGGGCTAGTATGTATTTAAACTGTTTCTTTTTTTTTTCAAAAAGATTCCACCCGCTTTAATGAGATCACTTAAGTTGCCCCCCCCCACCCCCTCAAATTTAAAATTTAAATATACCACGTTTTGCACCCTAAACCCAAAGACGGTATGATTGTTTATGTTTAGGGGGGCGGGGAGAGCAAGTTGAGAGTAGCCTCCCCCCACTATCAATTTTTTTTTTTTCATACCATCTTAAAAGTTTTGATTTGCACTGTTTTGCACCCAAGTATAAGAGTAGCTCCCCAATATTATGTTATTTTTAATGCCAATTAAAAATTTGGGTTTGCCCTGTTTTGGACCCAAGTATGTCATTTTGCACCTTAATAGTTATGCAAGAAAAATATTAAAAATTAAGCCCCACACTCAATATTTGGATGTTTTTTAATGCCAAAATATTTTTTTTATTTTTACCGTATTGCACCCAAAAATGGTGTTTTGCACCTTAATGTAATAGTGAGAAAAATAATTTAATATATGATAGGACTAATTTATTGGTCCTTCCACCTAGCCCCCGCACCCACAAACTAAAATAGTAAATATATCATTTTGCCACTATTTTGCACAGTATCGAATCAACGTATTAAGTTTTTCACCCCAGTCCCAGAAACAGTACGACGGTTTTTTATGAGGAGAGGGGTGTCATGTTAAGTGCAGCTCACCCCAAGTTTAAATCCTTTTTAATGCCAATTTAAAAGTTTAAATTTGCACCATTTTGCACCCAAGTATGACACATTACACCTTAATAGTTTTGCAAAAAATATATATATTCAAGATAAAAAATTTTGGGAAGTGAGGCAAGCTAGGCGTAGCACCCCACTCGATAATTTGGTTTTGTTAGTGCCAAAATAAATTTAATGGTTTGCGCCCAGGTATGGCGTTTTGTATTTCAATTGATTAGCAAGGAAAAAATTGTAATATGAGATAAAATTAAGTTGTTGGACCTTTGCCCCCGGTCCCGGACCTTCAAATTAAAATTGTAAATATCCCATTGTTTGGCACCTATTTAGCACCGTTTTGAACCAAAGTTCTAAATTTTTACAAACCAACCCCAGAAACTGTAAGATTGTTTTTGTTTGGGGGCGGGGTCAAGTTAAGAGCAGCCCCCAAATATTAAGATGTTTTTTAACGCCAATTTAAAAGTTATAATTTGCTCCATTTTTCCCTCAAGTAGGGCGCTTTCCACCTTAATAAAATATACAAGAAAATATATATTTAAAATTTATAAATTAAATGGGATAAGCTGAGCATATCCCCCCTCCCTATTCAATAATTGGATGGCTTTTATAATACCAAAATAAATGGCTGATTTTGCACCCAAGAATGGCGTTTTGCATCTTAATGGATTAGTGAAAAATGTTCATATCTACAATTATTTTTTAAATAAAAAAAATCAAACAATATTAATCAAACACATTTTTAAACATTTCAAATTTTCGAAAAGTATTCTCTTATTGTTAACTACCCTCAATTTTTTTTATATTTGTTAAAATAAATATATTTTCTTTTGATAATGAAAAACAATTTAACAGATGCCCATTTTAAATAACAAATTAAAATACTTTTAAAAGATTTAAAATTTTCTAAAATTCATCATATGTAAGCTACCCTTAAATTATTATATTTTATAAAAATCATATTACGATATTATTAAATAACGTAAAATAGTCAAAGTGGCAAAATTGTTAAATATATCTTCATATCACTACTAAATCGGCAGATTGGTCTAAGGTCTCACTTTCATGTTAGACTGGCCTGCTGGAGACGGGAATATTGGTGTTTGAATCCCGGTAGGGTCTACTGAAGGTAGTTTTCCCTCATTGGTTTTCCACTCTCGTTCCATGCAAATCCAGGAATATTACCTCTAAAGTGTTCCCTTCCTCCTCCATAAGAGTAATAATTATCATAGGTGCGTACAACCTGAACAGGCAATACAACCCGAAGCTTCATTTATTTTAAATTAGCATTTTACAAATATCAGAAATCAACACTATTATTAAGGGGATGGATAACCACGAGAGATGAGCGCGGCCGGTTTCTAAGGTGATTTCTCTGTACCAGATTACTATGAACATTTGAATCAAATTTTTACTACTGTAAGGATCAATTCACTCACATGGTTTATGGTTTATTCATATCCACTTATTCAATTCAAATTTAATTTCCAAAAATTAATTTAAAGAACACCGCATAAGACAAACTGGTCTTGTTATTGAAATGTGGGATGACTTATGCTAAAACTGTTTTCATTATATTACAATAAACACATTTTTTATCATCTAGTATAATTTAACACCAATTAAAAGTTAAATATTTATAAGCAACTGTGTTTAAATGATTTCTACATGATCGTATTTGTTTGGTTTAATATTTTAATCTGCAGACAAAGCATAAACCTAGAAAATATTATTGAGAATAATTATCCTTTCATTTTTCAACGTACATATTGTTCTAAACTAAAATAAGATGGTACAGTTTTATTTTAATTCAAAAAAGTGTTGTGGTGCTGTATGCTGAGACCTATCGGTGTAAGGTTGAACAAGATGAGCCTCTCGTGAAAACTCAAGGCAGTGATGCCAAGTGTTGCGCTGTGATACACAGATGTTCGCAGGAAAAATATCAACTCGACTACGTTCATTTATGAAATCATTTGTGTGAACACGATGTGTTTTCAATGAAATCAATTTCTGTAAAAGAGATCGAAGAAAATAAAATAAAAAACGACTATCTCTCAACCAGACGAAAGAAAAATAAATGTTCTGATCTTGTGAATTAGATATTTTTTTAATGTGTTATGAATTTACTATCGTTTCTGCATGGAAAATACAATTTTAAAACTGTAATTTATAATTCATCTATTAAGTTCATATCATGTGCGTAGAGTATCTAACTAATATAATTACGGGACCTGCTTTGGTGACCGCATGATTTAAGGTACTACTCTTGCAATAAACTGGACCGCCGAGGACGGGGATCGGGGTTCGATGCCAGTTGGGTGCTATGAGGTTGTTATTCCTAAACTGTTTTCCACTCACCCTCCACGCAAATGTGAGTGTATGTCATCTAAAAGCAATCTTACTCTTCTCTAACACATTAGCTTAACTAGTCGGTTACATCGGCATAAAACCTACATGGGCTCGGTTCACTTAGGTGTACCAATCGAACACTTTGGCCCTACCTTTGGTAATCTGATCTGTAAACAGAGTCAATAATTTGGTATTGATAATACAGGTTTATCTAAATCATTATGGACTATTGGCAATATTAACAAGAAATACACTTATCACAATAGATACATGTCTTGAAACTATTTTGTTATCAATTATAAGGCTGGATAATGAAAGGGGAGTGGGGGCGCTAGTGAACACGCCTTGACCACCTCTCTTAAAATTAATAACATAGTTAACATAGTTCCATAATTCATTTTGACAATTATTATTTTATAAAATAAATTAATCACAAATACTATTTTTACTTTCTCGCACCCCTTGAGTGCCACAGCATGCCAAGTCAAAGAGATGGAAATAACGTAATATTTAGAGTGGAAGGGGAGGGGCGGAACACAAATGCTAATATGAAGATGTTACTCAACACATATAAGAGTGTGCACTGTAAAGATTATTTCCATGTCATTTTTTTGTTTTTGTGATATTAGAAATGCTTCACTTATTTACTTCAATGCGATCCGTAAATTTACAATAATGAAGTAGGGTGGATAAGAAAAACGGTAATTTAGATAAAGTGTTCCTACATTTGCGTGGAGGGAATGTGCAATCATAAGGAAAAACACCTCGGCGTACACGGCCAAGATTCAACCGAAATTTGTAGCACAGGTAACTAAGTAAAAAAAAAATTTAAAAATATAATTTTAAGTGTGTTCATTGCAGGAGTTTTGATGATGGACATTAAATGTATAAGGCTGTAGAATGCATCCATTATTATACACTATGTGTAGCAAAAATTATAAAATAGCTAGTGATATGTAGGTATTATGAACACGCCTGTAACAAGTTATTGATAAGGGACACACAGATTATAAAATTATCATGCTTCAATGTAAAACTTGTGTGTAAGCCTATCACTTTTGGTCAAAATCGATATATAGATATTTTACATACAATTGGGCGAGAAATCTTTTCTTGCAGTATATTTCTAGATGTTTTATTGTGATTTTAAATACTTATTTTTGGAGTAAGTGTTTATAATTTTTGTAGTAGAGTCAATAAAGGTTACCTATGTTTTATTTACTATATACAAATTACCCATTTTAAAAAATGAAATGTTTCCCTTTGCAGAAAATTGTTTTATATACTATCTTCAAATTTGAATATCTGTATATATAATATTATGTAGGCTGGTAAAAATATTTTCTTTCAGTACGATATACTCGTATAGTTCCTGAGAAATGGCCAGATTCAAATATTTGTCAAATAACAGAGAATTTGTGAATAGATTTTGTTTTTCAACAATTACGCTAATGGTTTTTGGGATCAGGAAGTTTACATTCATAGGAAGTGTACCCACATTTGCGGGGAGGGAGCGTGGAAAACCAACCTCAGTACACCCGACCAAAATACTATCCTCGATCTCCCCGTCATCGGCAGTCTAGTCTACCGCAAGAAAAATGCGTTAGATCATGCGGCCACCTGAACGGATGTTAGACATATTAAAATATGTTCAAACGTATAAAGCTATATTTGATTATCGAATATAATAAATAAAAAATAGGTTAATAGAGTCTGAAATTATTGATCGTTATAAGTTCAGTGGTGTAACTATAGGATAGTGGCAAAGTACCGCAGGCCCACCACGCAGATCTACCCACCTAAAATTAATTTGGTAATAGATGAAAGCATTGTCTTTTAAGTCTATTTTTGTTTCGTAAAGATCAAATATTTCAATCAAAAATTACTCAATAGTCATTTTATTGCGTATAATTTATGCTGTACAAAAAATTTATGTACATATTCTTCTGTAAAATCAATAGAAACAGCTGAAGGGTCATTTTCAATACTTTATTAAAATCTATTTAAGGAGCACATTGTAATGAAAAAAAAATTTACATTATGAGAGAAATATATATTATCTATATATTTGTATATATAATTTACTTTGTCTGGTATCAAGTGTCTTCTGACATCTTTTGCTGTAACAACAATAGTTAACATCAAGATGTATAAAGATTGTGTTTTTGTTGGGCGCCCCCCCTAGTATCTAGGAGATAAATAATAATTAAAAGAAAAAAAAAATTACCTCGGCTAATTCAGTCAGTGGCACTACGACTCTCAATACTCGAGACCACTGGGTAAACTTAAAACTAAACCATGAACAATTTAGGTAAAATGGATTGTTGGAACAAAATGTAATTTATACTACAATAAAAATTAAATGTATAAAATAACAATTTTTGGCACTTTTGTGGATTTATTATTGTTTCCCCTTTTACCACATCCCAAGCCTTCCTACGGAATTTCGGGTGATTATAGTTCTAATTTAACAAAGTATAGAACAGTATTGTTGAAACAAAAATATATATATAATAAAAAATAATTAAACATAAAAATGAAATGTTAATTAATTCTCTGCATTAGTCTGGCTTTCTGAAAGTAAATGAATTCTGATTTTTATAGGAGAAAAAAAATGATAATAATAATTTATAGTTGAAGAGTTGGCTTGGCCTCACCCCTGAATTAGTCCATATTGACAACCAACTTCAGAGATTTGATACACTTTAGTAATTCAAATTCTTACGCAATTTGAAACGAAGATAAGCAATTTAGTTCTTGTACACACACTTAGCTTTCCATTTTAACCACTTGTACTTTAATTCACAACCCTTAATTCACTTTAAAATAATTTTAATTAGGAGCTCCACAGATTTGGCTCCATGTTAAACCAACCCCGAAGAAGAAGACCTCGTCTCACTATCGAAAATCTTCCAAAAATCAAATTTGAAAATGTTCTATTCATACTTCCAAGTCCAAAGAGAAAACTAATATATAAAAAAACAAAAGATAAAATGTTTTTCTATGTACTAGGGATAAAAATAAAATAAAATGCAGGTTTAATATAAATATTGAAATACAACCCAATGAAAGTGAACAATGTTTTCACAAAAGAATTAAATGTTTATTTCTATCTGTCAAAATTGAAAAGCGCGCTCGTTTTGAGTTATTTACATCGAACTTTGTTTTCTTCTTTTACGATCAGATCCGCTACTCACTTGTTTGATAGAACTGCGCATGCGTTAAAAACAATCATGGTCGACGTTGAAAATAAATACAAGAGTTAAACTATCTTCTTAGAAGGTTAATTAATATGTTTACTAAAAGGTAAGTGTTCTACTTTAAATCAAAATTCCTTATTTAAATTATTTAAAACAATGTTTTACGTTGTTCCTTCCGTCCTTTTATTTTATTTAATAGATATAAATAGTATTATTAGTCAGGCCGGCAACCAGCGTGTGGCCTAACTTAGAAGTGCTTAAATTCACTCGAAAATAAACTGGAAATTGTTCACAAAAAGTATAAAACATAGGGAAATACAAGGTAAGGTGGCAAATTACGTCACAACATGAATCAAGAAAGGATGCCGAGATTAGCTATGTTGTTTGTTGATCTACTTACTGCCCGTAGCTTGTCCTAGGAGTAAATGTAGACACTTTCACTGAGAGTAATGTTTGTTTAGTCTCTAAGTGCTAATATTGATAATTGATTATAGATTTGTTTATAATGTTTACAAATATTGTTTTATTTAATTCAAATTAAGCCTTTTTTACGTTATACTGAAACTTTTTAGCAACCATTTTAACAACTTTTATGGCTGTAAAGTAATGCACTTAGGGTGGTTTTTCCTCATTGGGTTTACTCTCTTAGCTCTCTGCGCAAATTTGGGTACACTTCCTCTAAATTCAACCTACCTAATCTATATTATTACGTATTATAAAAGAATGTCAATAATAAATGTCAATTTTTTTTATAATCTAAAATTATACATAAGATTTGGGGAGGGTGGGGTCAATTTTTTCTTGGGGGGACCCACTATGGGTCCATTACTGCATAGTTATACCTTAGTACATGTTACAAGCTAATGTAGGTCAATCTAGTTTTACAATAAGAATTTTTAGTGCATCTCTAAGTTTATATTAAAATAATAATAATAATAATATACTAGTAATAATTCGTATCTGGCTGATGTAATACAAAATGAAAAGTAAAAATCACAATTTCTTATTTATTATTTATACGTATATATGTCCCCCCCCCCCACCCTTGCTTTTAAGGGATCTAACAAATTTCAAGGGGGGTCCAGACCTCTGACCCCCAATTTTCTATGTCCATGAAAGAAATGTTTAAAAAATAAAAAACTTGTATGCCAATTGATAATATATTTCTATTACCATTCTTCTTCTTCTTAATATTATTATTATTTGGATTTTTGTATTTTCCATCAAAAGTGATTACATGACTGACGTGTGAATCTTTTAAAGAAATTTAAGTAACCATTGTGACTCTAGGACACTGTCCTCACTCCTCATAGTTTGGGTTAAGTCAGAAGCTGAGGAAATGATCTAAATTCTACGGAGTGTTTGTCGATAGTTTTATATCCAATCTTACTCATTGATGGTGAAATGGGAAGGGGGGAGGGTTTATAAGGTGTGGTACTACCGCCAATTTCTCCTCCACTCCCCCCTACCCCATCGTAATGTGTCTTCCTCCAGTTTAATAACTCCTCTCTTATATACTCGAGTTTGAAACTGAAAGATGGTTTGAATTAAACTTCAAATAGATTCTATAACAATCTATTATTATTTCTAAATGCTTAAGGGACACCCCAAATAGCTTTTAGTGGCATTAAATTTTCAAAAATTCTCTATTTGCTTGGAGTCAATCCCCTAAAAACTCCTCAAAAATATATTTTTTTACAAATTACCTCACCCGACACGAATAAAGTTTCGCCAACTCTCTTGGTAGCCCTCACAATAGTATTTTTTTTTCATGGCGACTTTCTAACCAGTTTGAATTATACACATACATTAATTTCCCCAATGAACTAGGAATGGGAAAGGTGGCATTTTATATTGAATGTACCCACATTTGCGTAGATTGAGAGTGGGGAAGCATTTTAGGGAAAAATAACCTTGTTAAACCCGACTGGGATTTGAATTTCAAACTTCCCACCACCAGCAATCCAGTCTAATAGTGTGTGTTACCCCCCGTGTTTAACTGACATGCTGAAGACGGGGATACTGGTTCAATTCCGGTCGGGTGCACTCGGGTGAATTTTGCCTAAATATTTTTCCGCCCTCACGCCACGAAAATACGGATGCACCTCCTCTTAATTTAACCTTCCTGATTCCTAACTCATTAAAGTAATTAGTTCATCAGCATACAGCCCCAGCGGGTAGTAAGACACGCTGCTAAAACTAATTAAATAAAAATTGCGTGTTTGGAACCGCTTGAAGGAAAAAAAAAACCTCGATACACTCTATTGGGAATTGAACCATGATATCATCACCAGCAATCCAGTCTAATACGAGAAAGTCGAATGAAAAATGTTTTCTTCCACTAGGTAAGAAATATAAAGAAATCCAGACTACTGATTATTTGAGCTCAACCTAAAAATAAAGTAGCAGATTTCTGCAAAGTAAGTGAGCGGTCTTTGATAAAAGCCGCACTCTATCCTTTCCCTTCCAAGAAACTTGACCCATGTAAACAACAGATTAGCTCCCTCCCCCTTCACTCTTTCAGCCCAAATTTGACAGATATGACAAAACCGCAACTCTATTTCGGTGTCGGCTAACCAGTCCAAATAGTTCAATATATGGACGTTTCTTAGGAGTTGCGCTGATAGCGCTACTCAAGTTTTACGAGGTAGTCCTTCAACTTAAATTTATTGTTTAAGAAAGATTAATATATATATATATATATAACATTATTTTTATTGAAAATCTTTGCCAGATACCGGTACCTATTTTGAGCCAAACGTTATACTCCGATAAAGACGCCTTACTTAGTTCCTTAGTGTAAATAGCAAGACACTCTGGATGTGTAGTAAGGCACAATGCCTATAAAAACATACATAAGTAATGTTTAAAAACCCATAAAACCTAGAATTGGTGTCTTGAGTGATAAATGTTCAAAATATTATTAAATGAAAACGGGCACATATGGTGCGATTCTAACTCTTGACTGAAGGTTTAGCGAAGAAGTGAAGATGTTTCTACATTAAGACTATCTGGGGTTTTGTGATGATCAGGAATATGTTTCACAAAGGGTCAAGGCTTCTCTTGACAGGTGAATTCACCAATATTTTATATGGAAATGATTGGTTTTTTAAAAATTATATGTCGATTTGGACCTGTTTCGCAAATATACCAATCATGGTAAGCATCAATTGACTGGTGTGGACACGACAAATGACTTATTTATCTATGACATGTGAATGATATAACTAAAACAAGTGAATAGTAGCTGTGAATTTGGTTTCTCTAAGATATTTAAATTACTAGTTACTTTTCAGAACAACATGATGAAAGTAGCTGATGTTCAAGTAATGGGTGTACTAAGTAAAGTTGCACTATTATATAAAATAAGACTTCATAATAAGTAAAGCTTGAATGTTTATAATACATTATTTATTTATTTTAAAAATTAATTATAAATATGCATAAACATATATATATATATATACACAAATATACCTACCTACATACCCTACATCTACCCGACATCTACCCGACATCTAACTGATATCTACCCGATACATTTACATTCTCATACAATTATTTTGGCATCAAAACATTTATTTGCTTCCATCTTTGCCTCTCTTTATATTATTACAGTCTTTGCAATAGTCCACATACACCCAACTAATCTCTGAGATGCATTCACCCATATGATGATTTCATCATATATTCTTTCATTTGTACATACATTCTGACTAGATACACAAAATCATTCTTGCAATATAATTATGAACAAGCAATAAACAGACTTTTAGCACCCTGATTAAAATGTATTTTAATTTATATTTAGTATTAATTGCATGCTTAGGGCATACAATGAATATTTTACGAGCTTTTGCAACATATTTTGGTAATACAAAAAAACATACTATACATAATAGAAGTACAAATAAAAATAAAGACACACTTGTTAATGTTTTTGAAATGTATAAATAAACCATAATTTAATATCTAATATAGTTATCAAAATATATGATAATTACACTATTGATCTTATATTTTAATGAAGCTTTAGTAAATTTAGTATATAGTTAAAAAAGCATAATTATACTATTATAACATATTTTAACTTGATTGATTATTGACATATTTAAGGGATTATTTGAATGTATAGCTCACATTTTAATCGTACTTGTACATATACATCCGAACCTTAATAAAAACATATTGTTATCTTCTTTTAACGGTAGGACTGATTTATATTAATAAGTATTTTCAATACTTTAAACCCAACCTATGATGTTAAACCTACTGAAAAAAAAAACACATTGGTAAGTGATAGAACTCGTAAGTTACTTTTAGTTTAAGTAAATCAATGATAACCAGTATCGGTAGTACTATGGTCAAACGTGTCACTCTCCTATCACACTGGAGGTTATCGGGGTTCGAATTCTCGTAATATGAACTGAGGTTTTCCCCCACAAATACTTTTCCACTCTCCCTCTTAAAATTGTAACTTTCTTATTCTAATTCTATTAGCGAGATTAATGAATGCATGTAAGCCAAATGGAAGGATTACAACAATAATTGCTGTTATAATAGCATATCAATCATTATACTATATTCAATATTAATATAAATAAACACGTTTATATATTGTTTAGTGTAAATTTCTAGTTTTGACTTCTTGGTCTTAATCAGTCTGAGAAATGACACCCCAAGAGTTGGTGGGCCTAAAAATACCAGCCAGATTGTTTGAAAATCTAAGAATATTGTGCTGTGTCATACTACATTGCAAACACCTCCTCCAAAGCAAAATACGTCTCGCATGAAACATTGGTGTTAGTTAAGAAGAAAATAAGTTGTTCTGTAAAAAAACATAAACAAGTGTAACATCGCCTTTAGTCTTCCCAAAGAATAAGGCTGATGCACAAAAAAAACAACTTAAAATAGAGAATAATAATTGCAGAGGAGCCGATAGGATAATAACAAAAGCAAATAGGCCGTACTCAGGTCTATTCATTTTCTGTTTCCATGAACTCTTGTCTTGTGACGCCCATATTGAGCGCAGGAAGCGTGATCGAACAACAACCATGAGGTCACAAGAGAAACATAGTTTTTATTTCAGTTGGTTAAATTACAATGATAGAGTTGAAACAATAGTACATTAAAGGCTTAATGAGCCTACGCTTAGTCTGTCAAAATATCGTCTTGAGTCACCATGACTTACAAAATATTAACCGCCCCACAGAGGGAACGTTAGAGTGAAAGTTTGATGTCTAGATTCAAATCTGCCGCCCAAGGGTGCGCTTACATCCATAAACACAAGATGGCTGACACATTTAGCTTTGAGTGCACATAGCACTAACTGAAGTTTAAATTAAATATAAAGTGCCCATAAAATTTAGCTTTACATTCCTATAAATATATACATGACTTAGCGGCCGAATATTTTATACAGAGATCCCAACAATGGCCGTTGAGTGCTAATCCTAAGTAACGAAGCATAACCTAATATTACAAATAAGTTTTAGATGTGTACAATAAGTTCCGCAAACTCCCGTTGCGCTCATGATAACCTAATCAAACAATTCCACATAAAGACCCTCATAACTAAGCGAACGTATATCGTCTAAAAATACCCAAGATTATATCAAACGATCGCTAAGATACACTAAGTTAAGGCTCGGGCGCACCTACAGTTAATAAGGCGTACTATGTCTAACATGAATTCCCCTAGAAAATTACTATTATGAATCCGTGGTTCACCCACGTCAAACCATATTAGAATCCCCATTCATAAACAATGAGAATATTAAAGAAGCGCCAAAACGTAATTTTGAATAATATCCCTCCCCATATTTAAATCCAAACAGAATTTTGAATAAAATCCCCAAATATAAGTTCTAAGCCAGCGCCCTCACCTGGTAAGAGCCAGTGATACAATGATCCATATGATAACATTAAACAATATATTATAAGTTATGATAATTTAATTGAATATATAGACCATTGGCTTTAATTTTTATTATTTGTTTGCGTTGCTAATTTTCAACAATATTGTAATACCAAACCAAAATTGAAATATTTTAAGACTTTGGTTTATCAGGAGAATGACAAGGTGTTTTAACATAAATTTGTTGGTATTAAAAGTATAAACGTTTTTCATACCAGGGTTATTTTGCACCAAATAGACCACATAATAATTATCTTTATTTTCCTTCGTGTGACACATTTGGCCGGGAAGGAATTTGACGTCCCAATGTGGTCTCCTCATGTGTAGACCATTAGTAGTTCTGTTGGCACAGAAGGTTGGCCAGAGTACACCATAGGACGTTGTCTGCATGTTGTACCCACAATGAAATGATAGTTAATATTATGTTGTGGAACCGAGATTAATATTAACCAAACTTAAGCCTAATTAACCAAACCCTTGTGAGCAATGAGATTATTCCCCTAAAAGAAAAAAAAAAGACAAATGAACGGGCCTGAAATCGAACCCGAAACCCATAGATTCATAGCCAGGCGCATTCACCACTACTTCACCGGGAATATTTCAATGTTTCCAATGTCATAGAACATTACTTGAAATCAGATCTCTGACTCCCTGTCAATTTTCACGTTTTAGTTTTGTTGCGATTTCAACGCTAGATTAGCCGGCCAATTAATCACTTATTTTTTGTATCAGTTCCGCATAACTTGGTGTGTACATTGCTTGAACAGCCGCACACTTGTTAACTTAACCAACCTTGGTTTGACAAGTGACTACTGAACGAGACATCTTCGAGGAACTGAACTACAATTACTAGTGCTGTGACAGCACCAGTGACTTGAAGCTTATCAAGATCTATAGGTTGGTGAAACAGGGCTCAGATGAATATCTTGTCTTCACACAACTATATTGTTTCTCATTTTACTCTGATGGCTGTTTATTAAGTTGTTGACGGTGACCTGGCAGTCTAGGGGTAAGGTGTCAGACTTCTGTGCTAGCGGCCGGAGTTCAATCCTCGGTCCCGGCACAGATTTATCTGATTACCAAACCCTTCCTTCACCTCTGACAAGACAGCTTGTGAATGTGGGGAATGCCAGGCCTCCACCGTGGTTTGTATTCCACGTTAAACTGTAGGTTCTTCATTTCATCTCACAATCACCCTAACATTACACATTAGCGTAAGTGCGTACAACCCGAACGGGTAGTAAGACGTGGTGATAATAATAATAATTAAACTGTTAAACTAAAGCGAAGTTTTTTATTAATTTTAGCACCACGTCTTAGTACCAGTTTGGGTTATACGCTTATGTAATAATATGCTAGTGGTTTAAGGGATGAGAAAGGCTGTATTTAGAGGAATTGTATCCGCATTTACGGGGAAGAGAAAGAAAACCATTTTGTAAAGACTACCATCAGTACACCCAACCTAAATTCGAACCTTAATCTCCCTGTCATCGTCAGCCTAGTCTAGTTTAATAATGACGTCTTAGACCATGCGGCCATAAAATTGGGCTAGGGAGAAGTTGTCTTAATAAAATACGTTTATTGAGGCTGCATAGCATGGATAATAGAAAAAAAATTAAGCAGTTAATACGAGGCTTTGATAAACTTCTAATATTGGGCTAAATGCTTGAGTTAAGTGAATATATAACCTAAACAAAAATGCAAAAATTATAATAAAGATTATTAAAAATCTATTTCATTTTAAACAATTATTAGATATCTCAAAAATGTTTAGATAAACTAAATTAATAATAAAAAGAAGAAAATCATTATAATAGAATGTAGAGGTGTACCGATTCAGTAAAACTGATTAACGATACCAATTACCGATTGATTAAAATAATTGTTCATGCTACGATTATTTACACCGATTAATCCCGATTATCGATTATTTATTAATAACTTTTGGAAAATAGTCTTAAGAGAGTGATCACAGTTAATATAATTGATACAAAAAGATTTTATTTTCAAATCAATATTTTAAAATTTTGTTAATCTTAATTTTTGATTAACCTTTGCATAACTGACGAAAGTTGGAACTAGATTGTTAGTTTTACCTTCGGTATGAACTTATATTTCTTTATCTGGTTATGTAATCTTTGCATACATAGCCCACAACCCAGATAGAGTGTTCATATAAGTGTTTATTCTTTTGAAATTTTGATCACTAAACTTCTATCTATAAAAATATTCTTTAAATTTTACTTAAAATACACACGATTAATCGGCATAATAGTCGCCGATTACGTTTAGTTACCGATCCACTAATAATCGCTCGTTAAAAATTAATTGCTGATACACTAATAACCGCTCGATAACAATTAATTGCCGATGCACTAATAACCGCTCGATAACAATTAATTGCCGATGCACTAATAATCGCCTGATAATGATTCATCGGTATCCGCATCGGTACATTCTTAATAGAAACATTCAGTTTTAAGGAAATATACATTTTTCAGACTAAAAATTTCAATGGAAGACTAAATTTATAAGCGCAAAAAATAGGGATTAGTAAAAAAAAAGTGTATGTTACGTTTACTTTTATTCACTTTAACCGAATTTTATTTTTTAATATAAACTAAATAATCTTTGTTTTAACAGAAAACATCTGTTTTGCGTGACAAATGGAAAATACTATGGTATAACGGAAATATTAGACGGAAGTTCTATAAATATAGGTGAAACAAAAAAAATTATAAGACCATACAATTGTTTAAACTTTAATTAATAAGTACACTATATATTAACGCAATCGACGAAGATGTGTTGCATTAAAAATGAAATTACAATAATCTGTCTTTGTAAAGAAGCATCCAAGCGTTAAATTAATGATCACTATATAACAATACAAATATATAGTCAGAATTTTTTTTTTTTATTGTGAACCTAGCTAGAGAGTGACGTCCTCTGAGAATTTCGGATAGAATGCTTGCCTGAGGACGCGATGCTTATGTGTTCAAGTCCAGTCAAGGTCAATGGATATTTACTGAGCTCTACCGTAAATTAACCTATCACAGAAACTGCAAGAAGGAATAGCCTTAGTAGTGAAACTTTGTTGCAGCCCTACGCTCCACAACCGGAGTTAAGGAATTAATAATAGCCAAAGTAAAACTCACAATATACAAAACAATAATTTTACTAGTCGTACTTTATGGTTGTGGAACGTGGTCACTTACCTTACATGCCGAAAACAAATTTAGGGTGTTCGAAAATAAAGTGCTTTGGAAAATATTTGATCCAAAAAGGGATTAGGCTACTAGGGAGTGGAGGAAGTTACATACTTATGAGTTACATACCCTTTACTCATCACAATACATTGTTACAGTAGCCCCATGACTTCTTTGGTGCTGACTGACAGCTCACAGCTGACTTCTGATAGTCAACATTTAGGTAAATACATAAATTTTGACTGTCAGAAGTGACAGCTGCTAGACACATGTTTTTTTTACAGATGATTTGGTTTGGCGTAGGGATACATAATTTGGTCTGGTAACATTTCAAAGCCGGCAGCTGTCAGTCAGCACCAAATAAGCCATGGGGCTACTGTAGAATAGTAAGTCTCGTAGATTACGGTGGGAAAAACACGCAGCAATAATGGGAGATCCTAGAACCATGTTCAGGGTATATTGTCTGGTAAACCAAATGGTAAGAGACCATTGGGAATACCTAGACGTAAATGGGAGGATAACATTAGAATGGACCCGAACGAGATAGGGTGTAATGAGGGGGACTGGATAGAACCATCTAAAGATAGGAATAGCTGGCGTACTTTTGTAAGTCCACCAATGAACTTACGAGGTCCTAATGCTATAGAGTAATTGAGTGTCCCTTGATACGATTATCTTTACATGTACTAGAAGGTAATGTGTCATAAAACTCCTTGATTCTATTCCTGAAGGTCAGTAAAAAAATATTTATAAACACTGGTGTTTGAGTTTTTTTGTAGGACGTCGTCTAAATATTTCACAAACGTTTATTTTAATTATGGAAGTTAATACCCTGCACATTAATTAAAGCACGTAATATTTTATCTTTTTTACGAATGGCAAATTAAAGGAAATATTAAGGACCATTCCTTAAATTATTTGTAGACTAGTTGGCAGCCAAAGAATATTAATAAAATGTCTGTCATGAGGATTTCGCGATAAGCCACACCTAGAGAGATGGAATTTAAAAAATTAGTAGGCCATATCCATGAGCGTGTTCATCTCAAAGCAGAAATTTTAAATTTTTGGTGAGATTTATTAAACTAGTTAAAGATATAGTAGGACCTGAGGAAAAGCAGGGTTAAAAGCATTAAATCTAAAGTTACTTTCTATGTATAGCTATTAAGCTAAAAAAAACCTTTTACCAGGCGTTGCGGATTACTTCAGTTAGTGTGTTAGTATTTTAATAGTTTTTAAACTTTTTTTTAATTACAAGTGTCATAGCGAGACGCAATCATAGATTCTATATAGACGTGCACAAAGATCACGTCATGTTACTACATCCTTCATAATGATTGATTTTCATATAATAATTAATATAAAAGGTCTACAATTATAAAGTAAAAGCATAATCGTTTAGTAACGGATGTTTATAAGCGTACACAGTATTTCAGAGAAAATATCGAGTGAAATGGTGAGAAGGGAATTCCAGATGCTGTGTTGATTTGCGTCACAGTAACTAGGATCGCCGGAAAAGCTATAATAAGACATGAGGACATGTCATGGGGCTGACTGTTGCCAGGATACACGGATCTCGTTAGAGCTGTATCGGTTACATGTTTTAACCCCTCAGTAAATTTGTGCGATGTCGTGTAGTAGTTATTATGTTAGGAAGAACGGTTTAGAAAATACTAAGACTGTGTCGACAGTTTGAAGATAGATCTGAATCTTATTAGGATTCGTATTCGATTAGATATTCAGAATCTTAATGTTTAAAATATACGCATTGAATAATAAATTTCAAATCCAAATAGAGCCTGGATAAGGATTAAATAGAATTTAATTCGAAGATTGAATCTAAAAGTTAAACCTTCAAATAATTTACCTTTTTAAGCAAGTTAACATAGATCTATTATTTTACTTGAAAATATAATCTTGCGAATTTCATAGTATTTAAAAATAACATGAACACGGTTTATCGACATCATTTTTTTTAATCGGACTAAGTTGAATATATCTATAATTTATCCTGAATCCTGATATTAAATTTGAATTTGATAGCATTTAATTCTAAAATTATTAATCCGTATTAGATTCAAAACGATTCAATAATTAAGTATTTAATTTTAGTTGGTAAGAAAAAATTTCTGATTTTATTCAAAATTGAAAATCTTGGATTTTAAGAGACTTAGAAAATTCTAACATTTTATTTGTAGCCTACATTATTAACATTTTGTTTTAAAATATAATAACATATTTATACTATCTACAGGATCAGAATAGGATTATTAGTATCACATGAACCATTCCCAACTAACCACATGCTCTTTTAAAGTTTTGATCCGTCTCTTTGGCGCCTGTTATAACATAGTCCATTTTTATTGCAATGAACACCATCACTCTGCCAATCAACGAACGTATGAGCTCTATTTCCATAATTTTATGTGACGTCTAAGCTAAACACAAAAAGTAACATGTTATAATAACCTTATAATCATGGTTATCCAATCCCAAATCAAATGTGTTGATCAGTGGTTTAAAATTGGCATTTCAATTAATTAATATTCAACAGATATTTTGCTCCTCAACAAAAATCAAACCGTATGATGGTGGTAATTTTTTTAATAAATTTAATCGATAGAAGTTTAGTCATGAAATATTTTTCGATAACATATGAATCAAGCATTCTATGATTAAGTGTTAGTGTGAGGGTTGTTAAGTGTTTCATGCTTTCCTGTTTGTAGATTCAACACAAACACCCAATCAAACTGAATATAATGTAAAATAAGGAAATAGGCTTGCAATAATCTGGAATTGTAGGTTGAGTTTTAATTCTTGATCAGGTGCATTAGCGATAGTTTCACAGATTTTATTTTTCCTTTTGTTAACCCTTTTCGGTTGTCAAATGTTCTAAGGCATCACTTTCGCAGTATACTTCTATGTTGATGAGGAGAATATCGGGGTTGGGGTACAAGCGATTGGTCTTTCCTAAATGGTTTTACACACTCACGTCACGTATATGCCGACACGCTTACTCTCAAGTCGAATCTTGGTCATCCCTAACACACTATAGTTATTATTATCTTTATTATTATTATTATTATTATTATTATTATTATTATTATTATTAGCACCACGTCTTACTACCCGTTTGGGTTATACGCGCTTACGCTAATGTGTAATGGTAGGGTGATAGTGAGATGAAATGGAGGACCTACAGTTTAACGTGGAATCCGAACAAGATAAATCTGTGCCGGGACCGAGGATTGAACCCCGGCCGCCAGCATAGAAGTCTTGACACCTTACCCCTAGACCGCCAGGTCACCAACACACTATCGAACTCAGTTCATGTAGGTAGGACCAGAACGAGTACTTAGATAGATTGCTAAAATATAATAATCTACGATCGTTTACCTTTTTACAGTCCAATGTAGTAGCAAATACATTAACATTTAATCTCCATCCCTGTTTTACAGGTGACACAATTGTCATGTCTTTGTGTTCAAACGTTTGAACTAGAAAATGAATAATAAAAAAATCATATCTGCTTTTCTGTATAACAGGATGTCGACATGCAAGCATTTTAACATGTGAGTTGTTTTTTGTATTAGAATTTCATCAGTATTTTTACGCCCTTCCATAAACGGGTTGGTGCATTCCATTAAAAGTCACATTATTTAGCCTACAGTCGTAAATAATAATAATTATTAATATTAGCACCGCGTCTTACTACCCGTTCGGGATATACGCACCTACGCTAATGTGTAATGGTAGGGTGTTTGTGAGATGAAATGGAGGACCTACAGTTTAACGTGGAAACCGAACCACGGTGGAGGCCTGGCATTCCCCACATTCACTAGATGTCGTAAATAAAATTGAGATAAAAATATGTATACATATATTTATATAAATATATATGTTATTTATGTGAGCTAGATATTATATTCAAAATATTAAGGATTGTCATAGTCCTCCTTTTATAGGTAATATAATATTTGAAATGCCTTGATGATCTTTATGTTTTTATATTTATAATTTGGCTCTGTGTGTTGCTCCTTGTTTATCTAGATTTTTTTAGAAGGATTTATTTTCTTGAAATAATATGTTTAAGATATTTAAATATATTTAGGTTCTTTGTGTTTTTTCCAACCGAGTTGACAGTTAGCTATAACATTCGTTTAATTTATTATTTAATAATAAATGTTTTTTCTTTTAATTATATTTATTCGTTGAGCAATGAAAACTAAATATTGTGTTTTGGTATATTATCTTTATTTACAATAGTGGTTGTTGGTAGATGATTGTTAGTACCAAATATGTAATTTACATAAATATATATATATATAAACAAATATATATGCATACATGTATATATGAGTATATATTTATATATTAGTCCTTCTTTTTAAATAGGCAAAAACAGTTATTGGTAATATTACATTTAAATTTTCTATCAAAAAAAAATGCTGTGTGTTCCAAGCCACAGCTCTAATCATTTGCTACATAAAATTATACAGTCTATCCACAAGGGCCCCTGAAATTAAAAATTAAAAATTTTAATTTCTAAGAGAGTGACGTATAAACTAGCAGAATGAAAAGTGGGGCAGGAAAATAAAATACATACTAGGATAATGATGTGTTTACACCTAAAAATTAATAAAAGATATTTAAATTTTGTGAAAGTTTGCCTTTTTTTTTAATTTGACATGTTCTCAAGAGTAATTTGTGCAGCCCTGGATCCACACGGAACTAATTTTTTTTTTCATTTTATTATAAGCATATAAAAGCTTGTATTTCCTCATTGGCCATTTTTGGGCTTGTTTTTTGCCGTTGTCTCTATGGTATTGAGTTCTATTTATCACGGAACGAGTACGGTAACTACAATCCCACGATAAACATTATCATAAAACTCCACGACTACCGAGTCGCCTGGTTAAAGCGTCGGAAGTAGTACTAACTCTTCTGTCACAGCCAAAATCTGAGGTTCCAAGCCTGTACCATTTTCTGGCTATGGCTAAATGTCATTGACCTTGTCTTCTTATGTAACAATATTTGTAATGGAGTATTAAAATTGTGTTATAAATGTTGTTACATGTCGCCGATTACTAACATAATCTAAATCTATATTTTTTTTTACAAAACTGCATTAACAAAAAAATATATGCGGGTACACAAGATTAGTACGTCATACTAAAATAACCTCAAAGTTACAAATTTACCTTTTCCATTATCGTAGTGTATTCATCTCATATGGTAACCATGGATGCACTCTTCATGAAACGGCTGAGATTCCTGAAGCGTAGCTTAAACGCGAACTCTCTACTTCATGCAACTTGATGCACACCCATGGTTCCTTTGAATGTCTTGATGTCAACCGAGTGTATATTTAGAATGATCATTGTTCAATGAATGCACACAAGACCATAGTTCTTGATCACGTTGCTTTAAACAAATAATTGTTTTAAACATGTTGCCAAAGGTTACGTGCCTAATAACAGACTTTCAAATGTCTGTATATCTGCCAGGTCCATGTAGAAGCCTCAGTAGCTGGGCGTACGAAGAAATGCCATGTCCATGAGCAATGCAATGATCTGCGGTCTGCTAAATTACTACACCGACACCATCCATGGCACTTCTCCCATGTCCAGGCTCTGAAAAATTCCACTACGCAGACAAAATGTCTGAAAAAACTACGAACGCATTTGTAGAACAAATAAAACATGTTTTATGTATGTATTGCATGGTGGGTCTGTCGCTTTTGAAATAAACTTCTTCGATGTTTGGAAGGTGTTCTCTGGCATATTTAAGCATTAATGACAAATGGGCCCATATTGCTTCAGGGTCTCTAGGGGGATAGTCTGATAAAGTAGATTTATATTTATATTTAGCACCGCATCTTACTACCCGTTCGGGTTATACGCTTTAATTACTAATTACTATAATGGATTAGGAATTGGGAAGGTTGAATTAGAGGAAGTGAACCCGCCTTTGCGTGGAGGGAGAGTGGAAAACCATTTAGAAAAAACCACCCCCAGTTCACTCGACCGGGATTTGAACCTCGATCTCCCCGTCCTCAGCAGTCGGGCTCAACACGACAAGCGCGTTATCCAACTACGCCACCGAGGGGGGTATCTTATAAAGTACATAATGAAAATGTATGGAGAGTTGGTACAGTTTCATATCAAATTACACCAATGTGTAAAGACACTTGCTAGCGGGAAGCTCCAAAATAAACATATTGCACTTTAGATTAATATTTGCAAGATTAATTTTCACTGAAGTCAATGTGGAACAACTCCTGATTAAAATACACGTATTTCTTCAGTGCATCAATTGACTCATACTGAAGGTTGATGTTAACTCTATGGACCATAAATTTGTGGATTAACATCTCAATTTATTTGACAATGTCTTCCACCACGCATTGAATGAATTTTATTTTTGTTATTTATAGAATTATATCCATACCGTGATAGTCAGTTCAATTTTCTTTCACGGTAATCCTCATCTTGTACGAAGTAGTTTGCTATTGGTGAAACTGTACTTACGAAATACAGTTGGCTCTGCAAATAAAGCCTTTTATAAGCATGCACCCTTCTTTACTACACTCACAGCACAGGTATTTAAAGAAGTAACGTGGATCTCCGTGTTCTACATCATAGTGATGTAGCACTTCTGTGCGGAACTTTATGTTTTAATGCATGGAAGAAAAACACGTGTCAAATTCCGTTACGTTGGGGTCTACAAACCAAAATGTCCTCAATTTGCAGGTGGCATAACATATCTTATAAGATTGTTTTTTAAATTACTTTGTGCAAATCTATGAGTGACATATTCAGAAATAGTATTTGCTTCTTAACTTTGTTCATTGTTATCGTGTCTTTCGTGCCTGGACACAGGCGTGTAAATTTGTCTCTCGACAAGAAAGTTTCTATGACGTTGGTAACTTTTTCTTTTTTGTCATTTGGTTTCCATGACTACATAAATGTTAGAGGGTAGCTACACATTGCAATCGGCACTTGTTGTTATTTTAGAAAAGTATTACTCTGACTAATACATCTGTATTTTTGAATTACACTGCCAGACGCAGCTCGGGAAAATAGTTGTTTCGATTTAAAACATTTTGCGTTCTCGTAGTTCCGTGCAAGTTGTGTCTTGAGAATTTCTCCAAAAAGGAATTTATTCCTGTTGTCCAGATCCACTAGCCTCCACTGTAGAGCTTTCCTCACTTTATACCTTGATGTATTTTCGGTCGATAATAGTCAGGTATTAAGAAGCAAACGGAAATACTTTGATTAAATTTCTGGGTGGACTTTATGGCATATTCTTTACGCTTGATATCCCTGTGCAATTTGCGATTAAGTGCAGATATATTTTTTTAACTATTTTCCTTTAATATGTCTTCTTGCTACCTTCAATTAAACCTACCAATAGACTACGATCATCTTCATCTGATGTTTCTGGAGTATTGGTTTTCAAATATTGACCAACGTTTGTGCTCCATAGTACTATCTCAGTGATTCTTCGTATTCTTAGGACACTGTTTCCTTTTGTTTCTCTGTTCACGCTATGTCATATCCACTATCAGTTTCACTTGTTTATTTTTAAGTCTATTAAGGTATTTCTAGTGTCTCTTAGCTTTTTCAAGAACAAGGGTTTCAGGATTTGATTTAATTTTGATTTGTCTCAACTTTACTGAGTCGACTTTCTTCTGTAATAACTGTTGCTTTGATTGGCTAGGAGGTATTTTATCTGTAAAAATGTTAACATTCTTTAAGAAGAGTTTTAAATTAATTAGTGCCGTTCTAGCCAAGATATTGAGGAAGATAATCATAGTTAAATCAACAATTTTTATCATTCTCATGCATTTGTATCACCCTCCTGCCAAGCTTGGTAATTGAAATGGCATTTTAGGAGAATGACAATTTTAAAATAAAATGGTTGTATAAATCACGTGTACCATTTTTTTTTCATTTTATGTTTATATTTAATTGTGAATGCCTTTGTATTCATTTAAAATATAATCTTATATATCATTACTTACCCAATAGTTATTTCTGCCAGGAAAATGACTAAACAAGAAAATACTGCTACAGCTACAATAAATAAACTTGAAATAAAACCACCTCAATTGCACACATGTTACTCTTTGGCTAGGCCAACATTACACAGCCCTCCTATTTGTAGAGGGTGCCACCTACCACCACATTTTAGAACTAGATTGCACCTTTTCATCTCTCACTCTTTATGTCCAGGAGAATTACTTTAAATGATGAGGACAAAAGTAAATAAGAATCAAATGGAAAAATTAGAAAATAAAGAATGTGGCCTTAGTAATCAATGCGATATACATGATAAGTATATATTAAAAATATGTCAAACGTTGATAAATATATTGTTTTTGTTGATATACAAGGGAAAATATTAAGAATGACAACCAGGAGGATGACATTTTAATTATTAAAATATTGTTAATACTAGATAAATATTACTTTAAAAATATTTTTAGATCGTTAATATAAGGAAAAGTGATATTTCTATTGAAAAAATATTTGATCAAAACCAAGAAAAATTGTTTTACTATAGTTTAGTGACTGAATTTTTTTTATCTTTAAACAGAATGACTTGTATACGAATATATAAATTCTTAATTATATTTATATGTGTACATTTGTTTATATATACACATATACACCAAATATATATTTATGGGTATGATTATGTTAGGTACAAAAGTCGAACCCTATGAGAGGAACAACACATTACACTTTCAACCCATTAATTTTTCTACCCACTGCATAGTTACAGTATTTGATTGAAGTTTGCTTTAATATATTATTTTTTAGCGTGAATAATGAACCCTTTCTAGAATATGAGCTGTAATCAAACAAATGTTATTTATTCAAAAAAATATCTAATTAACACACACTCATTTAAACAAAAAATATATACGAGTATGTAGACAAAATCATAATGATGTTTAGCAAAAAAAAAAAACTTGTGCAATACCCCAACCATTGTTCCGTTGGGAACATAAGTAATTACAGAAAGCCACCATTTTTAATATAAGCACACATATTGTGATACTAAAAAAGTAATTGTGAAAAACAAAGAGAATATCCTTCCATTTAATGTGTTGGAAAGATGAAGGGGAATTTATTACATATTCCATTGTCAAATAAATTATATTTACTTTTTGTTCAAAGGTTTTACTACCTATGTAAATAAATTTAAAATTGTATTATATGTGCAAACAACGCCATTTAATATTCAAATCTGTTGATTTAATGTGAAATAAATTAAATAATTTACTGTAAATAGTTCGAATGATAACTATTATCTTTAAAGTCATCTAAATTCCAATTTCCAAAGGATGGACCTTATGTGATAAAAATAAAATTACTTAATTTACTCTAACGTCAGGTCATGTCATATGCAGGTTTCAATTTTTAAATATATTATCATAACCTATAAAAATAATATTTTTGATATAATTGAAAAATGGATTTGTTTAAGGAGTTGTCAAAATATCCAATTTTGTGTTTTTAATGTAGCTTACCTAATGTGGCTAAGCCCTAACGTTAGGGGTAGACATTAATTAACCCACCCTCTATTTTATGTGAGTAAAGATATATAGATAGCAAGCATATTGCAAATAAACGCACTAATTAAAGGGCTTAATTCCTTTCTCCACCACAAACATTATTGTACACTTCTTAGTTCATTTCACCACCACATGTATGGGACCAAAGATGATTTAAGTGGAGTATATACGAGTAACTTAAACATTTATCGTTATTGTGAAGGGTGACCTGACGGCCTAGGGGTAAGGTGTCAGACTTCTGTGCTGGCGGCCGGGGTTAAATCCTCGGTCCCGGCACAAATTTATCTTATTACCAAACCCTTCCTTCACCTCTGACAAGACATATCGTGAATGTGGGGAATGCCAGGCCTCCACCGTGGTTCGGATTCCACGTTAAATTGTAGGTCCTTCATTTCATCTCGCAATCACCCTACCATTACACGTTAGCGTAAGTGCTTATAACCCGAACGGGTAGTAAGACGCGGTGCTAATAATAATAATAATTATTATTATTATTGTGAACTGTGTCAATAATGTACATGTTTTGTGACTTTTAAATATTTGAATAAATATTATGTTTTTTATAGTTGTTAATTTGTTATTTAATTTACTTCCATTGTTATGTGTTCTATTTGCTTACTAATTTATAGACTTAATTATGATTATTATAATTTAATTCAGTGAATTGTTTAGGTATTAATTTAATTGTATCTTAATAATTGTGTTTATTGTTTTATTTTTAATAATAAAAAAATTGAATATTTCGTGCGCATTTTAATTTGTGTTTAATCAGCGACCCATTTCAGTGCCCTTAAAAGAACTCACGGTTCACACGGTGACGTGTGAACGACTCGTGACTCTCCCAGGTCACACGCGCCCTGCGTTAGATAATAATTATTACTATCCGGATACGCTTAATATTTACCTATTATTCATTTTTTACTTAAAATTTCCACATTTCTTTGTATTTTTTATGTTCTTGAAATATTTTTATATGTTTCTAGAAATTTGTAAATTAAATATTACACATCACCATTCACAATAATCTGACACTTTAGCTCAGAAAGTGCCGTGTCTCTCTATTGAGCTAAGGGTACTGGGTTCGATTTTTGGCACTGACGAAAATATTATCATTGGTGAAAAGTGGGCTTTCCCTTTCACAGTAATGAATAATTAACGGCTGGGGACTAGATATTGTGCCTGTCCTAGTTGTAAGTTAGATTATAAGGCATATGCCGCTACGACAGGCTCGAACAATAAACTGACCTAGGACACATGCAAGAAACTAATGGATTTAAACATCATTATCCACAATAAGTTGTACCAATTTTTGTGATAACTTTTGCTAGCATCCCCTAAATTGTAAAAATAAATTGGAGAAAGAAACTAAGTATAAAAATTTTAAAAAAATGCAAAAAATACGTGAATAAGAGTAAGTCATGTTTCTTTTATATCTCATACATTTCAAATAGTAATCTCAATTTAAAATTTAAAATAGTTCGTTTGGATATGTAAAAATAAAACAGGTTTCGTTTTATCCTCTGAAATGTAACAATTTTGCACGTAGTTCCTTCCTTTATCCCACGATTCAATTAAATGTTGTCCCTGCTGAGTAATTAAAATAATATGTTCGTAATTTCAAAAAGTAGCTTCTATCAAAATTCTACAATACATAGTACTGTATTAAAATAGTTATAGAGTGTTTTACTTTTTATGTGGTAATCTTTATTTAAATTTAAATTTTCAAACCTAACATTTTGTATCACACAGCTTAGAGACTAAATTAAGTACTGTAAGGTCACTACTTTTATTTGGGTGCCCGGTAGCCAACCCTAACTACAACACTACAGCGGCACCTTAGGAACTTACATGGTTGGGAGGGACCCCAAGGGGTGGGGTTGGAATGGGTGGTTTGTGGGGAGTGAGACTGGTGAGTTAGTCCAATAAGATATATTTATGAATATACTCATGTTACTAAACTACTACATAGGTAACCGGGTAGATCTCCCATGACGTGGGAGCAGGCACGATAGCTGGACTCGCAAACCTTCCTCTAGACCCGCGATCGACCCTCCGGTGGGGCTGAACCACCAGATCACATTTTATTCCGTCGTTTAGTCAGTCGTTGCTAAATACCGACCCCCATGCACTCAGCATGGCTCCAAAAACAAAACAAGGTGTTATTATATCACCTAACTTGCTGGTCTCGATATCCCACCAGCCAGGAAGGTCCATCAGTCGCACCGTGCCCGCTCGTCAACAGGATGCAGTCTATATTAGATATATGCTATTCTCAGCGGGAGGGCAACCCAACACTCTTGACTTCCAAGGAAATGTACAAGCGTGGGTTAACATCCTGCCAGAATAAACCTTAAAATAATAATGTTCTCACAGTACTATAGAATAGTACGTTTAGCTCTACACATTTAGTACTAGTGTTAGGTTATTTATTAATTTAAATACAAAATCAGTCTATATACTGGTTAACAAATGTATTCGTTAACACCATTTGCATTCGAACTAGGGTCTTCTAAAACTGAGTGAATGTTATAAACTCATAGCTTGTTTGCCATGAGGACGGGTTTGACGCGTTTTTTCAGGTATACAACTATAAAATGAGTGAAAAGTGACTGGATGGAACTGTTTAGCTCAATATGTACAAAATTGGCATATAGTGGTTAAAGGTCTTTGTTAAGCCATTTTTTAAATTTAATCGATAATGCTTATGAGAATAATTTTTAAAATACAGTAGAACCCCAACCATCCGGACACCAGCTATCCGTATGACTGGTGATCTAGTTACGTAAATATAAAGTGGTTTCCTCTACATTCAGACCAATACATTTTAAGAGCTTTTACTTAGCTTTAAAGAGTTTTAAGTATGGTATATAGTTTATTTTAAGATGTTTGAAGCTTTAGTTTTTTGTTATGCTGTTTAATAAATACATAACAATTTACAGTACATATGTAATTTGTTTTATGATGTTTTTTAAGTACATAATATTACGGTACATATGTTACATTACTTTTTAGTACTATATTTTCAATAAGTATTTTAGTGTGAAATAGTGTGTTTTTTTCTATAAGAAATTGTCGTCATGTATTTAGATTATATTGACTAAGCTAGGTCCAAATTAGTCTGGATGGTTGGGGTTACACTGTATGTTATAATGTTTATAATTTTAAGGTAATTTTGAGTAGATTTTTTTATTGTGGTTATTCACAGCATCTTATTACTCATTTTGGTTTTATATAATTGAATTCCACTGATGGGGTAGGATGAGAAAGGTTTTACTATTAAGAAGGGGTTACACAAGGGTTTCATGCGCCATAGGTGGGACTTAAGATTTTTACCCCAGTCGTATTCTTTACTATCCGTAAAACAAGCAAGCTTACCTATTCCTACCAAATAATGATTAAAATCTAATATTTATCTACTCATTGTATATTATTATGGAGATTTTTAATATGATAATAGCAATACCCGACCCGATGCCTTGGTCTTGTTTAATCCTCTTAATGACTTTATTTGATCTTTTCCACCCTTATTGGTAATTCATGTCCTAATGGGTTTTCCTGTCGACTTGACAAATTAACAAATTCAATTACTAGCTCATGACTCAGTTTGACCTCAAAAGTATTCACTTGGTTTATTTCCACACGTTGGCATTGACCTAGATCCTAATATATTTTAAATGTTAACTCTAATGTGACCTATTTAATGGCCTTGAAGTTGATCCAGTTTTCCCTATAATTTCAAATTGGCTACAATACTACACGCCAAGGATAATGGTAACAGTAAGAAGGCGTACGTGCTGTAGAAAGCTTACCCCTCCAAGTTTAATTCGTAATTCCAGCCAATTAGGTCAGCACCCACCATGAAGCATTAGTTTTGAGAACTTTGCCGAGTGACAACTCTTTGGGATGTATCCTGAAAAATACATTTATGAATTTCACTACCCAACTGCCTTCACGTTTCACACGCAGGGAAATGGGAATTCATTCTCACCCAATTCCAATACATTGTCTATTTCATCGACTTACCTATAGGTCAAAACAATATGGGACAACAAGGTGGACGCTGATGGTAAGTAAGGATGTCATGTACATGGGTATTATCCTGTATTGAATATATATATATATATATAAGTGCTAAGACCACTACGCTAGCTCATTGGCGAAGTCCAGCACCCCTGGACATCTAGGCCCAGAATAGTTTCTAGGTAAGTACCCATGAAACTACAAACCCAACCCAAAGATTGAAATGATCCGGATCAGGCTGGATAACCATAGAGGTGTGAATTAACTCTTCTTCCCCTACCAGTCACTCATTGGTTGGACTGACACTGGGGACTTGTACTTTCCACACCATCCAGGGTGTACTTCCACTCACAGAAGCGAAATTACTATATCCACTCTTTCCCTTCTGTCTGAGAATTGGATTACGCCCATTACGCGTGGGAAAGTAATTCCCCACTACTCGTGCGTATGGGTGGAGGTGTCCATGATCTAGCACATGCACTACTAACTGTCCAGGCTAGTACCGGTGACCGGTGAGGCCGAGGCCCGAAGGCCCAGAACCTCAGGAGCTTGAACCTGAGAGACCAGAACCCCACCAGTCTGCCAATGCCATCACTCATCGGCGATTTAAACTCACTACCCCGAAGAATCCAACCCATTTATGGGCCGCCACTACAAGCAAGACCACTACGTGGGCTTTTGGCCCAGCCCTGTGAATACTTATTATGGAAGTAGTCAAACGGGGACATACCAGTCACAGAGCCACACCCGAGCTCCTGTAGGTGACCAACGTGAGTAAAAATGTTGGCCTACGTATATAGATATCGTCAAGTATACAAATGTTTAAATTATCTAGTCAGCCAAGTTTGCAACTTAGGTAAAAACCCAAAACTTACCTAATAATATTCAAATACCTTCCATATAACCTAACATTTTAATCTGTTTTCCCTCTTAGATATATATTTACACAAACATTTTAGACCAACAGCCAGTGGATTACATCGTATCACTGCTTATACGTTGCGTTGATATCATACATTCAAACTATATGTATAGCACAAACAAGACCTTTAGCTCTACCTAGTTGCACCATGTGACCATATTTAGAAGAAAAATCGATTGTTCGGAAATCATTAGGGGTGTCCGAAGATTCGAAACTTCGAAAGGTCTTAGGAAAAAACCCATCAGCTTCAACTTCGCTTTAAAAAAATACAGGCTTACGCATTTACGAAACTTCACCATTAAAGATATTGACGTCTAAAATACTCTAGCTATACTCCTTTATTGCCATTTTGAGAAGTTAAAAATTAATATTCATACAATAATCTGAAGTAATTGAATTCTAAGTTGTAATAGTAGGAGCTGGATTTATAATAATGAAACGGAATTATACAAAAAGGTTCAATAAAACCTTTTACAAATAAATTAGATATCTATATATCTATATTAGTTATATATATATATATAACAGAAATATATTACTTTTAAATAATAAAACAACTTAACAAAACAATAATATTTGAACTTCTTTGATTCGGCTTCATGTATTCAATTCGAATACGCTTCGAATTAAAAAGTGGCGCTTGCACACCTCTTGAAATCAATATTAAAACAGACACTGGTGAGCCTATATCATTCAAGTCTTTAAAAGTGTGCGTGAAAATTCACTTTCGTTGCTGCTAAATACGAACAGACTTTATAAAAATTACTACTCCAACCAGCTGGGAACAAAAATTTTTTCTTTCGACCATGGTGTTTCCTATCGACGAGGGAACAAAGTAGGAAGATTTTTAGACCTCTGTTCAGGAGAATTGTGCCGTTGTTGAAAAGTGTGGAAAATACATTTTAAAATATTTTCTTTATATTGATATAAATGTACTTTCCAACCTTTTAGTATTTTCAAGTAATTTACTACAACAGCGTGCCAGAAAATCTGTTTATAACCCTGAAATGGAAGATTGATCTAAAATTTAACCAAATGGTAGGTTTATTTCAACAAAATCACTCTCAGAGGGTTGCTTCACTCGCCAGAAACACGTCTCGCAAAGTGTTAGACGGCATCATCACATAATTCAAGATACACATTTATTGTTCCTGATTTAAATGTTTATCTATTTTCCACATTACTCCCACACCAGTATGTGAAATCCACCCCCAACTCGATACAGAGAAGCGACCACTCTAACGGGGTTGATGCACATAGAGTAGTTGAAAACGAGTATTTTTAGGACAATACACGAGCACAAGACCATCATTTGATGAACTTCACAACTTTTAGTCTGTAAAAGTAGCTCTCCTGCAATATTATAATGGCCGTTATAAGTTTTCTTGTGTGAAATTCAATCGAAACAGCCTCTGCCATTCTGTTAATCTCTGTTTTGTCCACTCCAAAATTGTGTCTTTAGACAAGTTCACCTTAACCCACGCAGAAATTTGTCTACTTGTTAAATATGGAATCACTTGAGCAATAGCAACTAGCGCGGCGTCTTGTGCCAGAGTAATTTTACGTGAAGTACCTCCAATATGACGACATTTGAGGCTTTTTTCATTTTCCCAAATAGATTTTAAATTCTAAACAGTTTTTCGTTAACACGTTATTGTACACGAAATTTCACTGTCCGTGTACCCTGCCTCCACTAAACCCAGAATCTTTTCTTTATCAGCTTCACGTAAATATCCATATTGCTCCATGGATGAATTAACTGATAAAAATATATTTGAAACACAGTTCAAACACTCCAAGGATATGTGTTTTGTTTTGTTCTCTTACTTATAATCAAACAACGGTTAGTCAAATGAGCCGTCTTTTCGACGTTTCCACCATGTGAAAGTTTTTAATCCTATGATCCACTTATGGGAATATAAATAATAATAATAATTTGACCCAGTCATTTAATAAAGTATTTTATATAATAAAAGCTATAAAATACATATAATCAACATTAAAAAGCAAAATTATAGCCTATTGGACTTTAAATATAAACTATTGTAACAGTTAAACACTAAGTCCAAATTTACGGCTTATTAGTTTAGTTTTTTTTAGTCATAGTAAATTCGGAGTTTGAATCCCTGACACATGTACTGAGAAAGCTTTTCCCAAATTGGTTTTAACACCCTACCATCACCAAATTTTGGGTACATTAACTCTCAGTCTATATATTTTTCAACCCTACTTAATTAGGGTAATTAATATAAATGCGTATATACCGAAAGCGTGGTAAGACGCGATGGTTACAAAATAAATAAAAATTTGCCTAAGAATGAACGTATGATACACAACATCTAACAGTAGCTCATGGAATGTTACAAGGAAAAAAATAATATTTTAAGCCCAACTCAAGCTTAAACATGATTTCTTGAACCTCTCCCTTGTTCGTAGCCAAGAACAATAATTAATTAAAAAGGACCTTAGAGTAGAGTTAAAGTCACAAATAAAATTAAATAGCAGCCGTAAATTCATACAATGTCCGTACATTCAAACAACGTAGTAACAATTTTTTTAAAAGTATTCAATAGTATTCACTTTAAATATTTTTTAATATGCCAATTTTCGAACAACGCTGCCAAATTTTCTCATTTATATAATATAATATGTTTAAGTCATGTAAAAACGTGATTTTAAAGGAAGGAAGAAGAAATATACAAAAACCGGCGATGAAAGAATTTTTCAGATATTAACCAGAATAGAGTTAAATTTGATTAATAAACAAATATTTTCAAAATAATAAGGTATTTGATGTGCATAATTTTTAACACAAAATTTGAAACCTTGGCCTCCACGCCATGATTTACTGGAATACACAGCATGAGAGACCACTTAAGAAATACCACCTGATTAAACCCAATCAGTATTTGAGCCCTGACCGCCTTTTCACAGGCAAAATGGAATAAATTAACTTGGCATCCAAGCAAATTTATACTTTGTCTTCCTCACACTTCTTCATAAAGTATCCTCCCCTATCACCCCTCCTTATTTTGACCCTCCTAGAAAATGCTCTTGTTTAATACCTCCTTGACTCTGGAAGCCTAACCTGTAATATAAAATTGAATAACTACTCTCTAAACTATCGAAACGCATGGCTGGAGAGGAGGTTGCTTATAGTGTGTTTGGTGAAGGCAGGCCAGGCTGGCCTATTAAACCACGGGGCAAGATTGGTTTTCTGTACACATTTCTTTGCAACAACCAATAAGCACTGAATCGAAGGCCAAACAAAACAAACTAAACAAATATCATTTAATAAGAAGACTATATACGTATAACATGACTCAACCGCTTCGGTGGTCATATGTTCTAAGACTCTACCCTCACAATATATTAGACTGACAGCGACGGGGAGATCCGGGTTCAATCCCGGTTTGGTTTACTTAGAGGGTTCTTCCTAAATGCTTTTCAACTATCCCTCCACGCAAATGTTGGCACACTGCCTTTAAATTCAGCAGCCTTACTCAGCATTAACATATTAGAGTAAATGTTATACAGGCGTAATACCTATACATTATTTGGTTCTGAACCTACATAGTGCGGAATTATCTAAACTTAACATATTAATATATTGCCGGTGACCTTGCGGTCTAGGGGTAAGGTGTCAGACTTCTATGCTGGCGGCCGGGGTTCGATCCCCGGTCCCGGCAAAGATTTATCTGATTACCAAACCCTTCCTTCACCTCTGACAAGAAACCTTGTGAATGTGAGGAATGCCAGGCCTCCACCGTGGTTCGGATTCCACGTTAAACTGTAGGTCCTCCATTTCATCTCACAATCACCCTACCATTACACATTAGCGTAAGTGTGTATAACCCGAACGGGTAGTAAGACGCGGTGCTAATAATAATAATANTCACCCTACCATTACACATTAGCGTAAGTGCGTATAACTCGAACGGGTAGTAAGACGTGGTGCTAATAATAATAATAATAATAATATATTGCTTCCTTGATAAAAAGGAATAAGCACACAATTTAGCGTGATAAACCCTATCTAGAAATTAGTGTAGATCTAAATTAACAAATCCTTACATCTTTACTAACAGGAGTGGGATATGAATGGAGATAAGAATTTTCTAGTAAATTGGTCCCACCTCCTTAGTATCAAACCTGTCCTTGAGCTTATGAACACACTTTTGCCCACTACATTGTAATGTATAGAATTTATTGGAAAATGATCATCAACGTAAATCTTATTAAACTATAATTTTTCCTAATCAAAGTATTAATCAAAACTTTTTACCAATAGTTATATTGTGGCCATTATGGTAACAGAAAATAAGGTTTTGAATCGAACTGTGGTCCCACAAAGTTATAAACAGTCATAATAACGTTGAAGAAACAAATAAATTACCTTTTATAACTAAAATATTTCTAATGTATAAGATTTTATCAAAAAAATTTATTTTGTCTACGCGGAAATAATATAAAATATTTTAAATCAGTATTAGGACCCTTAAATTATTTAAATATTTTTTAATTTGGTGTCTTAAAAATAAAGTAGAAATATTTTAGATTTAATTTATTATTCGTACTACATGTGTGGAATATAATAATTAATCATTAATAAATTCATAATTAGCTATTCACAGCAATAAAGATTCTGAAAAGAGGGAAACCTGCTTTAAGGTATTAAGGTTCCATTTAAAACCAATAAGTGCGGATAGCACTGCTGACCAAATAATGTGTGACACTGTTAAATCTTTAACAACTTAAAAAAACAAACAAAAATCAGCCCATATATTAATGATACAAAACATAATTAGTTAAGTATGTAATGAATAATTGATTTTATTAGGAAGGGGAAATAAAAGTAAAATTAATTTAGTAGATCAAACCATTTGGACATCTCAAAAAGACATACCCCCTTCCCCATCACTACTTCCAAACTGTCAAGAAATAATTTAAGGACTTATGGATTTCTCTAAATCCGGCCTTGGGCTTAGCTATGCAAACTATTCTGCAATCATGTGTGGAGGTATAGCATACCGCGCGGGCTGAGCCAATAGGTTGCTACCTTACAATCTCGACAGAGTGTACATTAGAAACCTGGTAGTGTTTACCTATTTACACTACAAATCATCGGTTCGGAATATTTCACGCTGGCTAATGAATTGAAAACGATCTAACTAATATATAAAGGGACACCTTGATTTTGTTTCGAATAACAATTTTAAATATTCAAAAATAGTTCTTGGCGGCCAAAATTGATAGCATTTTATTATATTATTTGCAGTTTATATGGGTATTTATAATATGTATTAAACATTGCAGCTGCAGCTTTATAAATATACTAAATTGGTTTTAACTTAAGTAAATATTCTATACTGTTCTTCCTACCAAAATCAAGGTATAGAGAATCATATAAACGATTATAGGCAACATTCTTGTAATAATATATTGGTTTGTTGTCAATCATTATTTAACATGTCTAAGCTGGTTTTTATTGACGATATCATCACTGAGCACGATTAATGATCAAGGTCTCGAACCAAGCTCGAAGGTGTTATAACCCTGTCAAAATCCCCTCAAAATTCAGCGTACTCAAAAGTATACCGAAATAAGGCCTCATGATAGGTAGCCCCAGTATTACCCATTGAGAGGTTTTAGCCCTTTCCCAATGCTCAACTTATTCGCTGTCACTTGGTTGTCTCTCCGATAAAATCCTTATGGGTCAGAAGCCTTGAGGAGATGTTATACATATGGTCAACCGTCATTCTTGTAAGTGTCCCCACTTGAAACACCTTGGACTGAATTTGTTCAAGGACATGCACGAGGTCACGTTTAGGTAAACATATAAAGCCCATTAGGACCTCGTGCTAGTTGGAAGCGGTGGAAGAAACTGGGTTAATACGTTCAAGTTTGAATTGAGTCACTAAAAAGTTGCTTACTTGTCAAGTTAACGGAAAAAAAACCCATTAGGATATCTTTAACATAACATATTGAAAGCACAACAAATTAAATAATTAATTAAACAAACAGTCAACATGTTTACATTGCCAGGAAAATGGGCTAAGGGTGCGCAATTAGGGTGCACTCGAATAGCGGAGTAAAGTATACTTGTCATCATGTGGACAAAAGATTAGGAACAAACTGTAATCCCATTCAAATCCCCTAACCTAACCTAAACTAACCTAACCTAAACTTACACAACATAACCTTGCCTAACCTAATTCACCTAAAATAATCTAACTATACTAACCTACCCTAGCCTAAACTAACCTAACATGGCCTGACCTAACTTAACCTAACCCAACCTCCATTTTCCATTTTGAACAAAGTCATTATAAATTTTATTCTTACTCCGTAGTTCGTGTAGAGATGTTACCAAACTCGGATGAGTTGTTCCACAATTCATGTGCACCCGTATTAGTCGCTCCGCAATTCATGTGCACCCGTATTAGTCTCTCCACAATTCATGTGCACCCGTATTAGTCGCTCCGCAATTCATGTGCACCCGTATTAGTCTCTCCGCAATTCATGTGCACCGGGCTAGGGCATCAGTAACACAACACTTATGTGAAATGTTTAAACATTTGCGTGAAGTGAAAGAGTTAAACGTGCCTATTGATACGAATATTTTTTCACTTCGTCTCCTTCTCCGTTATGACCATTCTAGGTATTATATAGGTGGAAGGGAATATTAATTTATATACATATATATTAATTACGCAGAAATATAAAGGACGAGAATTGAGGATTTTAAAGGAAATCTACCCAAATTAGTGTGAATGTTTGTTGGTTGTATAGTGTATTTTAATAAATATCTTTCTTCAATTACATAAAATAAAAACCAATTGGATATTAAAATAAAAGTGCTAAATGGAGTACGCCCAAAATATGAGTGGAATTTTCTTTTTAATTAATGTAATCCTTGGACATGATAACATTTGTGAAAAAACCAAACGAAACCAAGTGCTTTGTGAGCAAAACAAATATATTAAAACTCGGATACAAATATTTATATCAAACTTTTTTTGCTACAGTAACTGAAGAGCTTTTATAAACAAGGTTTTAAACATTCAATTTTTTTTTGTGTGTTTATTTTAGTCTTGCCTACATAGGTAGCAAACAGAGAAAAATGTCAATACCATTTGGTTAAGCATGCTGTTGATTTGTAGATTTGGGTTTTAATTCTAGTGGGATTTATAGATTTGTTCCTAAATTGTTTCCCCACTCTCACTTCATGAATATTTGTAGGTATATATTAAATTAGATCTTCTTCCTCCGTTACTATTTAGTTTAGTTAAATTCAGATAACTCTGATAGGTAGGAAGAGGCGGTAAACAAAAAGTAAATAAAAATTATTAATATTAACTACACTTTGGCTACATTATCTATGAGCTGTGAGGGCCAAGTATTCCCCGGATGAAGTTAGTGGTCTTGTGAAATGTATTTAGATTGTAAAATGAATTAACATATCCAACTATAACAGATTTTTAAAACAAATCCCAAATACATTCTTACGCTCAACAGTGTTTGTAATATACTCTATTATTATAAATATTCTCTATAGGTATTAATACTTTTTAACAAAAGTGACAATGATAGATTACATGACTTAAAGTGATATAATATGAAAATCCTTTGTACATAATACATTTTAGTTGGAGATACTATTTTTCTACTACTTTCTTTAAACGTTGCTAGCTCCAATCTAATAGTTGGGAGGTGTGGGGTTTGATTGAAAGAGTTATTTTCCCTTTAATTTATGATATATAAGTAATGTCGTACCAACTGTAGAACATGAATGGTATGAAAAAGAATTAATTATATAAATTTATTTCCTAAAGATTTTATGAATTACCCCAAAAGGGGAGTTTAAAAAAAAAAATCTAGAATATCATTGTGTCTTTTACAGTAACAATAGCGTCCCTGTTGAGTAGATTACTATTGAGGACTAGGCACCCTTACAAACCGTGGAATGTTATCCATGCTGAGTTCTAGCTATAGGCCCATTTTAAATTAAATTCAATTCAAATCCTCATATAAATATTAAATATATTCCTGATAAACATTCAGAACTAAACCATGGGCGACTATAATTGTTATCGACTACTCACTCTAAATATGTAGGCACAAGGACATCCTTCACAAATATAATTATATTTTATGCACCACTCTGATCCGAACTAAGGTAGGGTCCTTCATGCGTTGGAGGCACCCTTAAAAAGGGTAAATAGATTTTTTTCTCCTCCTTTACCCCAACTACTACTTTCTTTAGGTGCTCCCCCTACCCCTTACTAGCCCATTCCAGCCCTATTTCCCCCTTTACCCAGCATTTGATGGATTGCCCTTTGCTTCAACACCAGATGCTTAGAAAAGAGGGGCAGCAGAGACAGGTTTAAAGGGAGAGGGGTTCGAAAGGGGTTTACAACCCACATTATTATACATTATTGCGTGTTCAAAAAAGAACAAAACCCTCTTACAATAATTAACACTTTGTTGCGGAAAAAGAGTGTGTGTTGTCTAGAGTTTTATTTTGTGTTGGTTGGAATTATGCATGTGTATAATTTTTTATTAATGATATCAATTAAAGTTATGAACCTTTATTATAATTCTGTTCAGATAAATTGCCTTATTATCAATCAGAGCTATTTGCATAGTTTGACTGATCAGGTGGGAAGAAATTAGAGGATCAGTACTCATACATTGGTTAAAGAATTAACACCTTAGTATAACGGTCCTTTATTCGAAATATTTTAATCTCTCCATCAAACAAGACTGACACCTTAGTTCACGTGGCCACCTATGTGTGTACTTGATTTTGTTTGAGAATCGAAACATACTTTGAAATATATAGGTTAAGAAAATTTTTGTTGCTGTAGGTTTCAAGGCAGAAATATGAGTAGACTAAACTATTTAATTAAATAATCAAAATTTTTCTGAAATAGTTTCCTTATTGACATAACAGAAAAAGGGTTGACTAGTGTGGTTCGAAAGTATGCATACTTCCGAACTAAACTATATATATATATATATAATTAGCTTTAGGGCCTACATGCTTTTCTTAAGAAAGTAGGTTAAATGCTAGTTTTTTTTTATCATACAGTTTTATTAATAAGCAAACTAAATATTATGAGGACATTTACAAGTATCGAATATTAAGTAAGAAAAACTGCTTATCAATCAAAGTACAGTGCGTATTCAAAATAAAAACCTCAGTTTATGCCAACTTTATTTGACTAAGCTTGGCAGATGCAAGGCTATTATTTATCAATCCAAATTTGTGAAAGTAATTTTTGAAAAAAAAAAGTGTGTTTGTTGTATTTCAAATTCATCCTTAAATATGTATATGAAAATAAGTACGCGTTTAAGGTGTAGACTTACTGAGATAATACAATATTAAAAGTACTATATTTGAAATACATATATACTGTCTATTAACTAGAACCATTTGCGCATTTTGAGAAGTAAAAACTAGTTCTTAACACTATTTTACTAACTTAAGAATGTGTAGCTTATAAGTTATTATTTCTTTCTTAAGCCCTTTAAAATAAGACGTTTAAATTATAATCCTTATATATTTTATGATAAAATTGACTTTCTTGTTCAAACATTTGCATTGTGTTTATATTTTAATTGTCTCGGGAGATACAGTATTAATAAAAATATGATTATTTCAGGACTCACTCAATCATTCAATGATCATAAAAACATAGTGTTCTTGGGATATAAGCCAATAGTAAAATACTAGAGTTCTCAACTTTTCAACATTGTTCCCAAAAATTAGGCTGGGGGGGNAGTAGAGGGAACGGACTTGTTTTTATCACAGCCAAGTACCATATCTACTGCACCCTACACCACCCATTTGTTTATAGGAGAACTTTAACTAGATACTTAAAATCATATAGCCTATACACACTTGATAGATTTAACCCTTCGGGATTTGTGTTGTTGCACAACTGCAATTATTATTATTTTTTAATTAAAGGTAATTAATTAAAATCCCCTTCAAGTATTTCTCAATTAGTTCCTGCTGCCTAGGTATGATGTCATCAAACGTTCCAAAAAATGTTCATTTTTTGAGATACGGGAGTTTTAACTGGCACTTGACAGGAATGTTGTGAATACGCAATGGCGCCAATCGTTGTGTCATACGTCTGGTTCACTGCCACCGTTTGTTTACATTGCATAGGTCATGCTTGTTCTATCATGTGTATGAAAGTTTTATATAGTTTCTTTAGTTTTCTGTAGTTGTTATTCAGGTGTGGTCTCTATTATACAAAGAAATACAAATTGAAGGAAGAAACTCAAGGAAGAAAAATATTTTTAAAGCTGTTTTTGTAAAAATTTAACATTATTGTATTTTTTAAATAAAGTTAAAAAATTCAATATTATTAAAATATTTATTTAATAATATTGCTTCGAACTTGAAATAAATGTCAGCTATACAGAATAATATTTCCCAATCTGCCACTGTACCACTTCGTATGGGAGAAAGTACTAAGGATGGTCCAAGATGAAACTTGAAAGAAATTCCTACCACCCAAATTAATATTTCTTGATCCGTCACTGATCATTGCTATTCTTATGTGAGAAAGTTACCCGCCATCTCAGTGAAGGCAAACAATGTGGGAGAAAGTGATCCTATTCTGCCTTGAGGAGGATCAATGCTATTCTTATGGGAGAAAGTTACCCACCATCTCAGTGAAGGCAAACAATGTGGGAGAAAGTGATCCAATTCTGCCTTGAGGAGGATCAATGCTATAGTTATGGGAAAAAGCTATCCACCATCTCGGTGAAGGCAAGCAATGTGGGAGAAAGTGATCCAATTCTGCCTTGAGG
>CABEEJ010000672.1:0-21101 GCA_901482245.1 Timema douglasi
CTAGCGACCACTTGCACTCCTTTTGACTACTCTACTGACGTGCCCTTAATACTCTACCAGAACTGTCCCACAGCCTCGAAGCAAGGCCAGTCAGTAAGCCTATCTCCTTGCTCATGTTACGGAAAGAAAACATTTTATAGCTGATTTTAGAATTTGATCTATCAAATAAACTACAGTCTTACTATTTGCTTGTACAATAATATTTATTATAATTATTAAAAATTTAATTCAATATCAATATAAATTATAAGCATACAAGTTTAAAATTATTAAAATATACAAAATATTATTGAGCGCCAACATGCTTTCTAGAATTAGTGTTAGTTTGGTATGGGCTTAGCTTGGACCACACTTCAACTAAACCTGGTTTCGCACCACGTAATTACGTCGAACTCCAGCGAGATTAAAACCAAAAGTCTCTCAGAGGCGACTAGGTCATCGTTTGAAGAACGACAGATCAAAGTGACCAAGGTCATGTCAGCCCTCATTGATGACAAAGGCAGTCGCAACGTCCCTGACTCTTGGACATCGAATAATGATCAAGATCGTCAGGTAGTTCTAGCATCCTCACGACCATGATCCACAAAATACTGTCAGCTCTCAATGGTCATTCACCTGATGACGAAGGTGGCCTAAACGTTCCTGACTCTTGGACATCGAATGAGGGCCACGATCGTCAAGAAGTTTTAGCCCACACGAGCATGATCAACACAATTCTGTAAGCCCTCCTCTCCGATGAATGTGGCCGCAACGTTACTGACTTTTGGGCACCAGATGAGGGCTACGATCATCAGGAGGTTCTAACACACGATCATGATCATCACAATTCCATCAGCCGTCAGTGGTCACTCACCTAATGATGAACGCGGCTGCGACGTTCCTGACTCTCGGACATCGGATGAGTGCCACGATCGTCAGGAGATTTCCCAGCACACCCACGATCATGATCAGCAATGTCATGGTGGCCGCGAAGTCGAGCAGTGGTCTCGAGAACCTGATCAACATTTTACAATATTTTTAAAGTATAGTTAGGACTCATACCACAACAGATTGGTTCGTTACCCATGGTGAAGTTACCTGGAGTGAGGTTTTTTTTTACTAAGGGTGTTCACCTGCTTCAGTGGCCTCATGGTCAAAGGCGTCGCTCTTGAAATAGACTAGACTGGTGATGACAGGGATATAGGGGTTCAAATCCTGGTCGGGTGTACTAAAGGTGGCTTTTACTAAATGATTTTTCACTCTCCCTCCGCATAAATGTGGGTGCACTTTCTTTAAATTCAACATTACTTACCCCTAACTCATTAGCGTGATAAGTAGGCGTACATATGCGAATAACCTGAACAAGTAGTAAGAAGTGCTGCTTAAAATATTCTAAAGGAGAACCCAGTGATTATATATCAGCACACGACATACTACACGTCTACTAGAACATAAAACAGCCATTTCTCCAGTCATTATTGTTTTGTTTCGCTTCTTACTACTTGTTCAAGCTATAATATTCGTATTGGCTTGGAGGGAGACTAAGAAATTATCTAATCAAATCACTTAACCGGATGCACTGAAAGGTAGTCTTACACGTGCAATTATCATTGTGGTGTTCACATCATCCTCTCTCCAGTTATCCTGAATGTATTTACTCAAAAACTACCTTTCCCCTTACCCCAACTTAAATTAAGTCGTTAATAACAATGGTGTTAAGCGTAGTATTAAAAATCAAGCAGGTCAGGCGACAAGGCTTGGTTGAGCAGGGTGGAATATTACCAAATGGAAATAGGAAACGTGGGGAGAGTGGTTGAAGGGGACGTCTTTAAAAGTAAGAAACAGCAAACCTTTTCAATTTGGAACTATTCAATAAGTATACATTGTAAAATAGTTGGAAAAGAAATAGGAATGAGAGGGTGGATGAATTAATGAGGAGGAGGTGGGTGTCTTGTTTTCTGGTCTTAACGCCCAATAGCAATTAATAATAGCTTTGGCTATTTGATCCTTAAATATGCTATCATTTACAATTATAATAATCGTACAATTGCCAGCATTAAGCTAACTACTGAGTCGAAGGTGGCTGCGTTATCTGATAGCTCGTGATCTTAATAAAAAAAATCACACATTTGTAGCCGACGATTTCAGCACGTCCATCATAGACTCTGCCTTAAAATATGAGTGAAGAATGACCCTGAGCACGGGACGATTCAGGATAGCTTAGTGGTTAGAGCATTGACGCACTAAGCTAAAGGTCCCGGGTTCGATTCCTGTGTCCAGGCATCATTTTTCAATTTTCAGAATAGGACCTCAATATCTTGTTGTTGAGAAAATATGAAGAATTACAGTTTGAAAAGAGCCTATACCTTGAGATAAACAATAATCATTATCATCAACGGTTTACAGCCTGTGGCCGGATCAGTTTAATAAAATGCCTCCATCTTCCTTTATCCTTCCACCATTCATCCTCTTTTAATTAATTCCATTCTTCGCCTCTTACTTGCACACTTTATATTTTCTGTTTCCTACTCCTCTCATCTCTTTCTTGGCCTCCCTCGTGATCTTTTTCAAACATACTTAATTTCCGTAATTTTCTTTGGCATCTTCTCCTTCTCCACCCTCATTACATGCCCATACCATCTCATTCTTGCTTCCTCTACTATCTCATATGCTCTTTGTACTCCCACTCTTTCCCTGGAGATAGATGCGTTTTATAAATACTGTGACGTGTGCATGCTCTTAGTTTTGATAGTTTAGTGTGCAGTGTAGTGTAAAAGAGAGTGGATTATTTAGTTATTAATGTCGATTAAACTAGTATACTAATCCCGAACGCTAAATTTTAGTTGCTAAGTAAACAATATTAATTCCAGTAAACGAACAAAATAATCTACTTTCACTTTAGTTTTTCTAAAAAGAAAGTTTTGAAAAGTCAAATTTTTTTCAGTGAAAATGGATAACATTTCACTCTATTATAAATACTATGCTTATTGCTTTTGATATTATTTTATTTACTCGCTTTGCTCGTTGGGGGCTACGTCCCTAAACTCCCAGTGAGTTTGCTTTGCGAGTGTATGTAAACTAATGTAATTCCAGAGCAGTTTTTTGATAGGGTCTTACCGTTTAGCCACAAGAGACCTCCAAAGAAAGGTCCGCACCGACTTTAAAGTTGCTACACCATTTTGAAATTTTTCGGGGGTTAAAAATGATTTGTTTTAACTTTATGGAATTTCTCCGTCGGTTACAGGCTAAAAGCTATACGTTTGCCAAATGTCAAGTTTCTATCTCATCTGGAAGTGGGTAAACATTAATGTCGGTGAGTGAGTGAGTGAATCAGCCTTTTGGCTTTTTAGTAGTATAATAAAAGTGACAATTGCAGATCACATGACTTGATTGAATGCGTGAAAATTATTTTAGTAGCGATTATAGCTCCTAGGAAGAGGGAAAAGAAACACTTGGAGAGTTTTTAAATATGGTACTGGAGAATACTTATTATTTATATTTAGCACCGCGTCTTACTACCCGTTCAGGTTATACGCTTTAAGTACTAATTACTCTAATGGATTAGGGAATGGGGAAGGTTGAATTAGAGTAAGTGAACCCGCATTTACGTGGGGAGAGAGTGGAAAACAATTTAGGAAAAACCACCCCCAGTTCACCCGACCGAGATTCGAACCTCGATCTCCCCGTCCTCAGCAGTCGAGACTCAACACGACAAGCGCGTTAGCCAACTACGCCACCGAGGCGGGTTGGAGAATACTTGATAATAAATATCATGTGACCAGACAGGGCGACAAGTGAAGTCATCCTAAGAAGAGTGGGCGAGAATAGAACCATTTTGGATGTGACTATTTGGTACATAGCAAACAGGATCAGACACATCATCCCTAGAATGAACAATCTTCTGCATGGCGTCATAGAAGGAAAGTTTGAGGGAAAGAGGAACTTAGGAAGGAGGAGGATTCAAATATTAGATGACTTGAAAGAAAGAAGAAAATTCTGAGACATCAGGGAGGAGGCAGAGGACAGGACAAGAGGAATGAAGCTGTCGTAAGACAACACATGATAATAGTAACAATATAAATGTAAGAAAAGTTTATTTTTTCCTGAATCTTAATGTCCGCATGGTCATCGAAAGATCCAGGGTACAAACATCCTCAACATTTACCCCCAACCCTTCTCCCACACTTCTACCCTTTTTAATATGAATGTAGGCCTATCTCAGAGATAATAGAGAGTCAAGCTCCTCGACACATTTGGTCAAGTTGGAAATACTTTTATCTAAAAAATGTATGGGAGTATATTCTATAGGCGGGATTGACGCAACATTTTCTCCGCGTAGGCTATTAATTTTTTTAACTTCCGGCTTTATTAGAGCGAGACAAAACCATTTCTAAAATTATCTAAGTAAGACATGCTCAATGCAAATTTTACAACTTGGAAGGGGAGAGCTCACCCCCACTGCCCTCTGCTGCGGCTTCGATGATGTGTAAAGTCAGTCGTTATCTGAAAGTTTGATCTTTTTTTTCTTTGATATACCAGATGGTTCGTCTGTCAGCTGAACTTGGAAATATTGAAGGGTGTTTCTAACCCCTCATGTAACTGTACTATAAATTAGAGGATAGTTTCTTTAACATTAATGTAACCACACAGGAGAAGAATGGGTCATGCGCAATAGAAGTGAACTTGTATGTTAGTAAACTAAAGGACTATGTGATCCTAAGAAAGGCAATAAAATAAAGGAATCTTTTATCATAGCCGATAGCTCAGGAGTGTATCGTATATACGTATACCCGAGATTTGGAGATCAGATGATCACCCTGTTTAACATAAACTGAATATTATTTGTGTACTAGAATATTGATTGACTCATAATATTAGACGGACCAATCTCCAAGTATATGAATGACAAGCAGCTTAGGTCAAATGAGAGGTTGGTTGACTCCTGAGACTAGATGTACCAATCTCCAAATATATGAATGACAAGCAGTTCAGATCAAATGAGGTGTTGGTTGACTCCTGAGACTAGATGTACCAATCTCCAAATATATGAATGACAAGCAGTTCAGATCAAATGAGAGATTGGTTGATTCCTGATACTAGATGGACCAATCTCCAAGTACACGAATAATAATCAGTTCAAGTCAAATAGGAGATTGGTTGACCTCTGAGACTTGATGAAACAATCTCCAAATATATTCATAATAAACAGTTCAGGTCAAAAGCGTTTATTGGTTGACTCCTAAGACTAGACGAACCAATCTCCAAATATATTAAAAATAAGCATATCAGGTCAAATGGGAGATTGGTTAACTCCTGAGACTAGATGAAACAATCTCCAAGTGTATGATTAATAAGCAGTTCAGGTCAAATGGGAGATTGGTTGACTTGAGACTAGATGGCCCCATCTCCAATTATATGAATGACAAGCAGTTTAGGTCAAATGGGAGATTAGTTGACTCCTGAACTATATTTTTAGTTTTGAAACTACGTCTTACTACCCGTTAGGGCTATACCCATATAAAACTAATCACGCTACTGTGTTATGGGATGAAGAAGGTTGAATTTAGAGGAAGTGTATCAACAGCTACGTAAAGGGAGAGTAGTAAACAATCTAGGAAAAACATACTTGGTATAACCGACCGGGATTGGAACCCCATTTTCACGTCATTTGAAGTCCAATCTATTGCCAGTTCCACCTTAGAGAGACCATTTGACCACCGAGGCGGGTCTCCGAGACTGGACTGCACAATCTTCCAGTATAACAAGCAGTTCGGGTCAAGTAGGGGATTGGATGAGCACCAAATATTTATTATAAATATGGACCTTAGAGTTCTTATACATATTTTGCATCGAAGTGCAGTTTACACCACTCTTCCTCGAGTTAATATTGGACTTAACCGATATTTGTTTATTTGTTTGATTATTTATATATTAATTTTGAAAAAAAGTTGTTCTTTATTCTATTGAATACTACAGACAACAATGGGTGGCTGGTCTGGCTCTAGAGAAAATCTTTTAAAACAAATATTGCGCCAGTAACATAGTTTTAGAAACTTTTGCATTTCTCATACATAGTCAAAATTTATAGTATTTACAAAGTGACAGCTGTAGAACATGGCTTGGCGTTTAAACACATTAAACTATTTATTTTTAATGGATTATCGGGCCTTTTGGACACTTGCGCAAAAGCTTCAGAATCTGATATGATGTTGACAAGTTGGTAGGGACTCGAATCCCGGTCTATTCTAATGAGGTGATTTGACTCTAAATGGTTTTCAGCTCTTTCTCCACCCTAAAATAAATGCATTATACCTTAAACTTTACCTTATTCATCCCTTACCCTCTTTATGTAAATATTCTGACAGCCCGGAGCGATTATAAATATGATGACGACCCAGAAGGGTAGTAAAGACGGAACACTGGGACCCCCCTTTCTTCCTTTAAAAACAAAAACGGTGCCTGATAAGTTTTTTTCTTTGCAATTTGAGCAGATCTCATATCTGCAAAGTCTAATGCCCCATACACTTGAGCGATGTTTCTGTATTTAATTCACTACAAGTCAACTATTACCATGTATACAACCAACAATCGTGCAGCCCCTTAGTAAAACACGTAATCAATTTTAGCGTCTTGTCTTACTACCCGTTCGGGCTATATGCCTATATACTAATGGGTTTGGGATAGGAAGGCTAAACTTAGATTACGTGTACCCACATTTGCGAGGAGAGACTGGGGAAACTCTTTATGAAAATTATCTTATTTCCCTCCTACCGGGATTCTATCTCCGGTTCTATTTCGAGAGTGACACCGCCTTTAGACTATGCAGCCACCGAAGTGGGTAACACGTAACTATCATGGAAACTTGTGCGTAGTAGTTTTCAGCGATGTTTATGTACAGATGCATGCGTGTAAGATATATTAAAATCAATATACCAGCAAACTTAACAACGATTTTCATGTATTTCTGAAACAATAAATATAAATATTCTATTCTGAAAATTGAAAAATGACACCTGGACACGGGAATCGAACCCGGGACCTTTGGCTTAGTACGCCAATGATCATAAATATTTTAGTTTTGAAAAAAATTGTTTGAGGGAAGTGATTTCAACTTTACGTAAGCTTATAGGCGTTTTCATAATTTAAAAAAAATCAGGATGGTTTCAAAATCTACTTTATTTTAATTTATACACATACACACAATTTTCTGAAATAAATACTTTTGTATGTAACGTAAACTAATCACAAAATTAGCATAAAATCAATATATTTTATATTTAGCACCGCGTCTTACTACCCGTTCGGGTTATACGCTTTAAGTACTAATTACTCTAATGGATTAGGAATTGGGAAGGTTGAATTAGAGGAAGTGAACCAACATTTGCGTGGAGGAAGAGTGGAAAACCATTTAGGAAAAACCACCCCCAGTTCACCCGATTGAGATTCGAACCTCGATCTCCCCGTCCTCAGCAGTCGAGCAGCTCAACACGACTAGCGCGTTAGCCAACTACGCCACCGAGGCGGGTATAAAATCAATAACCATTTGAATGCAAGTCTCATCTTTTGCGGCATTTAGGTTAATTAAATGGTCGTTACGGAATACTTGCCATTAATATTCCAGTACGAGTTTCCCTTCTGAATTAAGTACGAAAACATCGCTCGTGTGCATGAGGATTATGTCTGACTATCGGAAAGATGTATATATTATAGGTGTACATAATCTACTTTAGCAACACAATAGAACGCACAGCTTTCTGTGGGCGAACAAGTGCCCTTATGAACTTATGAATAATGTAATAAAGGCATGGTTATTATTCCAACCCACGAGCACCGTTAAGACAAATAGTTCCTTCTTCAATCGACAAAATGGTATATCCACTTTTAGTACATTTATTATTATTGTACCGTTCCTTCTTTGCCGCATGCAAATAACGCAATAGCATAGATAAAAAAAAAATTATTGCATGAGAAGATATTTCTCACATCTCGACACTTTGAAGGAAATGGCATCACATCGAATTTTTTGGACCTCAAGTCATCTGTTATTGAATCTGGAGTTAAGGCCCCAATTCTCTTAGACGTGTATCCAGGGACTTTGGCACCCGTTAAAGCTAATGGTGGGGTAGTGTTTAGTTAGCGATTGTTCCGAGCGTCTTTTAAGTTATGTTCAACTGTCGTCAATTTGAAGATGTCGTCTGAAGGGCTCTGATAACACCGCGCACCCACCCCCCCTCTACCCTTCCATTGCTCCATCACTTGTGACGTCATTTAGAGAAGCAAACTGCGGCGGGTAATTGGGCCATAAACAGAGGTATTTAGTAGGAGGTGGGGGTTACAGTGGCTCTGTCATTTGAGAGCTACTGTGGCGGGTTTACTGAAGCACTGGTCGGAACAACGTCACAAGAGACGAGTCTTATAAAATTGGAAAGCCAAGAGAACTATAATTTGCACCCAATATTCCCTTGCCACACACGTCTTACTATCCGTCCGGGATATACTATACTAATGGGGTATATATGATTAAGATAGAGTTTACAGGAAATGTACCCGCATTTGAAATAGTTTAGGAAAAAATGAACCCGAGTAACCTCAGGAATAGAATCCTGATCCACAACCACTAGCAAACCCAACAAAACTAAACTGATGCCTTGTGGTCCTTAATTCTAAGGTTTAAGGCTCATATTCCCATTGGATCACTCTTGAGGATCGAATCATGGAATGTCTCGTAAGAACCTATTCTCCACAAGAAATTTTCCCTGTGGTTTTCTCATGCTCTTTCAAAATTATTGTGGATGCATTTCCTTTTATTTACTCACCTCTTATAGTAAGTGGTAATAAAAATTATTATTATTATTATTATTATCACCGCGTCTTACTACCCGTTCGGTTTATACGCACTTACGCTAATGTGTAATGGTAGGGTGATTGTGAGATGAAATGGAGGACCTACAGTTTAACGTGGAATCCGAACCACGGAGGAGGCCTGGAATTCCCCACATTCACAAGATGTCTTGTCAGAGGTGAAGGAAGGGTTTGGTAATCAGATAAATCTGTGCCGGGACTGAGGATTGAACCCCGGCCGCCAGTAATAAAAATTGATTTAAAGTAAGAGACATAAAACTTTACAAATGGTGCTCTTTTTTTAGTATGGCGTTTTACTACCTATTCAGGCTATAAGCTTATGTACTAATTACGCTAATGTATTAGGGATTAAGTAGGTTGAATTTATAGGAAGTGCACCCAACTTTTCATGGAAGGAGATTGGAAAACCATTTTTGAAAAACCACCCTTAGTACACCCGAACGGGACTCTATGCTAGAGTGACACCTTAGACCATGTAGCCACCGAGGCAGGTACACATAGTGTTATTAAAGACCCGCTTTGGTTGCCGCGTGCTCTATCGTGCTACTCTCGTGTTGGACTAAAATGACGAAGACAGGGAGATCAGGGCTCGATCAGTGTGGTTTTCCTAAATAGTTTTCACTCTCCCTCCACGCAAATGCGAGTGCATTTCCTCTAAATTAAGCCTTCATAATCCTTAACCAGTTAGTGTTATTAGTACATAGGTGTATAACCCAAACGGGTAGTAAGACTTGGTGCTAAAAATAAATAGTAATGCTATTAATGATTTAATATAATGGGATAGGAATTAGATAGAAAAAAAGAGTGGGGATTAGATAGAAAAAAAGAGTGGGAAGGGTGTGTAGAAATAACATTGGAAACTACCCAGAGTGGATTCAAATCAAGACCTTTCCCGTCAGTGGCAGCCGAGAGTAACGCGAGTGTTAAGGCTGATTCACACAGAACGCTAAGCTAAGATTTGCTCTGCTAACTGTTTAGAAAAATAGCGGACCATGTATTTAAATGTGTTGGTTCACACAGAAAGCTAAGCAAAGCTAAACTAAGCTATGATATGCCTTGCTAAGCTAAGCAAAGTTTTTTCTGATTGCTGGCGGGACAATTTTTCCATCTCCCATCTTGAGCAATCTTACGTTGCGCATGCGCATAACGCAACTTGGGCTCCGTGTTGAACAGACGCAGTGTTGGTTTGGTGAAAATAACTAAATAAGTGTTGAAGTTTTGTTTTCAGTTTGTTTCACGCGTGTTTAAGTAATATTCTATTTAGGTTTTATATTTAATAAAAGTTTTTATATTAAAGTGGAAAAATTGGTTAATTAAAATCTCAACCTCCTAAATTTTCTTCATCTTTCAAAACAGCTGCTAAGAGCAGCATCTTTTCTACCTCAGTACTATCATCTGAACTCAAACAAGACATTTTGGACAACGCCATTATAACTAAACTTCACTGGAGCAGACCAGAAAGAAACAACACTGAAATCTGAAGTGAAAAGAGGGACCATTGCTTAGCTTAGCAATGAGTGTGAAACCAAACTGACAAAGTCTTAGCAGAGGACAGCACAGCATAGCATAGCATAGCTTAGCTTAGCAATGAGTGTGAAACCAAACTGACAAAATCTTAGCAGAGGACAGCACAGCACAGCACAGCTTAGGTTAGCAATGAGTGTGAAACCAAACTGACAAAGTCTTAGCAGAGGACAGCACAGCACAGCACAGCACAGCTTAGCTTAGCATTCTGTGTGTATCAGCCTTAATGCCTTGGGTGATGTACTGTGTTAATCAATGGATGTATTCTACTAGCGAGAGAAGCGAGCACTTGTTTGCGATACACTTTACCCAAGCTCCTCGTTGCGGCTGAATCGCGCTGTTTTTACCCTTCTCTAAATCAGCCACTCGAGGCTAGTAACCAACCACTTGTAGAATTTGAACCATTCGACCCCCATCAAACAAGATGTATAGGAGCGGTTTGTTGACTTAGGTCTTTTGTTTGGAGTGAAGAATCACATCATATAAGATCCACCGGCCCAAGAAAATAATCTAGCTTAGTAAGGTTCTGGTTTTTTGTTTGTTTTTAGTACCGCGTCTTACTATCCATTCTGGTTATACTCTTATGTACTAATGATCACGCTAATGGTTTTAGGTATTAGAATGGTTATATTTAAAGGAAGTTTACCTTATTTTCCTGAAGGGAAAGCGGAATTAAAAAAAAAAACTTCAGTACATCCGACCATGATTCTAACGTTGATCTCCTCGTCATCGGCAGTCTAGTCTACTGCGAGAGTATTGCCTTAGACCATGCGGCCACCGAAACAGGTGAGGTTTTGTTTTAGCTTAACAATTTGACATTTCAGCGTACAAACCGAACGGGTAGTAAAACTCGGTGCGAAGTATTATTATAATTTGACATTCTGTCTGTCCAGATCTTTGTTCAGTGATAACTTCAAATCATTGATCAATTTTAACTAAATTTGGTATGTATATTCTTTGAAGCTAAATGTAGGTCTATGTATACAGTCTTTCAATCTAGTTATTCGTTTCTGTATGGCGGACACTCAAAAGGTATTAAGTTTAAAATATCATCTTAAATGACTAGAATATAACATTCTAAACCTTCAATTCAGTACCTAGATCGCATTAAAATTTTGTTTAACAATAAATGCTAGAATTACATCTTAAACCGCGTGAAAAATTGTCATTCTCTATGAATATAATGTATTATTAATAATGATTTTGGTTTTTCTGTCTAACTTAGTCATCAAGGAGAAATATACACTTCAAATCCAAAGTGAAATAATTGCAGGAGATTAATTCAACTTGAAATACAAAGAAAAATCTTAATACTGTTGTAAAGATAAGACAATGACTTATTCTTAACATGACTACTAGAAGTAGTTGTCCTTTTCATGTATACATTTAAAACAGCCACAACCCGGAACTTCTATCAACAGTTCTTCAACATAACCATATTTTTTTGTTTGTTTTTCTATTCTTCACATTTTACTACCCGTCTGGGTTATCTGCATATTTAACAAACGGGGTAGGGAAAAAGAAGATAAATAAATTTACCAAGATCTGCGTAGATGAAGAGAGAAAAATCATTTGGAGAAAATGACCTCAGTGCACCCAGCCATGGTTCGAAACCCAACCTCCATTTTTAATTTTTGCACAAAATTTTACTGCAGGTTCGGTATTTAATAATACTAATAGAACTTAGCAGGGATGCAACCACATTTGCGTGGAGGGGAAGGGTGAATTCATTTAGGAAAAGCTAACCTCATTACAGCCTGATGGAATTCAAACCCCGATCTCGACGTCTCTGGCTCACTAGACTAAATGAACCTGACATTTAAACCACTTTGCCATCGATGCAGGCTGCCTTATTATCACAGGAAAACCATACAAGACAAAACTGATGCCTTTTTTTACGTTACCATGGGTTTATGTACAATGTAGTGTTATTTTGAACTTTTTTTTAGCACCACGTCTTACTACCCATTCAGGTTATACGCCTATGCACTAATTACACTAATGTGTTAAGGATTGGTAAGGTTTAATTTAGAGGAAATGCACCCGAATTTGATTGGAGAGAGTGGAAAATCATTTAGGAAAACCACCCTCAGTGCAAGCGACCTGGATCGAACCCCGATTTCCCCATCTTAAGCACTCTAGTATAACACGAGAGTAGCGTGGTAGACCACGTGGCCATTGAACTTATTATTATTGTTACTAAGACACAAAGACGGGTCACAGAAAATCACTCTTTAACGTAATAAAGGTCATGTTGTGCGAGAGTGAAGGAGAAACAATTAATGTAAATTGAAAGAGTAGTGAGAGATTAAAAATGAAAGCCACGAATCCTCTCTAAGAATTAACTTTTTTTTGTCACGTCACTTAGTTTAAAAGACAAGAAAACTCCCCAATAAAAAAAAAACACGCTATCCTACCGATAGGAATAAGTAGGTTTACTATTTAGTTTACAAAAAAACTATTTTCTTGAAACTAGGGCTGAAATCACGTTCCCCTAAATCTAAAGTTAACCTCTCCAACCGTGGGACTCCTTGGACTGGTAAGAAGCATATTTTATTTTGAAAATTGAAAAATGACACCCAGACATGGGAATCGAACCCAGGACCTTTGGCTTAGTACACCAATGCTCTAACCACTGAGCTATCCGGAATTTTCCTGTGCCCAGGGTAATTCCTCACCTATTTTTAAGGCATAGTCTGTGATGGACGTGTGGAAATCGTCGGCTACAAATGTGTGATTTTATTAAGATCACAAACTATCAGATAACGCAGCCATATTTTACTTTATTCTAGTTATTTTGGAAACATTTCTTTCACTCTTTTAACTTTAGTGCAGATGATCCATTATTTTATGAAAGATGCACATTTTATTAAAACATCTTAGTGAAACTACATAAATTATTCAAAGAAAAATAATTGAATTATAATATACAAATATTCCAATAAATTAAAGTCCAATTCATGAAATTGAGTATAAATAGAAAGCACAAAGTAAATTTCATCAATGCAATTCTTTTAAGTCTTTTCAGCTTTAGTATAAGTTTATTAGCTTTTCAAGTTTTCAAAACAAATCCAGATAAAGTTTTTAAGATCTTATCTTGGATAATTGTTCAAAACTTATCTCATTGCAAATAACGTGAAAGGATGTCCTTCTTTAATTCATACAATAGTTTAATTGAAAATTTCGTTTTGGATTACATTATTCTTTGTAAAAATAAGCGTTGGGAACGGGGGAGGGGGAGGGTGGGTTGGGAAAAAAATATTGAATTGGCAAAGAAAGAAAATGATGCCATTCAAATCTTATGCATATCAAATTAGATAAATATTTGAGTAAGCTTAGAATTTTTTTTAGGGTTTTATGAAAGTTTTAAATTACAAATTAAATCATTTCTTGAGTTTTCTCTACGTTTTTTGCTCTTCGCATGGTGTAGACTAGTTTATTTATCAAATAAACAATCTATAACGCAGTGAGAATTAAAAAATTACTTTTTGATCTATACATATCAGTAGAAGCATTGTCTTATATGTCAGACCATCGAAAACTTCTTATGCTGAACAGTAATTAAAATACCTCAGTTTTGTTTTAAAGAACACATTTTTAGTTTAAAAATTCGTAAAAAAAAATAGTCTGGAATGAGATATAACCCAGGTTTTAACATATTTCTGGATAAAATCACAGCCATATAGATCAATTCCATAAAACTAAAATAAAAACCACATCTGAAAAACCAAATTTTACTAGACATTTTCAACTTTCCCAACTTGGATTTGCCCTCCCCCTCAAAGCAATCCTTCTTCCCTTGAAACCGATATAGAAGACATATGTTCACTATATACTCATCTTAACATTAGCCCTCCTTACATATGATCTGTTTTCTTGTCTTCAAAAACTCATATATTCTACTTCAATAAAACCGTGAAGCAATATATCTATGTTAAAATATGTCCCCATATTTCAAAAACACAAGGACATTTGTCATTTCAGCAAAACTAAGGAGGACCCAGAAAAAAAAGGAGACAAAAAACCCACACACGCGCGCGCACACACAAAAATAAAAGTTAAAAAACAAACAAACTAGGATAGAATCATAGCCGTATTATAGTTGCAAATCTTATCAAACATTTTATTATATTATTATATTTTATTATTATTAACAATATGGATTTCTAACATAATTAAACATTATATTCATCACACTTCTTATTATGTAGGATAGACATATATATATATATATATATATATAGACCCTACATGTATATTAATATGTATGTGTATATATATATGTAAATATATGTATATAACCTGATTTTGCTAGGAAGAACTGTTAGTACCTGGTAGTTACTAAAGTTACAAAAACAATTTAATATATTCATACATCAAGTCATATTATACGTACTTGTTACTGTTTATTTATAAATATTATCAGTAACTATAAAATAACCCAAATAATGTTTCAAAATGTTATCATTGTTAGCTTCAGATAAACATGTTTGAATTTTATAAACTATTTTTCCAACCAAAATTAGGGTATTTGCTCCGTGCTTTGACAGCCGTCTTGACTATACATACACTCATTTGCGTAGATAGAAAGAGTAGTAAATCACTAAAGTGAAAACATCCTCAGCACACCCAGTCATGATTCAAACCCTGACCTTTTAGTCACTGCAAACCAGACTAAATGAGCTTGACATTTAATCCGCCTGCTCATCAGTGCGGGTCTCTATCACATAGATCGGATAGTTGGAAAGTATCGATTCGAAACAATTTTTAAAAGGTATGACACATTTGTTGACCCTAGAATTGGAACAGAGGATTACTTTCAAATCCCAGAGGTGATTTAGAAGGCAAAACCAATCTTCCTAGAAGCTCTATTATTAGTCTATAAGGAAAGTGAGAGTATAAGTTGGAGCGTGGAGACACATCGGTAAATAATGTTTTGCAGGCGTCTGCAGTTTTCCATATTATATTACAACTTGCTTTGCCCAGTGAGTTTTCTTTGCAAGTGGATGTAAACTAATGTAATTCCAGAACAGTTTTTTGATAGGTCTTACCGTTTAGCCACAAGAAACCTCCAAAGAAAATTCCGCTCCGACTTTAAAGTTGCTCCAACATTTTAAATATTTTTCGGGGGTTAAAAACATTTTTTACTTAACTTTTTGGAATTTTTCCGTCGGTTACGGGCTAGAAGCTATATGTTTGCCAGATTTCAAGTTTATAGCTCATTTGTAAGTGGGTAAACATTAATGTCAGTGAGTGAGTCAGCCATGTGGCTGTATATTAGTATAATAATAATTCTTCATATTAACGATTGCTCTTTTCAGTCAAATAAAATGTTAAAACCTTTCTTGGCGACTTCGGTAATACTTGTAAGAGCGTATAAAATATTATAATTAGGCTAGGGCCCAGGTTTTGATGATCTAAAATGATCAAAAAATTATATATAAGATGACCTAAAATTTCTCAAAAGTGACTTCATTTTTTTTTAATGACCTAAAATTATGAACAAAAACTTGTAATAAATGCGAATGACTAAATACTAAACGCACTTTACAAAATTGTAAAATAAATCTATGTACATGCAATTAGAAGCCTTTAGCAACTAAACTGTTGACCCTGCTTAGTATAACATTGATTTACAAATAAATCTATGCCTTGGAAGTTAAAGCTACCCCTTCCTCACGCAACCTTCTTTAGCCTAGTTGCAGTGTCTCACCAGGAATGTGTATTGTACAACCATACAAGCAAAGAGAATATATACAAAGAGCATTGCCTACATTATCTTCTCACACCAACAGATGTGCGTTGAAAATATTTAGGTGCATTTATAAAATATCGATTGTAGGTATAAAAAAACTTTTTCAACATAAATACCTTACAATTACTCAAAAATGCCTAAAAAATACTTGAAATGACTATACATTTCTAAAAAATAATGTAAAACAAGAAAATATGACTTTTATTTCAAATTGACAAAACAATAAAATTAAAATAATCTATAAAATATATATTTCTGCTACCAGGGAATCATGAATAGGACTTAGGCTATGTATTTATGTTCATTGTTTGCGATGAACAAAAAAAATATGACATGTTATCAAAATGCGGGCCCTGATAATTACTAACACACTTAATAGCAATTATATAATTTACCTCAACTGCCTCAGTGGTATAGTGGTCAGAACTCCTGGTTACAGATCCAGAGGTCCCAGGTTCGATCCTTGGGTCTGAAACGTGCTCAAACTTGAGGACAAATGAGGAGCTATGTTAATAAAAAATAAGCAGCTCTGGCCTAGAAAACCGAGATTAATGGCCGCAGGGCTCATTGTGCTGACCACATGACACTTTCTGTCCGCAAGGGTTGTTGTCATCATCATCGCTAACGGTGACGGCCGCTTGGTCGGTATAGCTCGTTTGTGGGCTCACATAATGGAGTTATATATTTTATTATACTTTTATTCAATTATTACGTTTAACATCAAGGCTTTCATTATATTATTAGACTAGTGGATAATAAAGATTGTGTTAGAGGAAGTACACCTGCACTAGCATGGAGAGAGGATGGAAAAACTATTGGGATGAATCTCATGTTATACCCCCTGTTTATACCTCCCTCACCTGCGAATCTGATCTATATTCGAACCTTGAACTTCTTGCTATCAGAAATCCTGTCTAATACGAGCCTGATGCCTTGTACCACGTGGCCAAAAATGTTAGCAGCATTAATAAAGTATGTCCTCTGTGTGAGAAGCCCTTTAGACCATGAGGCCACTCACGTGGTGTAAAAACTACTTAAAACCCTTTGATATTTTCCACTAACTTCATCAAACTATTTCTAAAGCGCCGAACTTAACTGTAATCATTAAAATAAGATTTAAAAAAAATCAATCACATGATAACAAAGAGAAAATACATTCTAAAGTCATTATAATGATATGATTGATCTAACTTTATAATTCTATTAATTCTCAATAAGTCCTTTGAGCTACCTCTCTGTTTAAAAAACCTAACTCAAACTCGTATATGTGAATGTTTTTTTAGCACTGCATCTTACTACTCGTCCGGGCTATACTCTTATATACTAACCACGCTAATGGTTTTAGGGATGAGGAAGGCTATATTTATAGGAAGTATTTCCACATTTGCTTGGAGGGAGAATGGAAAACTTTTTTAACTCTCAGTATAACAAGCCGAGATCGAACCCCATCCTCTCCTCTTCTTCGGCATACTAGTCTAAAACGAGAGAAGCGCCTTAGACCATGCGGCCACCAAAGCGGGTCTACTGTTTAATTAACTCGTATTAGAATTCTAGTATAAATGACAGTATCTGTGAACTACAAAAGCGACTAAAATAACTTTAATTTATTCATAGGTCAAGTCACGAGATCTTCAACTTTCACTTTTGATAGAATGTATAAACACCTATAAAAATATAGTAAAATTCTATAAATGTTTATTGCAAAATATTTGTTTGTATTTTTTAAAAGTTCTTCCTAGTAGAATCCTACTTATGCAAACAAAATATGTACAATTCGGTGTAACAAAAAGCTGACCATGTGTTTCTGGGAAGTTAAATATATCACATGTCTATTATAAACTCGTCTTAAAATAATGATTTAGCTATAACTCTAAGTGTGGAACTAATCGAGCTATTTCAATGGTATAACATTGGCACACTAAGTCAATGATCCTTGATTCGATTCCAATCTTCGGGTGTCATTTTTCAGCTTGTATTTGCAGTATATCATCCTTTAACACACTCGCAACTAAAAAAAAAAACCCAGGTTTGAATGTAAATAGCTTAATTTATATGGAATAAATGGGTGAGAATAAAATTTGTTGAAACTATGCTACGAGATCGCGGTCTTTTAGAAATATTCTATCTGCCTCTTGGTGTAGTAATATTGAACTTTCGTATTTACGCCTGCATGAAGTTAACTGATCTCCCGCTCTACACACATGTAACAGTACCAGTAACAGTAAGGGAGACAAAATATTATTATTATTATTATTATTATTATTATTATTATTAGTACCGCATCTTACTACCCATTCGGGTTATACGCTCTTACGCTAATGTGTAATGATAGGGTGATTGCGAGATGAAATGGAGGACCTACAGTTTAACGTGGATACGAACCATGGTGGAGGCCTGGCATTCCACAAATTCACAAGTTGTGATTAATACACTTCTTGTCAGAGGTGAAGGAAGGGTTTGGTAATCAGATAAAATCTGTGCCGGGGCCGAGTATTGAACCCTGGACTCCCAGCACAGAAGTCTGACGACACCTTACCCCTAGACCGCCAGGTCACCGAGACAAAATAACTTGTGTTGCTTTAAGTTGTTTTTATAAAAAGTTGAGAACGTTTATGCTTCAATCTTCACTGTTAACCTTTTGATATTTTTTTCTTTGAAACTCGGTGGGGGACCCGTTAGAGGTACGAGAATACACTATATATATATATTAATGGGGTAGAAATAAGAATGGTAGCATTTTAAAGTGAATGTACCAGTATATACCAGAGGGTGAGTAAGAAAGCATTTAGGACAAAACCACGTTCAGTATACCAGACAGGGATTCAAACCCATTAACATTAAGTTTGTCATTATATAAGTGATTAGATTCTGCTATCTTAGGAAGTCCCAAGATCTAATATCCTATGGTCTTGCTTGATAAGCGCGTGTATAAAACCTCTGCTCAAACCTTAAAAAGGTAAGAACCAGGCGAGCGCTTATAATACCCTAAACTCCCAAAGGTCTCCAAGGGTTCCTGGGTATGTTAGACTCGTATCAACCAGATCACCGTCAACAAAGTGGCTTGGAATAAAATTCCGGCTGGATTATTTGGTATTGTTCTGCAGGCTATGTATTTTGTGGTTAGAATTGAGTTGAAATATAAAGGATAGTTAATTAATCATTGCTCTGTATATTATATTTTAAATTCTTTGACATTTTATAAATAGGTTTCATGCTTTTATATTATTCATATCCTAAATTAGAAACTAGGAATTAAAACTTCAACCTTTTTTTTTGTATTAGATATCACTAACCGCTTCAGTGGCTGCATTGTCTAAGGCTCTACTCTCATGTTAGACTAGACTGCTGATGACGGGGAGATTGAGGTTTGAATCTAAGTCAGGTATAATGAGGATGTTTTTTTCCCCAAAATGTTTTTCCACTATCCCTTCACGCAAATGTGGGTACACTTCCTCTGAATAACCTTGCTAGTGCCTAAAACCATTCGCGTGATTAGTAAATAAGTATATAATCCGAAAGGATAGTAAGACGAAGCGATGAAATAAATAAAAATTAAGCTTTGAAGATGTGTCAAAATCATAAGCTGCCTTTTAAAAGCAGAATCACGACTTGATGGATATTCAAAAGTTATATTGTTTTAACTTTTGGCATTAAAAGTTTTCCTAAAATTCTCATTCGGGTTTACTAAGCTCAGAAATATTAGCTTCGATGCAGGGCCGTAACCTGCAAAGGGAAAGAGAGGGATCTAAATAATCTATTCAATCTTACCCCTTATCTTAAGCCGTTAAGGGGGCCGCCTTGATAAGTGAGAAATAATCGTGATGGCATTTAGTTCTAAACCAATATTAATTCTACAATGAATTATTTCAAACTATGGTTCACGCCAAAATTAAGTCTAAAGTTTCCAACAGTTTCCTATAGTTTTAATTTTATTAATAGGAAAAAAAAGTGTGAAAAAGTGAAACTAGCTAGTTTTCAACGACTCTTCAGCAGCGATCTTTCCTCTCTATCTTCAGATAAGAATTTCATAGTTTTATTTTCCATCTTTATTAATGACATGACAATGGGTGGTTGTAGGTGAAGGAAAAAAGGTAGTATAAGCTCGTATAGAATATATAATTAGTTTTTAATAAAATAAAACGACACAGGTCATCAGGTCTGCCCATAGGGGAGTTTGAACGGTGCAGCCACACAGGACCCCGCCATTTGGGGGACCCCCGACACTTGCTCAGGGGACATAAGGGGAAAAACAGCTTGATGTAGGCATTTTTTTTAATACTGCGTGCTTGTATAGAAGTATCTCTGTATAGGCAATCTATAAAATATTGTCAGAATGTAAACACAAATTTAAAAAAAATTTAATCATGTGGTTTGATTTATTGAACGAGTGAAGCGAGTTCTCCATTTTAACTTCACCGATTTGATTTTGTTTGTGTGTGGTGGGTATTATCTCACTAACTTTTGAACGCATTCATTTTATTCAATTATAACTTGACATAGTTGTTCTTTGAACCTTTACACAGATCAAGTTCGTTGGGGAAGAAAATCGAACCAAGAATTGGGGATAAATAAATCCTTATATGTACAAAAAAAACACAAGGCTTTTAACATTAATTATTATTCTATATGTATTTACCTTTTAGGGCATTTCCTGATAAGCTACTAAAGTGACAGCAAAATTAAGATTTTAACTTTTCTAGAGGGAAGGGGTGGGGTGGACGAAGAACGTAACTGGGAGCCCCACACACGAAGTTTGCTCAGGACCTCACTGCTAAGGGCAGCCCTGCAGTCCATTGTATTTTAGGCCTTAGGGCCTGACAGTGGTTGATACTTTCCCGCTGACTGAGGTGGCCGCCTTAGTATTTACTATTTGTTCACTATGTCTTACTACCTTCCCGGCATATACACATATTTACACTAATGGACTATTGGTAAAGAACATATTGTTTTGGATGGATTGTACACGAATTCACGTGGAATG
>CABEEJ010000672.1:21142-75294 GCA_901482245.1 Timema douglasi
GGGGGGGGGGGGGGAGAGAGAGAGAAAGATAGAATTCAGGTGAAAAAAACCACCCACAATACACCCACCAGGGATTCAAGATCCGAACACCCAGTCACCCACAAAAACAGATAAAACAAGAATGCCACTTGTACCCACGTACCCACCGATACAGGTAGATCACTAGTGACAGGAAGGTCAGGGCTATTATTATCTGGCCGGGTGCACATGAGAGGTGGAGGTGGGCTATTTCTAAACGTGATGTATCACTCTAGTTTTAAGGACGTTGTCTACCTGTGACGTCATGGTCGGTTAAGATAGGATCTCCCATGTTAATGGGTTCACGTTTTACTCAGCGAGTTTTAAAGATAAATAACAAATTCATAAATAATAATAAAATAGTCCTACAGTGTCACAAAATTATTATTTTGATCTTTTAGGTAGTTTTTTGTACACCTATTTTTTTTTTATAAATCCTCTACAACTTAGGCTATTTGTCTTGGTCACGAAAATTGCCTGTAGGAATCGTCCTGTCAGACTGTAGATTATAAACGTTCGTGGGAGCAAATGTCTATTTAGACGAGGAAACAGGGAAAAGGTAAAATTAAAAAGCAAGTCAATGTTTTCAAAGTGCAAATATTAAAGTGACCGTGTAAACTCATCAGATGAAGAGGGAAAGGGTTATCAACACACAGACAAGAGTCAGGGTGATCTTTTCATTTTCTTCCGGCTTTTTCCATTTTGTACATTAGCATCAAAGTGTGATAGTGCTTAGACTGCTTAGGTTACCCACCACTATATATACGAACTGTGCCCTAATTTGGGGATCCAAATAGACATAAATACTTTCATTTTTTATTATCGATGTATATGCTGTTTTGAAGAACCCCTAATGGTTGGAGAAAATTATTATTTCGATTATGTTCTGATTAATTTATGTATGTAAATAATGATAAGTAAGAAAAATAAAAAACTACTAAAGAAAGACTGCTTAGGTGCGTCGAGTCAAGATTCAGTGCACTTTGCAAAATAATTTCGAAATCTCCAGGCAACGTCGTTAAATAGTAAACAACGAAAGCTATTCCCACTTGTGCTGTTGTTTCTCCGACGGCCGGCGCAGCGCAGGTGGAGCTAACTCCCCTCCGCAGCCGCCAGTCGTGTCGTGAGTACCCGGAATGAAATCTCTAGTGGGGCGACCAAGCACCGCGTGACATGTGTTCGCGCTCGTGTATGTAAACATAACAAATGCCACCCTTGGAAATGTCCCATCATCAAAACGCGAGCAGTTAAACGCAGGCTTGCCACTGCAGTGTGTGTCGCCATGTTTTATGTCCGCCCCTATATTCCCACCCCCGCAACAGACCTTTGCCACATACTAATCAAGTTGAGAGTTCCTTTTTATTTTAGCGCCACGTCTTATCATTTGTTCGGATCATATGCCTACGTACTAATTACGCTAGTGAGTTAAGGATGAGGAAGGTTGAATTTAAATGAAGTGTACCCGCATTTGTGTGGAGGGAGAGTGGGAAGCCACTTAGGAAAAAACACCTTTATTACACCCGGGCGGGTTTGAACCCCGATCTCCCCACCATCAGTAGTTTAGTCTATTGTGAAAAAGACGCCTTAGACCATGTGGCCACCAAAGTAGGCTGAGTAAATTTTTTAATTTTAAATATTAGAGCTAAGTATTCTGATTGTAAAAAATTTTGACCACCATATTATTATATTTATATTATATATTTATTAAGAAAACACCAAGCTATGAGCCCGCAAGTAAGCTATACAAACAAAGCGGCGGCCGCCACTGTTAGCGATGAAAGTGCCAACATTTGCGAATAGAAGGTGTCATGTGGTCATTAAAACGAGCCCTTCGGCCGTTAATCTCCGTGTTCTAAGCTGGAGATGTTACTACTTTATTCAAGTAGCTCCTCATTTGTCCTCACGAGGCCGAGTTCGACCCCGTTCTAGACCCACTGCTTCACAGATACCCGGGACCTGTGGATCTTTAGCCAGGAACTCTGACTACTAGATCACAGAGCCAGTCTAATATAATATGTGAAATATCATTTCGACCATTTATTTAGCTAGTACTAAACGTATTAGTGCTCGCAGTCTCAACCAACCTGGTTACGTAGTTTTAGAGGATGAATTCTAATAAAGTTCATCCATCATCCTTTAACCGGAAACAGGATATAAGTTTTATACAACACTAATAGTAAAACAATAGCACCCTGTCAAAGTTAGATAGGTGCACACTAGCACTTATCACAGCTGCGCATATTGCTTCCCATGAGCTCGGGAAAAACTTTTAAGTTGAGTTTGTTCAAATTTTCACCAACTTTCTTAGTAAATAATGTATGTAGGAGAGTCGCATGGAGGTTTTTAAGAATAATATATTGATTTAAGTTTAAGAAGATAACTTTATTAACAAATAATTGTCCGTGACGATGGTTGCATGGTCTAAGGCACCACTCTCGCAGTAGACTAGACTGCCGATGGCGGGGAGATTGAGGCTCATTTCTCGGTCGGGTGTACTGAGGGTGATTTTCCCAAAATAGTTTTTCACTTTCCCTCCACGCAAATATATACTTTCTTTAGATATAGCCTGCTTAATCCCTAAGACCATTAACGAAATTAGTACATGATCGTATGACCTGAACGGGTGGTAAGAGGTGTTACAAAATAAAAATAAGAAATGTTAGAACAATCCAAAAGGGTAGTTATTATTATTATTATTATTATTATTAATAGCATCGCGTCTTACTACCCGTTCGGGTTATACGCACTTACGCTAATGTGTAATGGTAGGGTAATTGTGAGATGAAATGGAGGACCTACAGACGAACCACGGTAGAGGCCTAGCATTCCCCACATTCACAAGATGTCTTGTCAGAGGTGAAGAAAGGGTTTGGTAATCAGATAAATCTGTGTCGGGACCGAAGATTGAACCCCGGCCACCAGCACAGAAGTCCGAAAAAAAGAGTAGTTAAAAGTTCGTGGGATTGGTTCGCTACAGCCCTTATTTGATGACAAATGATTGAAGGGACAGAATATTTTCCGTAGCTATGCGATGCGTGCCGGGTCAGCCAGGGATGTGCTTCTTTCTGACTCGCATGGCATTTTATTTTGGAAACCTATTTTCTTTAAATACATTAACTTTTTCAAACAATTTTTATTGGATTTCAATTTTAATTGTGATGGACTAACCAGAGTGAAGAAAGAAGCAATGTATTTAAAAAAAAACATACGAGCTACTTGTGTTAGGTTTACTTATCTAATAATTAAGTTTTTAGCTTATATTTGGTTAGTATTACCTTTTTGACTCCTCCCCCTGAATTTGTGACTAACCCCACGTCTACCCTTAATATAAATACGTTACTAAACAACGGTGTTTAACTTAATAATAATTAGTAATCATTTTTAAAAAGTGAGATGTTGTAAATCTTCACCTGAGGCACAACTACTCTCAGCTTTTCTTAAACCAGCTGACTGAAGATTTTCCCGCGTCTTCTTAATTTCCATGTTACATGTCAACCCTATTCTTCGCTACAGCATCGAGATCAAATTTCTCTTCTTTTAAAAAAATTTAATATCATCTTGGTAAGATTCTCTATCTCCACTCTCACTTGTTTACGTGGATATATTTACATCGGCGATTAGAACAAAGACCGGAGGCCGGGCTGGTGTAGTGTTTCGCACGCCTGACTCTGACGCACGCACATGAGTTTAATCTAGACTGGGGGCAGTTGGGGGTAGGGGGTCTTTTCGGTAGATACCTGTGCTCCACATCCTTCTCATTCGGTGCCCTAACGTAAGTTCCAGAAAGTCCCAAAATCTAATAAAACGCGTGAGAGTCCCCAATTTCAGCAAGAATTTACTATCGGACCATGCTATTTTTTTGGCTCACACTTTTTGCTGCATGGGCTATTATCTGATGTATACGAGTATATGGCGTAGAGATTAAGATGGTAGCAAAAATAAGTACACCAGAATTAGCCTGAAGAAGGCATTGGAGAACCACAGTGATAGGTCACTTTGAGTTAACTAAACCCAAACCAGCATATAGCGGGCCTGACAGCTTATCCTACGTAACAAACTGTGCGGGTACGATGGTACCGGAAATCAATCCCGGGACTCTTAGTTCAGTGTAGGAAGACGCGTTCTCTATTGAGCTGCAACGTCGGATTTTTACAACAAAGACAATATCTATTATTATTATTAGCACGGCGTCTTACTACCCGTTCAGGTTATACGCACTTACGCTAATGTGTAATGGTAGGATGATTGTGAGCTGAAATGAAGGACCTACAGTTTAACGTGGAATCCGAACCACGGTGGAGGCCTGGCATTCCTCACATTCACAAGATGACTTGTCAGAGGTGAAGGAAGGGTTTGGTAATCAGATAAATCTTTGCCGGGACCGAGGATTGAACCCCGGCCGCCAAGACAATATTGAAATAGTCTTAGGTTCAAAATACAAGTTTGTTGATAAATACACTGTCGTTTCCTGTTATTTCTCTGCGTCGCACTCGTAGACATTCAGAACCGGACAAAACAAACTGCTTTCTGTTAAACAACGCCTTCCATTGCGACTTACGAAGCTCGGTTATTTTATTGTAGCGATTACCGGCCAGAAAGGGAAACACAATAGAAAATGATAAATATCTGCTCTTATCTTAACTCCATTCTCATAATGTATAGCGCTTCCCGACCAAGCTTCCAAGCTTCCTTTTGTGGAAAACACATCACTCCCCCAGGCGCGGTGATTTGTCACGCCCTTTTATAGAAACGACTTGGGGTTTTGCGCGAATCCGTTTTGCAAATGTATCATAATTGATGGTGGTTGTCACACATTTTGAGTATCCAAGTTTCTTTGGGTGGTGTGGAGGGGAAGAAAGACAAATTTATGTTGTATGGAAAGAACGAGCCTCTTTTAAAATATTAAAGGACATTGTAAGAAACATTTTTCTAGGGAGAGGATGGGAACTTGGGGGGGTACTACAAACATATCTAGGTCCTACGTCGTCTTTTTGTGAGTGGAAATGCTTTTAGTGGGTAAATGTGACAATCCGTTTCTTTTAAGATATACATTTAGAGAAATATCAAGAGGTCACCATGATGTTTTATTTTATCGAAAGAATTGCTGTCTAGAAAGAAAGTTAGAATACACATTTTGTTGCCGACTGGTTGAGGGGCCAAGAAGATAATTTAAAAGTTTGGTTTACCCTGTATTGAATTGAAAACCATGCTTTATGTGCGACCGATACGCTTTTCAGTGCCAATTTTGGAAATGCACTGGACAGTTTGACTGAATAGGATGAAGATATCCTAAATCAACCAATCCCTCACTTACGCGATAGGAGTACTGAACTATTATTATTATTATTAGTAGTAGTAGTAGTATATAATTTGACAGGGTTAACGAGTTTAAATATTAAGGAACAATTTTTACTAGCAATAACGATATTAGCTTGGAAATTAGGAAAAGAATACAGTCGGGAAATAGATCCTATTACTCGATCAGTAAGTTATTATTTCGCCTGCTGTCAAGGAATATAAAACTCAGAATATACAAATCAATAATCTTACCAGTTGTTCTCTATGGTTGCGAAACAAGTTCCCCTTCCTTACATGACAAAAACAAATTTAGGGTGTTCAGAAACAAAGTGCTTAGGAAGATATTTGGTCCAAAATGGGATGAGGTTAATGAGGAGGAGGTTACATAATGATGAGTTACATAAACTGCAATAACCCCAATTGTTAGGATAATCAAGTCTCGTAGATTACGGTGATCAGGACATGCAGCGTGAATGTGAGAATCTAGAACCGTGTTCAGAGTATTGGTTAGAAAACCCAATGGGAAGAGACCGTTGGGAATACCTAGACGTAGATGGGAGGGTAACATCAGAATGAGCTTGAAAGAGATAGGATGTAATGAGGTGGACTGGATAAAACTAGCTCAAGATAGGAATAGGTGGCGTACTTTTTGTAAGTGCGGCAATGCACTTTTGAGTTCCTAATGCCATAGAGTGAGTAAGCAGTATAAATGCGTACCTGGAAAGTTCGTCGCCATTAGGTATCATGGACGCGTTGGCCATTCCTCCCTCTGTCGTGTGCAGTCCTTCCAGCCACGGCGTTGCCAAGTCAAAGGTGTGCGGTGTTGCCATGTTCACCGTACTACTCGCTCTCTCATCTACTGAATTTGCCATGCTGCCACCAGCCATGGTGTCTATCTGGCAACGCTGTCTGAAAGAGGAGTAAACCAAAGAGTTAGAGGAATATAGAAAAGTTAAAAAAAAATTCAATCTGAGTATATTTTAACTAATGTGTCGTCGTAAGTCTTCTAAGTTTGCCAGGACGTATGGTATTGTGCGTTGAACTTGACGAATTTTCTTTGAGCTATAGCTTATTATGGTATCGAAAGGATATGAAGGAAGATATACATTTAAATGTGTGGCTTTAATGTTATATTAGTACGTAATATACCAGGCCTATTAAATACTTATTATATATTGTCACCCCAATACCACTAAACTAAGTGGCATTCTCTTGAATAAAGCACGAAGAACCACTTTAGTGGGAAAACTACTCTTAGTACATCAATCCGGTATTCGGTCTCGAATCAAAGAGTCACGCGTGCCAGTCAAACGCGTTTGCGCTAAGCTAATCAAGCTAAACATGTTCTTACGAATTTTTATGAGCTTTTTACCACCAATAATTCTTATATATATATGATCAGCTCACCTAGAACCAGCCTAGGGATCCCAGGTTCGACTTCCGGCTTGTACCAAGGTTTTTTTTTTTACCGAAAGGGAACTATCTAAACGGTCATCAGGGTATGGTTTGTTAATCAAAGTTGGCCCAAGTGTTTCCACTGGTTCCACACCTTCATATTCACCACCTCTATCACCCACCACGCCCCTCACACTACCTCACCACACCTCACCTCATCAGGGCATGGAAATAACCTCCACGGAAAGAATGTACGAATTGTACATTCGATAGTTCCCTTGGCAATGATACCTAAATACTTGTTAATCCTCCCACCAAATGGGCTATGAGTAGCTATGATGTAGCCCAGACACGCCTAGATAAATTATTATATATTATCCACGATGGCTTACAAATATCAATATTAAAAACACGTTAACTATAGAGTCACAAGTTTCATTCGTGGTAGAGACCCTTAGTAGTTGCGCTTCAAAACCTGCATAGCCTCAACTGATTTAATTAATCTCTAATTCCCAATTGAGTCGAAATTTACTATCCCCGTTTGTGGGAAAATAGAAGAGCTACAAATGATTTGGAGTTCCCTTTAAGTGACGTCCCTAGAATCATTATCCCTTGTGTGTAAACAATTACAAATGATCAATGAAAAATAGACTTTTGCATAAAGAAAAATAAAGAAATATATTATTTTTATATGATAGCGTTAATTTTTAATTAGCTTTTAAACTTAAGATTCAATTATCATTCATTAAAATAACACAGCACAACTTAAAAATCGTCGTGTTGTGTTTTATTTCTCGAGAGAGAGAATTTTCTTTTTATGTAATATCTATCTTCCTTACTTTAAAATAATTATTGGGATTATTTAACTTGCACTTTTTGAACAAATTGATGGTACCAGTATATGACTTACACACTATTTTAATTTTAGAGCATACACAACATCTAGTTAGTCTGTGTCAATTTAAGATCGTAAATGATAAAACTTAAATCTTACCAATAATAAATATTTCGGCCATTATTTTTATCGAGCCCAGAACCGTCATCAAGAGGATATACACCAAATAAGCTAAATAACTGGTGGACTATCTTCCTTAAAAAGAGACCAGTTTTTATCACATTTGTGAGACAAAACTAATTTGTAGCCTTTATAAAGTTCATATTTTTCTTTAATTTTCTTCTAAATGTATAGGTTCACAACAAATTATTATAATAATCCTTTTACCCCAAAGTATTACGAGTTTTATTTGACTTTACATCATGGGAAAAGTTTATTTTAAAAACTTCTCGTCTATAAAACATTTCCAGCCGGAAGGTTGGTAAGACAAGGGAAATATGGGTCGGTTCAGTTGGCAACGTTTTCTTACCGCCCTGAGGCAAAACTGCTGATAGCTGCGCGTGTGATGAATGGCGTTGCCGTAAAAATGGCCGAAATATAAATTATGACCCTTACCCCCTTCCCCGTTTTCCTAGATTCTGCCTTTAGCATCGTTATCAAGGATAAACTTGTAGGTGATTACTCCTGCAACGCTGTTCGAGTTGGTTGTATGGCGTATTGTGTACGGATCTAAAGGTGATTCTGAATAAAAGAGTCGCTCCAAAGAATAAGGAATGGAAATATCCTAATTTTTAACTTTATTTTTTTATTTTATCACCGCGTCTTACTACTTGTCCAAATTATACGCATACATGAATTAGGAATTAGGAAGGAAGCATTTTAGAGATAGTATAATCTATCCGCATTTGCGTGAAAGGAGAGTGATAAACCATTTAGGGGAAAAAACCACCCTCAATAGACCCAATCGAGATTCGAGTCACTATATCCCAGTCATCAGGAGGCTAGTCTACCATGAGAGGGACGCTTTAAACCATTCGGCCACTGACACGGGTAATTTTTCACTGAAAATACAGATAGCTGTCATGGACAAACATTTATAGTAGGATTTAGGTCGGACAAAACTAACAAACAAAAAAACCCAACATATTTTGCTCCAGCTCAAATTAATAACATTTCACTATATTATTAGTTTTATTTTATAAGTATTGATACTATCTATTAAAAGTTACAGCCTAATGTCACATTAATTGAAGTACTAATACGTGTAAATAGATCTATTAACTTTTCTAGCTTTCAGGTAAGGTTCTTACTACGAAAATTGGACTGTATATTGGTTTATTACTATAAAGCCACATGGCTCACTCACTCACTGAAATTAATGTTTACTCACTTCCAGATGAGCCAGAAACTTGAAATTTGGCAAACTTATATCTTTTAGCCTGTAACCGACGGGAAAATTCCAAAAAGTTGAAAATTTTAATTTTTAACCTTCCCAAAAAATTCAAAATGGCGGAGCAACTTTAAAGTCGGCATGGACCTTTCTTTGGAGGTCTCTTGTGGCTAAACGGTAATACCTATCAAAAAACGGCTCTGGAATTACATTAGTTTACATCCACTTGTAAAGCAAACTCACCGGGGTCTCGGGGGCGTAGGCCCCAACGAGCAAAGCGAATTTGTTTATACAGTTGCTCGCGCCTGTGATCAAGTGGACTTAAGCGTCACTCTCAGAATATACATGATTGTTAGGGACGGAGAGACTTGGGTTTGAATATCAGCCGAGGGTTTTAGGGGTGGGTTTTTACACAAGACTTTCCACCCTTTCTTTACACAAATACACCTGCTCATTATTTACCCATAGATTATAGCAGTGGCCACCCTGGTATTTGATTAGTAATAAATATTAACAACAATTTATGAAATTAACTTCCACAAATTAATTATTTTCAAATATCAATTTGTCATCAAAGTTATCATCAACTCTTGATTGCTTGTCTGAGATAGACGGTCTGGTTTTAATTATAGCCCAGGTAGACTAAAGAATTATTTTTCATCTAAGCCTTATCTCCAGATTTTCAGGTAGCTTCTTATATTATTATTATTATTATTATTATTATTAGCACCACGTCTTACTACCCGTTCGGGTTATACGCACTTACGCTAATGTGCAATGGTAGGGTGATTGTGAGATGAAATGGAGGACCTACAGTTTAACGTGGAATCCGAACCACGGTGGAGGCCTGGCATTCCTCACATTCACAAGATGTCTTGTCAGAGGTGAAGGAAGGGTTTGGTAATCAGATAAATCTGTGCCGGGACCGAGGATTGAACCCCGGCCGCCAGCACAGAAGTCTGACACCTTACCCCTAGACCGCCAGGTCACCAACACTGGAATACAATTAGCTGAATCTAAACAATAATGCTGCAATTTTGCTTTTTAATTAATATTTTTAATTTTGGCACCACGTCTTACTACCCGTTCAGGTCATACGCCTATGCACAAAATGCGCTAATGGGTTAAGGATGGATAATGTTGAATTTAGAGTGAGTGTACCCTTATTTGCGTGGAAGGAGAGTGAAAAACAATTTTGGAAAAACAAATCCTCAGTACACCCAACCATGATTCGAACCCCGATATCACCGTCATCGGCAGTCTAGCCTATTGCGAGAGTGGCATCTTAGACCATGTGGCCACCGAAGCGTTTTTCTGGGCTATTGCAGACACTTCAAAATCCTAATGAATTCCAGAAAGTGAGCTGTTTAAGATGGTCGGTGGTAATTCCTAGTTTCATTAATCCATGCCTCTAATCCTCCTATCGCACGTCTTGTCCCACAAGTTACAACAATTTGGAACTTGTGTTTTCTTGAGACGGAATAGTTTCTTGTGGATATTAAAAACATCCCCCGTGCAATGAATCATTTTATTTTTACATTTTTTCTTGGAAAATGGAAATTTAACTGGTAAATCTTTGGAGAGGAAAATTTTGTTTGGGCTTTAGTAGGTTTTAAGATCACAATAAAAATTTATTTATGTGTGTGTGTGTGGGGTTAATTTATTCTCACTCATCCTTCAATATTCCTCTCTTTCTAACCAATATTTAGAGTGGTGAAATATTAGAAATAAAATAGACTACTTTAAAATCAATCAAAAAATAACTTACAAAAATTATTTATACTAAACTTATGTTATCTTTGTTTTTAAATGTATTTACTATAGAAAATATAACACTTAAGCGACTAAGATTAATGTGTTTCATATATGTGCTTATAAAGGTGACCCACTTCGGTGGCCGCGTGGTCTAGCGCGCTACTCTCGTGTTAAATTATACTGTTGAAGACGGGGAGATCGGGGTTCGATCCCATTCCGATGTACTGAGGGTGGTCATTCCTAAATGGTTTTCCACTCTCCCACCACGAAATTGTGGGTCCACTTTATATAAATTAAACCTTCACAATCTCTAACGCATTAGAAAAATTAGTACATAGGCGAATAACCCGAACGGACGTAGTGCTAAAAAAAAAGTAGTTTTATTAACATATTTAATACACTGATAGAGGTACATTTTCCACTTTCCGCTTCAAACTGAAGCAGAACTTTCATAAGAAGTTAAGAAGTGCCTTTTCAGAACTATAGAAACATTGCTGACCTACTTTAACGTATTTATACTTTAAGTCATGTAATCTGCAGTTGTCACTTTTGATACATACTATCAATAACTATAAAATAGCACACATACAATTCTAAAATTACTGAAACATACTAGTGTTTTTTTTAAATACATCGCCTATTAATATTGGATTATATCCACCGAGGTATCCCCCCCATTTTTACACTAATAGAGTAGGTATGAGGAAGTTAAAGGACTTAGAGCCAATGTGCCCGCATACGTTTTGAGAGGTAGAGAGAGTGAAAAATAATTTATAGGAATAAAACTCCTTCAATATAGTTATTCAAACACCGATATTCCAATAACCGGCAAATCAGATAAGATGAGACTGATTATTTTATCCGGGTTCTCAATGGTGTAGGTGTAATGGATTAGATATGAGATGTGACGATTGGCTGACTCTGGAGTCAGCGGTTCGATTCCTGACACGTCTAATTTTTTTTACAGTGAATTGTTTTACATCAACTCTTTAAGTGAAAAGTGAAGTGTTTTCTTACAATTAGCTTTTATTCTCTTAAATTGAATAGCTGTTACTGACAGCGAAGTATATTAAACAAAAATACAATTTGTATTTAAGTTTGACAAAGGAAATTATTCAATAACATTCATATATGGTAGCTTTCCACCTTTCCTTTTATTCTCCCTACACGTGAATGCGGGTACAATTCCTCTAAATTCAATCTTACTCATCACTAAAACTTTAGAGAAATGATTAGACATGTGTGTAACCCTAACGGGTAGTAATACGTGGCACTAAAAAAAGTGTGTGGATGAGGATGGTAGAGTTTAGAGGAAATGTACCCTAATTTGCGTGCTAGGAGATTAAGAAATCATTCAAAATATATATCTGGCTGGTATTCGACAGGTAGAAAGATTTGCAGCTTCAGACACTGACTTACAACTTCTGGGAGATCAATTCGATTCCCAGTTAGGTGTAAATATAGTATTTGCGTGATGCAAAACTGAAGGTTAGCTAAAAGTGATTCATAACTCAACACACCACCAGAAATATTTCTATCCAAAAGTATACAGCTTTGCTAGAATTGTTTGGGAGTTGAAATGCTATTTATGAAAATTTAAGGAATTAAGTGTATTTCTCGAAAGTAAAGAGGTATACAGCAAAGAAGAGTTAACATGGTAAGCCATATACTGAAATATTATAGTTTAACAAATTAATTATAGAAACAAATGTAGAAAAGAGAAATTCAATATGGAAACAAATATCGGAGTACATGAATAAAATAGCCAGCCTCGTGATATAAAAGTCAGAACTCATGGTTGCTGACCTAGAGGTCCCTGGTTTTATTCCCAGCTACTACCAGAGGATTTTTATAGAAAAGGGGAATAATTACCATGGTCACCAGAGTTTGGTTAATTAGGCTTAAGTTAGGGTAAGATCTTAATTGTCCCCACCCCATCATGTTCACTATAATCATCCCCTCAACTCATCGTGACATGGAAAGAACCTCCACGGAAAGGATGTACTATTAGTACATTCGGGCGTCCCCTGTTTAATGGTACATTAGTACCGGCTAATCTTACAGCACACCGAGGTACATATTGATGTTGCCCATACACGTCATTATTATTATTATTATTATCATAAATCGTCCAACACCTTAACTCAGTTGGTAAAGTGTCTGTCTATTGAGATAAGAGTCTCGGGTTCAATTCCTGTCTTGGCCGAGAGAAATTTATCATTGCTGAAATGTGGGTTTGCTCTTTCACAGCGATGAATAAGGCCTGGGGGTGGATGTTGTGCTTGTGTTCTATATATAGGTTATTTTATAAATGGTGTACTGATATAATCAGTCGGTTCAGTAAGTTGACGTTAAAAATCTCAAATAAATTAAATATTATGAATTAGATATCAGACGATGTTGGAAAAAGAAGATGTAAATAATTTGTTCCGAGATAGGCAAATGCAGCAAATCAATCATGATGATGATTATTATTATTATTGTTATATGAATAATATTTAGTTTATAAAACAACTGTATAAAACACTCTAATCTGTCCGTATAGTAATGCTTTTGTTGTATTCAAGTTCATTTTCTATGCATTTGACTACTTCAACTGACATCTCTTGACCGCTATTTATTTCACTACCTCAACAGATATGTAACCCGCTTCGGTGGTCGAATAGTCAAAGTTGTCACACTCGCAATAGACTGGACTGCCGTCGATGTGGAGATAGATGTTTGAATACCGGTTGGGTGTACTGAGGGGGGTTTTCCTAAATGTTTTTTACCTCTCCCTCCACGCAAATGTCGGTACACTTACTCTAAATGCAACCTTCTCTATCCTTAATCTATTATAGTAATTAGTACATGATCCTAATTAGGTGGTCGTGTGGTCTATGGCGTCATTCTCAGGCTAGACTAGATTGTTGATGACAGGGAGATCGAAGTTCGAATCCCGGTTGAGTGTACTGAGGGTGGTTTATCCTAAATGGTTTTCCACTCTCCCTCCACGCAAAGGTGTATAAACGTCCTCTAAATTCAACCTTCCTCATCTCTAACTCATTATAGTAATTAGTACATATCCGTCTAACCTGAATATGTAGTAAGATGCGGTTCTAAAAATAAAAATAAATAAAAGTAAAATAATATCAATGTTGATCGCAAATAAATGTTTGTGTTTGCTTCAAGTTTCTTCCTATCAAAATTATACTGTGTTTACTAAATTGTCTTGTGGGAATTATCTTATCTTACTAATATTATAAATGCGTGAGTTTGTGTGTTTGGATGTTGGTTACTCAAACACACCAAAACTGCTAAATGGATTCGAATGAAACTTTGCACGTTCGTAGAGTATGTCCTGGAATAACATATAGGACTATTCCCAGCCTTTGATTTTACATTAATTTTACATTACTAATGTTTAAACTTTTCGCATATCTAGGATATTTTACGAGTAAATATGAATGGGATTATAATTAAAATATTACTTTACATCACCATATTTACTTTCTCGCTATCTTACAGGTAGAGAAAACATTTTGATCGCCAACAAAAAACTTAACTCAAGATTTTGATGAATCTTGACGTTTCATGACCCCCCAAATCAAAAAAAATTGTTTTTGACTTTCCGTTTGTCTGTCTGTACCTCCAACTAGAGCCTAAACTATTTTACCGATCTGGCTAAAACTTGGTATTTAGAGTTTTCATAAGGTTGCCCCAAGGGATTTTTGGAATTGGATATTTAACCCTAAAATTAAGGATAGTTTACTGAAGGGCAAAAAGAGAAAAAGTCAATTTTCTCAAAATCGGCTCAAACGATTTTGATTAAATTTCATTTCTAAGGATTTATAAATATTCCAAACAAAATGGCTTCGCTCAATATTTCGGCAAAATGACTTAAGGGCTCCAGTCTGATGCGTAAATTATATTTTTATAATATCTCCTAAACTATTTGAGATATGAAATTACTTATCATTACAAATATGTAGGTCTTTTTATAATACAAATATTTTATAAGAAACATATTTTTATAAAACCAATAACTTTCAATCTATACGTAAATATGTATATATAACTTTAATTTTTCTAACACGATAAAAGTATTGCGACCGCAAAAGAAAATCTAACCTGAAATGTTGATGGATGTCAACATCTCAAGACCCCCCCCAAACCCTAAAAAGTGGTCTTTGCAATGACGTTTCTCTATGTTAAGAGTAGTTTAAGAAAGAGCGAGAAGACAAAAAATCGACTTTAAGATTTTGATTAAAATTCGTGTCTAGGTGTTGATAAAGATTATAAAAAAACTGGCTATTTTCATTTTACCATGAAAATGAATTTTAAGGTACTTTACAGAAGCAGAAACTTCCGTATCTCCGCAACTTTATGAGATATTAAATAACTTATCATTGCAAAATTGTAGAACTATTATAAATAAAAAACTTTTATATGAAATATATTTTTATAAAAGCAACAGTTTCTGAGATATTGTCAAATATATTAATACAATTTTGTGAGCTTTAGTTGTAAAGAGATACTACTTATGTTTTAACGCAATAATTCTCCAATGCCATAGAGTAATTAAATATAAGTAAGTCTCTAAAAGTTTATGTTGTTTTTCCTTAAACCTCTTAGGAAAAATATTTGTACAACAATGATCTATATCCATTTTAGACTCAATAGTCAATATTTACATTTTTTATTGGTCAAAATTTATAAATGAGGAATTTAATAGCAATGCGATGGAATGAAGATTTGCAACACCTAATAAAATGTCGAAAATTCTAACCGTAAGTTTAAATTTCAATACAAAGTGTTGCCCCTTGTGGACCCAACATTGATATTTTTTATCGGTCCAAACATACAAATGAGGACATTAATTCTTTAAAAACAAAATTTAAAAATTTAAAACCGGGACAAGAAAAAAGTTTTACATAAGTATAGTGCAATTTATGCTTGGGTTTGCTAGTGTATATTATTTTGTTTCACATATGTTACGAGTTTTGAGTAAATATCTCCATTTTTAAATAATAGAGCGAGAAAGTCCGTGTGGAGTTCCGTAACATTTATTTAAAGTTGGTAAAGATCAGTTTAAAACGAAAATTTACGCACAAAAAATACAATTGAACTTTTATCATAAAGGTGACTTCGTATTTACACGTGAAAACAACATTTCTCTCAACTCTTCGCTCTGTAGAAATATTTTGCAAATTAGATGGTGCTGCCAGTCATTTGCTATTTTTATAATAAAAGTTCAATGGGTTTTTTTCCGTAAGCTGGTAGAGTATGTTTGTAACAACATTGCATTAATTTTTCAATACTAATGTTTAAACTTTTTGTATATAATAGATAAGTTATATATCGTGATTTTAATTTTGTTTTACGAGTAAATATGAATGTTATTATAAAATTAAAATATTACTAACTTTATATTACTTTACTTTACCATTTTTTAAAGTTAGTAAAGATCAGTTCAAAACGAAAACTTACGCACGATCCAACCTTCAAAATGTCTACAGAGCGAAGAGTTGAGAGAAATGTTGTTGTTTTCACGTGTAAATACGAAGTCACCATTATGATAAAAGTTCAATTGTATTTTTTGTGCGTAAGTTTTAGTTTTGAACTGTTCTTTACTAACTTTAAAAAGGTAAGTTAAAGTAATATAAATTAACTGATTCGAATGAAACTTTGTACATTGGTAGAGTATGTCCTGGAATAACATATAGGACTATTCCCAACCTTTGATTTTAAATAATAATAAATATATAATTATAATGTGACTGAAATGATGTTATTTAAGAATTTGTGAGTTAATATTTGGTAGTTAAAGTAAATAATAATTAGTGTGACATAGTTTCATACTAATAAATAATAAATATGATGTGATTTTAGCTATGTAGTTTGAAAAAAATATTAATTTCATTTATTTATCTCACAAATTATGAAGATAAAACTTTTAAAAAATGTATAATTGATAACTTAAATAATATATATTTCTTTTATTATGAAATATTTAATAGTGAAAATTAAAATACGGCAAAATTATTTACAGCTATAACTGAGAAAAACGCAGAGATATTTAAAAAAAAAAAAGTTTGATTTATGACCAAAACAGTTTAGTTAAAATTTAAAAGATATTATTAATTATTGCGGGCGAAGCTGCGACGGGTAAAAGCCAGTCTTTTCATATAAATAATATATATTTTTTGTCAGAACCATCCACATACTCCAGAATAGAAGAAGGCTCACTTAGAATTAAGGTACTTGAACTGTACCCAATGTTCCTGTTTCTTTAAGCTTACTGCTGTGATGAAAAGGGTTGATGTCTAGTAGCGAGCAAGTTTTGTCATCGGAAAGAGCCGGCCAACTTCCCCGCCCGGTCCTCATCTGCATTACAAAGGTTGAGGGAGATTCCGGAGCCGGTCACTAATTTCAAAGGGTGTCAGCACTGGTTGCGACGTTAGGTTGACAACAATAGGGGGTGGACTAACTTTACGAACTTCTCTGCCGGGACTTGCTCACTTCTGTGTGGGCCGCCGACAATTGAAATGCAAATGCGAGGGAGAACAATTACCCCCGTGGCTATGAATTCGGAGAGAGGCGAGAGGTAAACTTCGGCCAAAGTAAGGTCGAGTGGTTCTTCTAGAATTTCTTTGACGTCATGGCTATTGCTTAACGGCGTTGCCTACCTACTTGGAGATTTCAGAGCTATTTTGTGAAGTGGGTTCCATCTCAAATTGTCACACATAAGCAGTTTAAGCACTATCAGACTTAGACGCTAATTTACAAAATAAAAATAGAGGATAGAAAATGAAAAGTTCTCCCTGAGAGGCCTCTTGTCTGTGTTGAAAACCCTTTCCCTCTTCCTCTGACGAGCTTACAGTCACTTTAATATTTGCACCTGGAAAACTTTTGACATATTTATTAATTATTACTTTTTTCTTGTTTCCTGTGCTAGATAGTAGACAAATGCTACAACGAACTTTTTTAATCTACATCCTGGTAGAAAGATTCCTACAGGCCATTTTCATGACCTAGCTAAATAGCTTAAGTTGTAGAGGATTTATAAAAAATGCGTTTACAAAAAAACAACTTAAAGATAAACATAATAATGCTGTGACATTGTAGGATTAATTTTATAATGGTTTTAAGAATTTGTTTTTCTTTCAACGTTATATCTTTAAAACTCTATGAGTGAAACGTAAATTCACCAACATGGGAAATCCTATCTTAGCCGGCCGTTACGTCACAAGTAGGCAACGTCCTTAGCCATCGTCTACCCCGGGGACATATTAAACGGGTGTCGATAAATAATTGTATTTTTAAAGCCACTTATTAGTATCAGTTAGGGTTATAAACATATGTATTAATTTCACTTATGTGTTAGGGATGGAAAATGTTTAATTTAAGGGAAGTGTACCTATATTTTCGTGGAGGGAGGGTAGAAAACCATTTAGTAAAACCACCGTCCGTACATCCGATGGGGATTCAAACACGGATTTTCCCATCAAAGGCAGTTCAGTCTCTTGCGAGTGTGATGACTTAGACCAGTGGTATTCATCCTGGGATATGCGAATACATCTTAAGGGGTTTGTAAATATTATATATATATATATATATATATATATATATATATATACATATATGCGTCATTTAAAACTTATTATTTCATACATAATTTTGTATGTAATTTATTTTATATGTCGATTATAGAATATGAGTACCTTGCATTACTTATAAGCAACTTTGGTGGTACAAAGTTGAAGATAAATTATATCGGGAGTTTGGGGTTATACGTGATCAAAAAGATAGAATACCACTGCCTTAAACCATTTTACCATAGAAGCATGATAATGCATTATTAGTATTATTTAATAAGTATTTATAGTTATCTATGAAAAGTGACAGTTATAGTTAACATAACATTACGTATAAATACATGAACATTATTTTAATAACTTTAGTAACTTTTCAAAAAGTTCCTTCCTATCTAAATCTGATTGTTTATGTACTTAGGCTGGGTGTGTAACTTTAGTTTTTATTGCCCTGAGTTGTTATTTGGTAATTCGTATAATGATATGTTAGAAACAACATGTTAAATATATGAATAAAAATAAAAACACATTCAGGTAATGAGGTCAAAACACGGCCAGGTGCGCCGGAGGTGGTTTCCTACATTTTAATGTTCACCAACATCTCCCAAGACAGTCGATATTCTATCAGGGAGTCGATCCGAAATATTCATCGGTTCTGGTTCTTGTTCCGGTTCTTCCAGTAAATATTTTAAGATTCAGATTCTGGCTAGAGAAAAATTAAAGTTAGGACTATTTTTGATTCTTTATTAGTTGCGAGTTCTTTTATTTGTAATAACAAAATAAAATTCGTAAATAGAAAAATATATTTAAAATAATTTACAACAAATTAAACATCTATATAAAAATACAAAGGAATGCACCTAACTAAAAAATCGTGGATAAAGGAAAAAATAGACTATTTGAAATAAATATTGAAATTAAAGGAAAAAGGGCATAACATGAAACAAAACAAAATTATAAACCTAATATATATGCATGCGCATAACGCAACTTGGGCTCCGTGTTGAACAGACGCAGTGTTGGTTTGGTGAAAATAACTAAAGAAGTGTTGAAGTTTTGTTTTCAGTTTGTTTCACGCGTGTTTAAGTAATATTCTATTTAGGTTTAATATTTAATAGGTATGTTTATATTAAAATGGAAGCGTTAGTTGAACAAGTTAAACTTCCACTTCTTAAATTTTCTTCATCTTACAAAGAAAATGCTAACAGCAGCATCTTTTCTTTCTCAGTAGTATAATATGAACTCAAACAAGACCTTTTGGAGAACGCTGTCATAACTAAACTTCACCAGAACAGATCAGAAAGAAATAACAATGAATTCTGGAGGGAGAAGAGGGACCATTGCTTTATTTTGCTTTTCTTTGATTTGCTTAGCTTAGCTTAGTTTAGCAACGAGTGTGAAACCAAACTGACAAAGTCTTAGCACAGCACAGCACAGCACAGTACATCATAGCTTAGCTTTCTGTGTGAACCAACACATTTAAATACATGGTCCGCTATTTTTCTAAACAGTTATCAGAGCAAATCTTATCTTAGCTCAACGTTCTGTGTGTACCGGCCCTAACTCTTGTATTAAGCGCACAGAAAAGGGCCAAAATATGTTTTGTTACTCAAAACTAGCGTGATTGTCTTTGATCCGAGAGGTCAGGGTTTAAATTCCGGCATGGCTGCACCAGGGTTGGTGTTACGATTGTTTTTAATACATCCCTTTTATACCGTGTTCTTAGATCAATGTAGACCGTGGAAAACCCGGAAGGCAAGTAAGACGTTTAGAACCAAGCATTACACATTTCTGAGATATCCCTCTCTTTGTTGAAATTCTTGCACGGACAGTTCCTCGACTCTTTGCGAATGAGTGTCACGTCTTCGCCGGTAGAGTGCAGGCTGAATCACTTCGTTTCCCGGCATGCACTGCCTTACATCTCTTCTTTTTTCTTTTTTCTTCATTATTACATTGACGACTAGGCCTTTTCTATTAATTCGAGTGCTATATAAGGCAATTTACAATCTTATTTTGACCAAATATATTTTCAACGTATAATTTTAATTGGAACAGTAAACTATCCAGTAAGATGTCGTTGTTGGAGTAGATAAAGTTACATGGCAAGTTTACCGCCCTTCATTTTTTGGTAAATTCAAACAAACCATTTACATACATTTTGCAGTCGATATTTTGGGTTTAACTCTAGTAAAAACGCATTTTGTGTGAAAAACAACAAATAAACCAAACATTCACCAAAGAGCTAGAGAAATATATTGAACTAATAAGTAAATATATATCGAACGAGTTCTTTGAAATATTTAAAAAAAGAAACATTTCCATTTTCATCCATATCTATTCGGGTTGTTCCCATATATATTAATTATTACGTTGATGTGATAGTGGTAACGAAAGTATACGTTTAATAAAATATACCAGAATTTGCATAAAGGGAGAGAGTGGAAGCTATTAATGAAAAACACCCTCAATACATCAAACCAGGATTCGAACCCTGACCTCTCCATCGCCAACAAACCCGAGTAAATGAGCTTGACATTTATACCACATGCCCACCGAAGTGGATAAAAAAGGTATTGTTCAGATATAAAAAATACATAAATAGTTTAACACTATTAACACAAGTTTTATGCTTAATTTATGGAGTACGGATCAGCAAAGTAGTCGGAGGAAATGAAACCGCATTGGCATGAGGAAGGAATGGTAAAACCATAGTTAAAAACAACCATCTGGCCAAGAGTCAAAACTAAACGTTTCCTTCACCGGTAATTCAGTCTATTGCAATCCTGATGCAGTTAGAGTGCGTGGCCACCAATGCGGACGGTAGTGCTTATCAATTATTGGAGACAGAACACAGAAGAGACTACCAATTCCACAATTCCAGGGTTATTATTATCTGAATGGGTGCACATGAGAGGTGGAGGTGGGCTATTTCTAAACGTGATGTATCACTTTAGTTTTAAGGACGTTGTCTACATGTGACGTCACAGCCGATCAAGATAAGATATCCCATGTTAATGGATTTATGTTTTACTCAGTGAGTTTTAAAGAAATAACGTTGAAACAAAAACAATAAACTTTTAAAATAATTCTAAAAATAGTCTTAAATTGACACAAAATTATTATTTTTATCGTTGAGTAGTTTTTTTGTAAACGTATTTATATAAATCCTCTACAACTCAGGCTGTTTGTCTTGGTCACGAAAATTGCCTGTAGGAATCGTCCTGTCAGGATGTATATTAAGGGCCAGTTTCATAGTCAAATTTAGTACGCCTTAAGTGCGGCGCTACACTAAATACAAGACGACACCTACCTAAACCAGAATGGAATGTGCCAGTTTCCTATGCGAGAACGGCCCATTCCATTCGAGTTTAGGTAGGTGTCGTCATGTACTTAGTATAGCGCCGCACTTGAGGCGTACTAAATTTGACTATGAAACTGGCCCTAAGAAAGTTCGTAGGAGCAAATGTGGAAACAGGAAAAAGGTAAAATTAAAAAGCAGGAAGTCAATGTTTTAAAGGCACAAATAGTACTGTGACTGTGTAAACTCGTCAGTGGAAGAGAGAAATGGTTGTCAGCACATAAACAAGAGCCCTCTCGGGTGAAATTCTCACTTTCTTCCCTCTCTTTATATTTTGAAAATTAACGTTTAAGTGTGATGTTGCTTAGATTGCTTAGGTGCGTCAAGTTAAGATGCAACCCACCTCGCAAAATAACTTCGAAATTTTCAAGTGGGCAACGTCGGGAATGATTGAAATCGTGTCAAATTCTACCAACATAACCAACTACATTCTTTGGCTGCTCCAAAGTCCGGAGTCTGCAAGTCCATTCATATTATCGGGCGTCTGATATCTCTGTTGATGTTTACGTTAGGCACATGTTTGGGGGCAACGTTTACTGAGATAGGCGTGGAGAATATTCATAAATCCCCATTTTCAACAGTTCTCCTCTACACACCATGTCAATTAAGTAAATAACTGAAGTTAACAAATGTATAATGTCAGGAATAGCCTATCGTTCTGACACAAAAATTCATCTTTAAACAATATACTCACCGGCCTTGGTGACCACATGGTATAAGGCCTCACTTTCGCAAGAGACTAGATTGTCGATTATGAAGAGATAGGGGTTCTAATCTTGGTTGGTTGTACTGAGGGTGGTTTTCCAAAATTATTTTCCACTCTCCCTCCACGCCGGTGTGGTAACGAACGCTTCCTCCAAATTTGTCCTTACTCATCCTTAGCCCATTAGCGTAATAGCGTATAACACGAATAGGTAGTTAGTAATACGCGGTTCTAAAAAAAATCCAGTATAGAGCTACAGTAAATTTTTTAATGTCACTTTCCCTCCACGCAAATTCGGGTTCACTTTCTATAAATTCAACCTCACCAATTCCTAGCCCATTAGCATAATTAGTACTTAAGTGTATAGCCCAAACAGGTAGTAAGACGTGGTGATAAATAAAAAATAAATTTAAAATCTAGTAGATTAAAAGTTATTAATAAACAGTCCTATATTCATCCATGTCGCAAATATGAACATAGTGTAGCTTTGGCAAGTGACCGAGATTATTAATTTAGATGTTTCTTTGAAATATTCCTGGAAGCTTCTAAACAAAAAAAAAACTTCAGTGAAACAGAATTTATATTTTAAAATAGGAAACACAGATTCTTAAAGAAAAGAAAAAATCAATATTGTGCAAGTGCACATAGAAGAATGAAAAAGCAAGCGTTGTGTCAGCCAATGAGGGAAATTATTGGGGAATGTTAGAAAATTAATTTAGTATGGGTAGCTTTTAAGGCCTCAATTGAAATAAACAATTTTATTCGCTACTCACAAATCCGCTCTAACGCAGATTGGAAAGATGAACACTATTTTATTCACTTGGGGGAATGTAGGGAACGCGATAATTACCCAGTGTTCTGCAAATTTTAAATCAAAACCTTTTTGGTTAAAATTAGTCAAATATTGTTTCTATACAAACATAGAAATTAATTTTCTTTACATGGGGATATCAACCGTACTTGAATATCTATCAAGGGTGTCCTGGAATTTAATCACAACTTTTTATTTTCATTTAAAAAGTTTCTCATCTAATACCATTATGCCCATGACAGATATTCAACAACTGTTGATATCATAATGCGAAGTAAACTAAACTAGGTTTGTACGGGTTTATTTTAACAAAACTAAAATGTTTTGCTATAAAAACTGCAAAAACACTTTTTTTTTCCTCGCGTTCGCTACTTCCCCACCTTAAGGCGGTCGTCTCGTAGTGAGAGCGTATAAATCGCTGTCATGCCTGTAATGTCCCTGATTTGACCCTAAAGAATATTTGAAAGCATTTACAATATTCTCCTCTTAATTATATATATATATATATATATATAGATTTTATTTTTATTTGAATTTTATTACTTGGCGCTTAAAACAAGTACTATTCTAAATTATTCAGATATGATAGTTACTAGATTCTAACTAGGAAATTACTAGTTATTTCTTGTTTTTAAGTTCACGCCCTGAAAGTTAAGAGGCATCAACTACTGTAACTAACTTCAGTGTGTGACATAAAGTTGAGTCAAAATTGCAATGTAAAAGTCTTTTAAAAATTAACTTTATGCTCTCGAACAAGCCAGACTATTGTAGATGTTCAATTTGAGGCAGTGTCCGGTTCTAGGCCATTCTGTATCCTTCTATACGTTTTCGCGAACTAAACATTCTAGTAAGATTCCATTGGACTGAGTATATCACGGGTGATGTAATCTCAGAGCTCACTGTGATGTCAGTCATTGTCACGGACGGACGTGTGCTCGGCGCTCGTGCAACATGGCCATTTTTCTATCAAAGTATCAATAACCACCATTGAATAAACCAATATCAAACTCTATCTGAAGTTAGTTATTTTATTATAAAAAGCGAGGCCCAATGTAGGGAAGGGATAATAACTATGTTAAACGTAACAAATGACGAAACAACCGCGGGACAATTAAACAAGTAAAAATCCCGTAATATTATAAATGACTTCCAAACGTGGGGCATTTATAATCAAAAATATTACGTAAGGTAGCAATTGGATGGCCCAACGTGGACCATCTAGAAGAACATAACAATTGGCGACCAATAGTGGGGCGTAACAATTGGCTTCCAAACCCGGGGCCAGCTAAAAGTGGCGTAACAATTGGCGACCAAGCGAGGGGCCCGTTATTAGAACGTAACAATTGGCTCCCAACGAGGGGCGTTACAAACCATATGGCTTAAAATACAATAGTTTGAGTCTTTTTCTGGAACTATTTCTCTATTTGATCTAAGCTAATACTTCATTTCACCTTTCACCTAAAATCCCCCTTTATCATATCATTAAGAAAGAGGGGAAAGATAACGACGAAAGCTCACTGCTAGCTCACAAATATCTTAGAATTTTCTGTTGTGAGCTTATCAAAAAAAATATTCTATTTGATAGAAGGTAGTTAATTCTAGGGCGCTTTTTCATCAAGCCTAGTCTTATAACTTCACAAATATGATTAAAAGTCGTTGAAAATGTGTTAACCTAACATTTTCCCACATTTTTTTTTCCTGTTAATAAAACTAAAAACACAGGTTAATAACCCAGTAGTTGGAATCTTTTGACTATTTTGGCGTGAACCATATTATGAAATAAAGCATCGTAGAAATAAATATTGCGTTAGAGCTGAACGCCTGCGAAGCAATTTATCGCTTACTGAGGCGTCCCTCTTAATTACACTCAGAGTATGTACTAGCTGCGAGTAAACTCGCCAGCGAGAAGCGAGTACTCTATAGAATAGAAGAATCACTCACAATTAGTCAATCCACGATCGAGTGAATTTGCAAGTATCAATTAAAATGTAATAATGTAATTAGGCTTAGTATTGAGAAAAGGTATTGCTCAGGTACCAATATTTTTGGAAAGAGGAACTTAAAGCCTGTATGACTTAATATATAAACCGTACTCCTTCAAAATAAAAAAAAAGGCAACATCGGTTCTATCATTGTTACCCTAAACTCATTTTAGGTTAAGCAATTTGTGTTTAAAAACTTTTAAATAAAATGTTTGATTAACTTTACACGTTCCGTTTGTATTGAAATAGAATGCCAAGTATCTTTTTTATAATGTAATGCACTTGAACATAAGAATGGTGACTATGTGTAAATATATCTTTTTTGTACCTTAATTTTAATATTATTATTATTATTATTAGCACCGCGTCTTACTACCCGTTCGGGTTATACGCACTTATGCTTATGTGTAATGGTAGGGTGATTGTGAGATGAAATGAAGGACCTACACTTTAACTTGGAATCCGAACCACGGTGGAGGCCTGGAATTCCCCACATTCACAAGATGTCTTGTCAGAGGTGAAGGAAGGGTTTGGCTATCAGATAAATCTGTGCCGGGACCGAGGATTGAACACCCGGCCGCCAGCGCAGAAGTCTGACACCTTACCCCTAGACCGCCAGGTCACCTAATTTTGATATTGTTTAAACTGTAAATTTGGAAATATTAATTAAAATTTTGTCCAGGGAGACGCTCCCCCCGCCCCTCCCTCCTACCCAACCTCTCCTAAGCTGCAGCCTTGAGTGTAAGAAATGAGTTTATTACTCTCGGTGACAGTGTCAGAAGGGTGAGGGAGGCTATTCTCCGTTATTGCTTCATTGTCAATAATTTGATGTTTCCGAAGTTAACGTCCTCAGGATGAGTTAAACTGAAGTGTAAACCTTAAAACCTGGTATATCTCCATTTCACCCTTGATATAGACACTAACAGTTCTGATGTTTGTTCGTATGTCACACACACGCTGGGAACTTTCTTATCAGCACGTACGAGATTGCATCCTTGTCATCTTGAATCTACGTTGTACTCCTAGCAGAATCGCACGTGGCCTGGATGACAAGCTCATCTGGTATGGTTTGCCAGTGTTGAGGAGGTTCGGTCTCGAATTCTGTCCGGATGTATTCCTTTAATTGTTTCTCACTCTCACTCAACGCAAATTTAGGGCAAGTTTCCATTAAATTCTACATTCCTCGTCCCTATTCTAGTGGTGTAACTAAATTAGTATGACCGGCTTCGGTGATTGCATGGTCTAAGGCGTCACTTCTGCCATAGACTAGACTGCCGATGGCAGGGAGATCAGGGTTCGAATCCTGATTGGATGGTTTTCCTTAATGGTTTTCCACTCTCCCTACCACACAAATGAAGGTCCATTTGCTATAAATTCAAGATTCCTCATCCTTAACTTACTAGAGTAATTAATACAATTGTGCATATAACCTGAACATATAGTAAAATTCAATGCTTAAAAATGAATCTAATCCGGATGGGTTGTAAGACGCGGTGGGGACAAAAAACACTTCTTGAAGAATAGTTTTCCTACCAGGCGTGACCAGTCTCGAAACTTTCTGTGGGAATATACAGTACAACTGGAATATACAGTACAACTATAGATGTCTTACGGTAATTCCTTAGATAAATTTGTTCCTTCGTCATACGTGGATATGTGAAGTTTTGAAACGTATTGTGAAAAGCTCCTCGCGTTTCTTCGACTAAGTAACCTTTACCTTATTTCCGTTTTGCTCTATGTCTTACTACCCACTCGCATTTAAGAACAATAATACTCCGCCTAGATCGCGCTACTTTCATTATGATTAACCACCAGTTAGCCGTTTTACTGGATAACGAACCCTTAATTTTCTTTAACCGTGTTTCCAGATTTAAGTTTATCTATAGTTTATTTACTAGGTTATTTAACGTACACTTTCTGAACCGAATGATTATATGACATAGCACTACAGATTAAAGTAATTCTAAAACAAGCTCAAACAGTCCCCAAAACGTGACCCACAAATTAAACCTGAATTCACCTTATAACATTTTTGGACATACCGGGTATTAAACCCAAAACCCACTTAGTTTAAGGTGTTGAAACTTAATTAAGTGACCGTAAATTTTATTGGGACAGTTACTTAGCTCATCGTCTTTTAACGCCATTGACTGACTATTACAATTCTGTTAGTGACCTGGCGGTCTAGGGGTAAGGGTTTAGACTTCTGTTCTGGGGGGTCCGGAGTTCAATCCTCGGTCCCGGCACAGATTTATCTGATTGCCGAACCGTTCCTTTCCTTCCCCTCTGACAATACGTGTATTAATCACAACTTGTGAATGTGTGGAATACCGGGCCTCCACCGTGGTTCGGATCCCATGTTAAACTCTAGGTCATCTCATTCATCTCATAATCACCCTACCATTACACATTAGCGTAAGTGCGTGTACCCCGAACGGGTAGTAAGACGCGGTGCTATTAATAATAATAATAATAATACAATTCTGTTTCTCTTGTGTCTTACACTGTCAACAAATTGTGAGTAGACTATAGCAATTTTGTTTTTCTGGTGGCTGGTTATAGCACTTAATTATTTTTGTTTTATACTGTGGCTGGTAATATAAACAATTGCGAGCCGTATTTAGCAATTGTATTTATCTTGTGGCCGATTGTCACAAAAGGTAAGCTGAATATAGCGATCCTATTTATCTTGTGGCTGACTATAGCGATTTTGTTTCTTTTGTGACTGACTGTCAACAAATGGTGAGCCGACTATAGACATTCTGTTTCTCTTGTGGCTGACTGTCAACAAATGGTGAGCCGACTATAGAAATTCTGTTTCTCTTGTGGCTGACTAGTCACAGCCCTGAATATTTGAAGGTAGAAAAAACACGCAAATCAAGGAGATTTCTTCTGAGGGCGGGAAAGAGAAAAAAGGGGTTATAAAAGACCTCCATCCTCATCATGAGGGCTCAGAAGCTCGGTGGTCGTTTATAGGTTCTCCTCTTTTGATTACACATACTTAAAAGAGGTTGTGTGTTCAAGCAATTTAATCAGATTACGGATTCTTTGAAAAGTCAAAATATTTCCACGTTTGTGAACATAACCTTTCATTTTTTTAAATGTCAAAGGTTTCTAAAGTTCTAGACATGATTCGTTTGTTCCAGAAACCTTCCAAATCATTGAGCTGTACGTGGGCACAAGGATGTTTGTATTGTATTTTCTGATTTACGAAAGGTGAATTCCGGCCAAGTGTACCGAAGATATTTTTACTAAATATTCTCCTCCTCTGCCTCAATGAAAATGTTGTTACACTTCTAAAATTTACCTTCATCATTACTCATCGCTACACCATTAGTGTAAATACGCGTGAAGCTTTTAATCGGTTGAATTAATTCAAGTTTGTCAAATATTTTGAGTCATTGGTGCATTTTGGCTATGTCTCTTTAGTAACTATGTTAATTATTAAAATAATATTTTAATGTTTAATATAATTTTTCAATTACCTTAACATTTTAGCTAAGATTATTTGATTTAGTTATTACATTTTATTTACTAATTAAAAACACATTTGCGAGTTTTGTGTTGTAGTCGTTTTGTTTTTCCGCACGTGTCACTCACTACCTGTTTGTGTTAGACGTATCATCATTATGTTAAACGTACAAATAAATAATAATAGAATATACACTACACATGTATATCATATAGCTAAGGGATTGGTGGTGAGTCAAGGTTATCTAAGAGTAAATCCAATCATCTTATTATCAAGAACATAAAACGAGACGTCAACTTCAACGCAAATCTTTAGATTAAAATTCACCCGGAACTCTACCAAGTTTACATATCAAGGATCTTACTGCAATTTAATTTAGAAAACTTTATCTTAAACAGATTTATCTGATTGCCAATCCCTTCCTTCACCTCTGACAAGACGTGTATTAATCACAACTTGTGAATGTGTGGAATGCCAGGCCTTCACCGTGGTTCGGATTCCACGTTAAACTGTAGGTCCTTCATTTCATCTCACAATCACCCTACCATTACACATTAGCGTAAGTGCTTATAACCCGAACGGTTAGTAAGACGCGATGCTAATAATAATAATAATAATAAATCTTAAATATATATCAGTAAGGGATTTAAAGTGCACTCGTTGAACACATCGCTATTTCAACCAACGAGTTACAAACTAACTTAACATTGGATAGCACAACTGATACAAAACACACTGAACATATCACATAAATTATAAAATATGTGCAATATAATAACACTATATCCACACACCAGTCTGTGATCTAAGATAATTATCATATTGACCTTTAAATGGATGGAGTAGGGAAGAGGAAGGGAGTGAGTAAATGTGTGTGGGGGTTAAGGGGGAAGGGGAGTATTTTGTGGAGGATACAATATCATGTGACCGTGTTAAACTGCTGGTCTCGTGGGAACCAATCTAAGGTGCAAGCTTATAAGCTACACCATTCACAAAGTGCTATATCTTTTTTTGAATTAAAAAATTTACACACATAATAAAACATAAAGTGAAGCAAAAAACTAAACATTAATTAAAACAAGTATTGTCTTAGTTGCTTAACTGTCTGGAACCTTCGTAATTGATGTCGCCCTCTACACCTTCCCCCTTCCCTCCGGCTTGTCCCTAACGAGACAAACATTGCCATAGTCTGGTAGTATCCTCCCTTGATGTTTGAAGAGGGTTTTCCCCGTTCAAACTCACCCAATCATCCCAGGACACCCTGAGAAAGTACCGGCATAATTTGGACTACAGCTGCGTTATAACTGTGGTCCTAGCGGCTTGGTCAATCGACTACAATGGAGAGATTAATGGAATACAGATTCAAACATTTTCCCACGACACCAATTAAACGCGTTTTTCTCACGGGATCGAGCGAAAGCTTAGAGTGATCGTTAATACTAAATATTATTTTAATATTAGTCCCAGGGTGACCTGGTGGTCTAGCTTAAGGTGTCGGACTTTTGTGCTAGGGTCCGGGGTTCAATCCTCAGTCCCGGCACAGATTTATCTGATTACCAAACCCTTCCTTCACCTCTGACAAAACTTGTATTAATCACAACTTGTGAATGTGTGGAATACCAGGCCTCCACCGTGGTTCGGATTCCACGTTAAACTGTAGTTCCTCCATTCCATCTCACATCACCCTACCATTACAGATTAGCGTAGGTTCATATAACCCGAACGGCTAGTAAGACTAAAGGTCAATATTGGCCTAAAATTATTTTACTTAAAGTTGTTCACTTGAAAAATTAATTTCACAGAAGTCAGTTAGTCAAAAATCATTTATCCTAGTCGTTTGGCTTACACTTTAGGCCTACTGATTGTTAGCCTAATTTTAAAGTTTTAACATGATTTTGGGAAGTAGGACTTACAAACACCCCTCTTAATCGCATTGGAAAGTCTCTGACCAAATAAATGATTAAATAAAAGGGATAGTTCTATCTTTAATCTGGTTCTGTTGCCGGTTGCTACTTTGACGTGACGAAGAGTACTCTTTCAAGGGGTCACCAGTAATTCCGCTGGTTTTGTTATGCGTGCTTGATGTAAACTACAAGCGCGTCATATTTACGAAAATAGTACTTTTACGATATTTTTTAATTATTTGACGATTTATTAGTCAACACCAATACTTAAAAATGTAATAATTTTCTTAGCACCACATCTTACTACCCGTTCCAGTTATAGGCGTATGTACTAATTACGCTATTGTTTTTAGGGACGAGGGCGGTTATATTTCTAGAGAGTATACCCAAATTCGCGTGTAGGAGAGTGGAAAACCATTTTGGAAAAACCATCTTCAGTACACCCAACTGAGATTCGAACCTTGATCTACCCGGTAGTCTACTGCGAGAGTAGCACCTTAGACCATGCGGTCACCAAAGTAGTTTAGTATTTGTTTAGGTATTCCATTATCTGTAAAATAGTTTTCCCCAAATTGTGGTGTGCGTACTCCCGGGTGTTCACATATAATTTAAGGGGGTACATGACATACCGTTAAGTTTATGATTCCTTCTACAATAACAACTATAAAACTTAGGTTTTTTCACAACAAAATATTAAATTAATATCTAATCAATTAATTTATTAAAATATTGACGGATCTTATTGTCGATAACAATTCATAGATATATTTAGATTTAAATTAGACAACTACCCCTTAGATAGTGCTTGATAAATCTCTATTTTAAATCCAAGATCTGGTGTCCTGTTGAATTTCAGAAGATAGTAGACCATCGAATAAATGTCATAATTGATACCTAAGTACTCTCGGCCACAGTGGGATTTTCCCCTAAGTTATTTGTTTCCATTTCGAGACTCACGTGTTCTTTTTCCCACCCCATCGCGCAGAAACTTCAATTCAATGAATTATTAACAACAAAAGCCCCGCGTGTAAAAAAAAATAGTAATATTAATCTATCAAAATTGAGTATAAAAAGTATTCTGGTCACATTTTATATTGATACTGTAACATCGATAGAGCTTTACCAAATCTGAAGGGTCGAGGGAGAATGGGGTGGAGGGTGGAATTAGATAGATAGTGCCGGAGTAGACTTGCGCGCCTATAGGCTTCAACATCGCGAGCACTTCACGAGCTATTTCTAACTTCCGGTCATGTCCGGAGTCGACGAACGTGTAACAAGTTCTTAAGAGAATGGGCATGTTAGGAGAGGTTGGAAAGGGCTGATAGGAAAGGGGTGCGGGGAGGACTGAAAAAAGGTTTTTTTCCGTGCAATTTTAGAAAACCTGATCACATCTTTGCTTTTCTTTTTCCATCTATTATATTATCTTTGAAGGCTATTTTATTCGTGTGCTTTTTATGTTCGCTCTTAGCCAAATTATTTTATAGTTATTATTTATATTGAGGTATATAACGTGCATTTTACAAAAAACTAATATTATAACTATCAAAATATGATTTATAAACACAGTTAATTATACAATAAAAAAATTACTCTGCAATTTTAACAAGTGTATAATTATAATCTATAAATATAAGTGATTTATTACAGTTCACGAGCTATAAGGGATCAAACTTGCTATTTTATGTTTTTTCCCTACTATTGTTAAGGTAAAGTAATTAATGTATGAGGTTGACATTTAGTAAAACTAGATATTCATGTGAGGTGTACGTAATTACGTAAAGAAATTATTATTAAATTAAATATTTATAATACTTATAATATTAATACTATTATTAATGTTATTAATCATTATCAATAATAATAAATACCCGCCTCGGTGGCGTAGTTAACTAATGCGCTAGTTTCATATTGAGCTATACCGCCGAATACAGGGAGATCGAGGTCAGAATCCCGGTCGGGTGATTTTTCTAAATGGTTTTCCATTCTCCCTCCACGAAAATGTGGATTCACTTCCTAATTCTTAAATCATCAGCGTAATTAGTACTTAAGAGTATAACCCGAACGGATAGTAAGACGTGGTGCTAGGTAAATACAAAATACTAATAATAAATTTATTATTAATATTATAAATATTTCATTGTGCACATCAAACATGCATATCTAGTTACAAATTACAATAAATTTCAGCCCTGTACATTGATAACTTTGCCTTAACATATGAAAAAAGCATCAAATAGCGAGTTTGACTTCTTATAACTAGTGAACTTTAATTATTTAAAATCATTGAATTATTATTTATAGCTTCTAACTAAACACTTGTAAAAATGGTGTGGTGACATTTTGATTGTCAAATTAATTTAACCTCTAATAGTGTACACCCATACCTAGTACTTAATAGTTGACGTTAAACAAATATTTGTGCACCCCGTATAAAGTACCTTTTCGAGAGGGCCACATATTTACACTTATGAGATAGGGATGGGCAAGGTAAACTTCATCAGTGGAAAAATACCCGTGGGGAACCATTTAGTAATCCTCAGTACACTCCACCGGGATCCAAACACCGATCTCCTCGCCATCGGCAATCCAGTCTAGTGCGAGAATGACGCACTAGACCGTGTGTCACCCGATGCATAATGAATCTGCAAATAAAATAGTAAATGTATTCGTCAGCACTACCTGGAATCGAACCAGGGTTCCCTAAGTTTGTATTTAGTCATTAACTCTATAGATACAGGAACGGGTATCATCATCATCATCATCATCATCATCATCATTTGTAGACTTATTGTATGATAGTTGTCTTGTTGACGGTTCTCATTCATCTCACTGTTGCCTCTTTACTAAGTTACCTCTCTCCAAATGAAGTAAAATGAGTTGTAAAGATGAGGGAAAGAGAATGAATGATAGCTTATGTCACCCACGCGTGGAGGGCGGAGCTGAAGGGGAGATGGAAAAAAAAATTAAATTACAGAGAGGGAAGAAGTTTCCCCCTTCAGAATATCATCCGACTGCACAAAAAAAAAAGGCGTGTGAAGAAAAGTGTGTTAGTTATACAAAAAAAACCACGTTAAGGTATTCGGTGGCAATTGACAATTTTTCAGCGTCGTATTCCAATGTTACAAATAGCTACCTAGAACACATAAAAAGTACTATCGCTGGATTTCCTTAGTGTGATATTAGAATAAACCGGTTTTGATGGCCGCATGACCTAAGGCGCTACTCTCGCAGTAGACTTAACTGCCGATAATGGGAAGATCAAGGTTCGAGTCTCGGTCGGATATGCTTAGGGTGGTTTTTCTACTTTCCTCCATGAAAATGCGGATACACTTCCTATAAATATAACCTTTCTAATCCCTAAAACAATTAGCGTAAATAGTACATATGCGTATAACCCGAACGGATAGTAAGACGTGTTGCTAATTCTTTTTTTTTTTGTAAATATATATTTATATATATTTTAATTAAAGAAAAATATTTATTTCATAAAACATATAATGCAAGTTTTGATGCAGTCACGCAGAAAAAAACACACTTAAATACGGTTATGTGTTTTCTGGTTGAAGCGTAGACATGTTTCTGATGTTACGGTTAATAATCGGTGAGATGTTCTCTTAAGACAGTTGACATACTAGCTACCTAAAAAACCGGTTCATAATACTACAGAAGTACTACTGATGTTGATAAAAAATTTAATTAAATCTTTGGGTTGACCTCGGTGGTCTCGGGCTAAAGTGCTAGACTCAAGAAACGATAATCTTGAAAATTAATATCTCTCATAATTTCCCCTTGGGNATCCTATTTACGTTTGAAAATTCACAATATTAATTTATTTACATCACACATGCTATCATCAAGTAAAATAAGTCGGTGGTCTCGGGCTAAAGTGCTCGCCTCAAGAACCGATAATCTTGAAAATTAATATCTCTCATAATTTCCCCTTGGGTTTGATGTTGAGTTGATATTTATCCTTGGTGATCAAGTTATAAACCGAAACATATGTGTACTATATTTAACACTACATTATATTAATATTTATAGAATAAACATTACAAAAGATTGTGCTCTTTAAAAATTAACGAGATTTGTTAAATTTCTCATTCAAGACACCTTAATCTTTGAAAAAAGATCAATACTTAAAAGTGTTTGATGGTATCTTTACAAGTCCTTTTATTCGCCGCGTCTCACTGCCCATGTAAAATATAACCACATTTGTGATGAGGGAGGCGAAACCTATTAGGAAAGACAACCTCAGTATGTATAGAGCAAGGATTTGAAACCCGACCTCCCCGTAACCGATAACTCAGAATAAATGAGATTGAAATTTATACCCCCCTCGCCCACCACTTGCGGGTACCCCTACATTAGAAACCAACCTTGTAGCTTCTTAGAGGCGTCGAAAACATGAATCATCCCCGTAATCTCACCCACTGATGAAGTTAGGGATGCTTTGATTGATAGAAAGAAAGCAGGAAGCAGATTTAAGGCAATATACAGCTAAGGAATGAGTGTTAGGGTGGAAAGTTTTGGGGAGGGTAAGGCTTAAAAGAAAAACATATCAAGTCAAGTATTAGCTCCTTTTACATTTGTCAGATTGTTTTAGGCTACATAAGGTTTATTTCTTACATTTTTCTTACAAAGCATACATATACATACAACCATACCTAATCAAGGTGACCTGGTGGTCTAGGGGTAAGGTGTCAAACTTCTGTGTTGGTGGCCGGGGTTCAATCCTCGGTCCCGGCACAGATTTATCTGATTGCCAAACCCTTCCTTCACCTCTGATAAGACATCTTGTGAATGTGGGGAATTCCAGGCCTCCACCGTGGTTCGGATTCCACGTTAAGCTTTAGGTCCCCCATTTCATCTCACAATCACCCTACCATTACACATTAGCGTAAGTGCGTATAACCCGAACGGATAGTAAGACGTGGTGCTAATAATAATAATAATAATAATAATAATAACATACCTAATCAAGCCGTTCCCCTACGATGTAGGCAAGAAACTGTGCATATAGTTCAAACAACAAAAACTCCGTACTTAATCCATACTCACTAACTTTCTCCACACCTTCCTATCCTATAATACTCTCTTTGCTTCAACAACATCCATTCACCGAGTCATACATGCTCTTTTATTATTAAAACTCTTGATGTGTTTTTTTTTCACAAAGAGGGAGATAAATGTGACGTGAGATAAAGGCTAGGATAACTATATCAATAACGGACCCTCAGGCACCGCGACAAGATATGCACGATTCTATCTCCGTATACAGTGGTGTCTTAAGGTTGCTACATAGTAATGAACTAAGTTATATTATTTAAGTAGTATTTAACCAAATTTTGGCGAAAATCATTATCAAGCTTCTGACCATTTAAAAAGTTTAAATTTTGAGTTTAAAAATTGGAAAAAAAGTTCAACAACACTTCAAAAGAAAATGTGTACTTCCGAGATCAAAGTAAAAGGCTAGAAACCTAAATCTGGCCTTCCTTTAACAAATATAGCAATATTTTGATAGGCTCGCAACATAACATTTTAAACTACCGTAATGTGAGATTGTTTTTAGCGTTTTTTGCAAGTTATCACACTTTTTAAAACCCCTTTACAATTTAGATTTAAATTTTAACTGGAAAGAAATTTTTCCTATATTTTGATGAAAATAATATTTAAAAAATATCAAACCACTTTTTAAATAACCTGGAATTTGAAAAACGTCCGCAACGCGTCTTAGAACTCTCACATGTAGTACCCTTAAGAAATAGATTTTCGGGAGTGGAAGTAAACAAAATATTAATCAAGTGATATTGTAAATTTGTTAGGAGAAATCATTCGAGTCAAAGTAACTTGAGTAAAATAACTTTCATCATAATCAGTGAAGAACCAACATGCACCTCGTTGTATTAAGACCTGAGGATGATGCTGAAGATGGATTGAAACTTGTCTTACTCAGCCAACTGACCCCAAAGAATAATGGATAGCAGATAATATTAATCATCCTTTACTTAAATTATCTAACTTTAGTTATATTAAAACAAATCTCCAACTGAATTTTTTTTAGCACCGCGTCTTATTAACCGTTCGGGCTATACGTTAATGTACTAATTACGCTATTGGTTTTAAGGATTAGAAATTTTATATTATGAAATGTACCTGCATTTGCGTGGAGGTAGAGTGGAAAACCATTTTGGAAAAACCTACTTCATTATACCTGATAGAGATCCAAACCTCTATATCCTCGTCATCAACAGGACAGTCTAACATGAGAGTGACGCCTTAGACCACTTGACCATTGAAGTGGATTAGAGATGTATTAAAACTTGGAACGGCTATCTACCCTTTATTAAACAGCTGGTAGTTATTTACTTTTTTAAGTGGTTATAATCTAGAAAAGAGTACGTGATTACCTAAAGTTTGGGAAGCACAGAGCTATATAACTAATCCTGGTCTGATAAATCAGTCAGTCATAATATTGTGAGCCTAATTCATAGTGTTTTAATTATCCAGTACAAAGTGTCAAAGAGTTATGGACCTATGTTTATGCTTAGGCGTGTTTGCAATTTTTTTTTATATGCACCTCATCTAGCTACTCGTCAGGCCTATCAGCATAATATAATAGAGATGAGTAAGGTAGAATTGAGATGAAATGTCTCCCTCATTTACATTACGTGAGAGCTAGAAACAATATCGGTTCATCCAGCAGGTATTTGAACCCAGACCTTCATATCAATTTCAAACTATACCAGACGAGTTTGACGCCATATTGGTGTTTCTACAGATGTGGTCCTAGTGATGTTTCGCAACACTTATTAGTTGCTTTAGTTGTGATAATATGATCTCGGTAGAAACATTGGAATTAAATAGACTAAAGTTGAATGTGTTTCTTAACATGTAAAACATTTTATATAGGTACTTTTTTATTTGTGAAATTTTTTGTTTAGGATTAACATAATAGGTACCATAGTGTGGTAGAACATTGAATAAAAGGGCAATTCAATTAGGCAAGAGCCATTTTATAAATGTATTTTGAATATTCGAAAGCATAGAAAAACACATTCACCATATTATCTCTTTAAAAAATTTTTAGTAAGGAGAGATAATTTAGCTGTTAAGAGACATCAATCGAGTCAAAGTAACAACATACCTTAATAAGAATGAAGCTCGTTAAATTGATATATAAAATTTTAAAAACTGTTTTAGGTTTTGTAAAATAGAATTATTAAATTTATATTTTAAGATAAATGTGGATGATGCTTTACAATTAATTTTGGGATTGAGCTCAATAATATTTATTATATATGAAATTATGTAGAAATGAAAAGAGGTTAAATTAATTAAGTCGGAACCCACTTCGGTGACGGCATGTTCTAACGCGCTACTATCGCGGTAGACTATATCACCGATGACTGGGAGATCGAGGATCGAATCTAGGTTGGGTGTACTGAGAGGTTTTTTCCTAAATGCTTTATCAGTCTCCTTCCACGCTAATGCTGGTAGATTACCTCTAAAATGCTTCCATTCTTATTCCTACCCCATTAGACTGATTATCATATTATATGCATTTAACCTGAACTGGTGGTAGGACGTGGTGATTTAACAAAATCTCTAACTGTAATCTAAAAAAAAGTGACAGAGAAAAAGACATCACATCCTTCCACATGCTTTAAATTGTTTATTAGACTTACTAAAATGAAAATCTATATAATAATTAGTAAAACTCGGTGGTATATCGCATGATCCCTAAAATCCTCTCCTTGCACGTACCATATGTTTTTGAAACATTGGTTTAGCTGAATGCACACGAGTGTATTTTATGACAACACTAGGTTTTATATTCTGTTCAAACTAATGTTTTTGTTGTTTCTAAACATAATTTGTCTCACCCTGTCCCCATAAGTTAAATGTAAGTCAATGATAAAGGAACAACCACCCCAGTAAAGCACTTACAAATAGGAGGGAGGGGGTGGGCTACATTAATCGTATGTGTCTCAAAATGTGACTTGAGTGGCCTTGGTTTTTTTAATTAACGTCGCATCTTACTACCCATACAGGTTGCACAGATATGTACTAATTACGCTAATGTGTTTGGAAAGAGTAAGGTTGAATTTAGAAGATGTTTACCCGTATTTTCTAGGAGGGAGCGTGGAAAATCACTAAGGAAAAACATTCGGTGGACTCAAGCTGGTTTCGAAGCCCGATATCCTCACCATATACAATATAGTCTATTACAAGAGTGATGCCTTGATTCAGAGGTTTCCAACTTGGGGCTCGCGAAGAGTCCTGTGGAGGCCCCCCCCCAAAAAAAAATAATCTAGGATTTTAAGTTAGCTTTTGTTTTTATTTTCACGTCATATATTTGCTATCCTCAATTAGCTTGAACATCTGTTTTCCCCCCATTACTTCACGACTAACCATCTTTTTCATTTTATTAATATGAAACGGTTTACGTAGAATACTATAAATTTGTAAGTTTTTATTTCACCAGTAATGGCGGTGTAGATTAGGGGGTCCACAATATTGAAAAGTTTGCGAACCACTGCCTTATATCATTCGGCCACCAAAGCGGGTGACTTAAGTAGTTGTTTACTTGGTACAATGTGTAGCGTTTTGGGTAGGGGAAGTGGTAGACGAGAAAATAACCCTCATATACTCGAGATTTCCTGCAACCTCTTACAGACGTGATAAAAAAAAAGTAAGTAGCTGAAAGGAGGGGGAAAGGGAAAGGGGGTACTTAGGTCTGTGTGACCAGCAAAACAGAAAAAAAAATTAGGGTTTGGGTCGAAACTTTTGATTTTTAAAACTCACGCATATAATAGAAGTATTATAATTATTATGACACGAGTACTTTGACTTCGTACTTTCAAAGAAGATCTAAACAGAAATGAGGGAGTCAAGTTTAAAACATTACAAGGAAGTAGATTAACTAAAATATTTTACAAATATAAATGAATTATAAACGTTGAAAAAAATCTAGCAATAAACCCATAAAATTAGTTAATATCACAAATATAAATGTTCAAGCTTTAATAATAAAAACATAACGACACCAATTTGGAATTAAATGTACGCTTGTGCAGGGCTTTTTGAGCACCCTATATTGTAGATGAGTGGGTGTCACACCAGGGGATGTTTCAACTTCCCTCCCCTCTAATTGGTGGTTGTCAGGGTGGTTAGTTCTCCCAGCCAGAGGCAAGACACTCTGCAATCACACTAGACTCACTTTGCTCTTTCCTAGCATCTTCACTATGATGATGTCGGATGACTCCTTAGCTATATTGGAAATAACCTTTCACACTGATGGGCTGATGTCTGGGGGGTTTGGGAGAAGTGTAAGTTATTTTATAAAGATGTTTGTTTGTAATTCGTAGTTGACACAAAAAGTTGGTTAATAAAATACACGTTTAAGCACCCATGGTAGAAAAAATAATAATTTTAGCGTGACTTTTGCCTTATCGACGTCTCTATCTATGCACAGTTATGCTTTGAACATTTATATTTATTTATTTAGGTAGCTAACGTGTACTTTTTAGATATCAGCACATGACCTGCATAAAAACTCAACACTAAACTTGAGGATACTTCTTTATTTAAAATGAATAAAACAAACCCATTATAATATATTTGTTGGTCTCATAGTCATCAGGCTATTATTAACTATTATTATTATTATTATTATTATTATTATTATTAGCACCGCGTCTTACTGCCCGTTCGGGTTATACGCTCTTACGCTAATGTGTAATGGTAGGGTGATTGTGAGATGAAATGGACGACCTACAGTTTAACGTGGAATCCGAACCACGGTGGAGGCCTGGCATTCCCCACATTCACAAGATGTGATTAATACACGTCTTATCAGAGGGGAAGGAATAGTTTGGTAATCAAATAAATCTAAATCTGTGCCGGGACCGAGGATTGAATCTGGACCCCAGCACAGAAGTCCTACACCTTGCCCTTAGACCACCAGGTCACCTTAATTATGCTAATGGTTTTAGGAACTAGGGAGGCTATATTTATAAGAAGTGTACCCGAATTTGTGTTGAGTGAGAGTGGAAAATCATTTAGTAAAAATCATCCTCAATACACCCGGACGAGATTCTAACCTCGATCTCCTCGTCCTCGGCAGTCTAGTCTACTGCGAGAGTGACGAGTTAGACCATGCGGTCACCGAAGCGAGTATTATTAAATACTTGAGAAGGGTAACTTAGAAAATATGCATTTGAATTAGCGTGGATTTAGTCTAACAGCCAAAATCAATCTCAATTCATCCAGCAGGGATCCGAGCCCTGACCTACCCGTTTATGCTGACCAAGTTTAGTACAAGACTAACTACTTATACCCCGTGACTAGTGATGTGAAGTATTACTATTCTTAAGAGACCACATTTCAAACCCAATCGCTAACCAAACTGTTTTTTTTTACACAATAATTTGATATGGCCATCCGGGTGAAAACGATTACAATACCTCATTCCTTCCTTAATTACATCGTTGATGGCGATGAAAACCGAATTAGTGGTCACGTGTACCAAGACGTTAATTTGAGTGATACTCGATTGCTGGTGTTGCTGATGTAGGGGGTTAGAATCCCAGTCATGTGGTTTTCATTAAACCTTTTAGTAGTCTACCTTTCTGCAAAAGTGAGCACATTTTCTTTCAATTATACCTTCCTTAAATTTACCATATAGATAAAAATTTAATGTGAAAAGCTTTAATAGATAGTAAAATAAAAAAAATAAAGTTTAACTGGCCGTCCAACGCTTGTCTGACCTTTTAAAAATAGCTAGAGCCATTCAGAATATAATTTCATAAAACAAATAAAATTAATGATGATTAGGTCACTATTTGATCATAATCATTTGTTTGTAGATGAACATAAAAAATATATGGCTGAATATATATCGTTAAATACAAACAACCCATATATTATCTTTTTCTACCTACTTAATCAATGCTCCTGTAGACAACCATCCTAGAAAATAAATATTCCTTTCAATTAGTGAAAACCGAATACAAATAACTCAATGTTTGTTTAGAGGCTTGCTTACAAGAGAAGACAAGCCTGCTGGTCAGTTGTTCAAGTCCATCCTCTTCAAGAGTGGTTATTCGAGTAGCCGATAAATCTCGTTAATGCACTGCTGCGTGCTAATCATGTTGGGAACTAGACTTGTATAAACCCACCAAGCTTCAGAAAAAAAAAAAGAAGGAAAAAACATCATGAAAACAGTTGTGTTCTGCTGCACATCTGTCGATGGTGCTATATAGAGGCAGCGGTGGACCCAACAGGAAGTTACTCTTGAAATACAGACCGAGCGAACTTGTTGACAAACCGACATCAATTTCGAACTTCTCGATCAAGATGAGTTCTTGAAAAAATAGAGTGTGATGCCAAACTGAAGAGAGATCCTTCCGTCGCCACGATGTAGGACGCGTGAACCGGTAAAATAGCCATCTTTGTTTGTTTTACAAACACAGACCATCCAGACTACGATCTGGTGTGACTTTGTCGGACACTGGTTTGAATTCCGGTAAGGTCGAAACTTAATATCTAAATGGAGCGGATTTCCACGGGGAGTATATTTTAGAGGTTATAAAAAGTCGGTGAAGTAAACAAACTTTTAAAAAAAGGTTATTATATTTTAATTATAAATGTCAAAATTGACACCATCTGTCAAACGTGACAGTTAAACTTACAGCTACGTTGAAACTGAAACAATCATTTTGCGATTTAACTATGACTGGTTTTTAATTACATAAGTTACATAAAGTTCTTTCCTGGACAAGTATTCTCCCGAAGATGAGTTTTTATAAATCATCCCATGGGTGACCTGGTGGTCTAAGGTTAAGGTGTTGGACTTCTGTGCTGGGGTTCAGGGTTTAATTCTCAGTCCCGGCACAGATTTATCTGATTACCAAACCCTTCCTTCACCTCTGACAAGACATCTTGTGAATGTTAGGAATGCCAGGCCTCCACCGTGGTTCGGATTCCACGTTAAACTGTAGGTCCTCCATTTCATCTCATAATCACCCTACCATTACACATTAGCGTAAGTGCGTATAACCCGAACGGGTAGTAAGACGCGGTGCTAATAATAATAATAATATAAAACATCCTCGGTACATCCAGTCAAGATCAAACAGTGCCATTCAGGTCTAATCTGATCTAACGGGAAAGGGAGAAAAGAGGTCAATCAGAGGAATCCTGTAAAAATAATATAAATTGGAACCCTACTTAGTCTCGCTTAACGGCGAGGACCTGACCCCGGTCTATTTTCTGAAACATTAGGGCAAAACAATAGGATCAATCTAGCCTGCGAGTCAATTTCAACCTCTAACCCCTTACAGTCCTCGCCATTTTACATTCCCTACGAGCCGCGAGTGTGTAACAGTATGCTAGGTATGTTCACGCACGGCTACGCCCTGTGACAACCTTTGTGGTCGGGTCGCACACCGGACTTTGATACATCAAGTAGACGCTGCTCAAACAATTGGAGTAGAAAATTACTTTTTGAAGTCGAACCAATGTCTCCCAGACTTGTGGGGGATCATTCTAAAATACTTTTATCCACGAGGTCATGAGCTCCCTTGTACTTTAAAAGTTGAATGTAGAAACCTTTCGAACATTTCGTAGACATGCCAAGTCCAGAACTGTAAAGGAGAATTTCAAACCCACAACAGTGGTCACGAGGATTGACGTCAATCTTGTTTTTGTCTGGTTATCCAGTGTCGGGAAAGTTGGAGTTATAACCTCAGTAGCAAGTGCTGTTCTTAAATGATTTACTACTATCCTTAAAAGAAAATGTGGGTAAGGATTATTTAAATCCTACCTTTCTCATTCATGCCCTATTAATATAAATAAGCTGGTAGACAGGGCTGGTAGTAAGACGTGGAGTATGTTAAAAGTAGATAAGTCAAAACCACACATTTCACACTATCAAAGATCTCACACTGAACTTTTTCACCGGACAAGATTTTAATTCTGAGCCTATGTTCAACTCAAGGTACTTATTATTTTGAGTCTATAAATTCGTTGACACAAAAGTTACTCTTAACGTCATAAACACAAACTTAAAACTAAGAAAACAAAAGAAAATATGCATCGCTTGATTCCATTCTATTTTCCCTTTTAACTCCCAACATTTTTACCCTAGAATTAAGTTCAGAATAATTAACGAGTATATTTATATATTTTTTAGCACCGCATCTTACTACCCGTTCGGGATATACGCTGATAATATATTGTTATCGGATATTTCGTAAGTGACAACTTTTATTTTTGAAACAATAATTATTACCAGCCGAGTTAACAATTAGGCTATAGGTAAATAACATAGCTTTGTAAACAATACAATGAAACGTAAGCTCTTGAAATATTATTGGTATATTTAGTTTATTGAAACGTATGTAATGCATATTCTCGTTTAAAGGGATAGATCTTAAGAACCCGTTTCACCGTCCTGGATAACATATACCTTAGGTAGGAATATTTTCTCTATTCTACATTAGAAAACGGTAGTATTGAGACCAGTGAAAGCGTGTTGAGAACAGTATTTAAAAATAGAAAATCTTAAAAATTTATATTCCCAAATGAGTTAACCTATTAGACTTATCTTGATTTCACCGTTGTTGAATAAATAATGCAGAAAAACCACACTTGGAAGCGGTTTATGTTTAGAGCGTAATTTTTTTAAATATAATTTCCCAATTAATCAGCCGGGAGATAGACTCTTAAGGGTGAACATTTGCTTCCAGATGCTCCGCATTTTATATATAATATACATATATATTGGGATAAAACAACTCAGAACACCCGGTTGGAATTCAAACCCATCCTTCCAGGCATCGGTGAACCATACTAGACTGCCGCATTTGTTTGTGTCCACCGGTGTGGTTAAGAAAGCTATTAAACCTTTTGAAAAAAAAATTCACAGCTCCCAATATTTCGATTAATGAATCTTTTACCAATAATATATCTACTCCCCAAACTAGTAATTATTCCCCCAAATATCGATAGATGTGGTAGATGGAATTTTGTACATGAATTCATATTGATCTACAACAAAACTGTCTCTGCTCTGTAGACTAAGGTAGTTGTTTAGTAATATAGTTATATTTCAGATACGTGCACTGGTAAACGCTTTGTCTAAAATATAAATGTCAAGCTCATTATTTTAGCTTTAGCTTATCGGGGATGCGGGAGGGGGAATTTGGTGTTTAAATAACAGCCGGGAATACTGAAGGGGTTTTTCTCTAAGGGTTTACCCACCCTCTCTTCATGCAAATACGGATACATTTCCTCTAAGTTCTACTTTGCGGACATCTAGAAGATTAGCGCAATTAATTTATACTAGTATGGCTCAGACTTACTATATTTACTAATAAAAATAACCATCTTAGTATAAGGAGCAGAGTCATTGTCTTGTTGTAAATAAATATTAATTCATATAATAAATTAAATTTACTACATATTTCCAAAGTTGAGGGAAGTGTGACTTTTGAATAAATATATTATTGGTAAAAGGTTAAATCTGCGAAAATATTTAGAGTTGTGATTTTTTCTGGAGTTTAGCTATATTACTATTCACACATGTGGACATGCACAAATGCGTGAGTCTCGTTTATTTTGGTTAACCAATGATTGAGAGGTCGGGGTGCGAATCCTGGCCGAGTGACCTGAGATGTTTTCTTCCTAAATAGTTTCTCACGCTCCCTCCACGAAAATAAGGGTAGATCTTATCTAAATTATACCTTTTACTTCGTCCTTATTCGATTAGTGTAAATACGACGATGCATTGGTAGACGCAGTAAACGTTAAAATATTTTGTTTACGATTATTTACTTGAAATAAACTTTTAGCTACTACGCATATGTCGGTAAGATATGTAGAACTTCTAAATTATTTATTTGTATTCAATTCTTAAATTCCACTCATGGAATTCCACACTCAAATGGTTTTTAATTAAAAGTAAAACAGAAAAATTGTTTACATTTCGTAATACAGATTTTAATGATTTGAGAACAAAAAACAAATGGTACAACCTCCGGTGTAATGGGATCTCAGCGAGCGCAGTTTCGTCCTCTCTGTCAACATCGCTCCCCACGCCACTGGCAGGATCTATATGTCCTAGGTAAGCCACAGGAGATAGATAATATGCCCGGCATGCCTGTGTATACGGGGAAGTAAATGGCTTGTGGCGAAAGCGTCGTTCATCTTTTGAGCGCTTGTGGAAGGCGACCTCCGCACTCGTCGGATAATTGCGGTGCGCTAGTCTCTGCGGCAATAAATACTCGGAGGCGATGCACTGTCAGGTGTGGACGCAACATAGGCCTACATACCGCGCGCGTGTTCCCTTTGGCTCGAAATAAATAGAAAACGTAAACATTTAAAATTTGTACAATGAGATGGGATGAAAGGGGACTCAAGAAAAGGCCAGTGTTTTTTCAATTTTTATGTCAAACTTTTTTCTTTGCTAAAATAAATTAAATATATTTCCAGTACAAACATAAAACGCGTGCACACCAGAAAGCGAAATGGCGAACCGAACAACGAACCGTACGCCGAGCTGAACGGCGAATACTGACAGGGTGGGGAGGGGGAGGGGGGGGTTCGGTTCGCTGTTTCCCCGTTAGTATCGTCCTAACCCAAGGAGAAAAATACGTTTCAACAAGAATCGGCCGCTGCATATATTTGCATCCGTCTCGCCTTGAAGAAGCAAAGTAAAATAAATATCTGTGAAGAGCTTTATTCTTTTATTAATATTATGGTCTATCAACTACTCTGGTTTAATACATATATTTTAATAGTAATTACTTTTTAATATTTATCAGATTTTATAAAATAAGTAATCCTTTATTTTTAAATAATAGACATCCTTCCCCCCGCCCTCTCCTCCCCCACCCCCACCCTAAGGTCCCGCCAGCCTTGCCTGAAGATATTTATGTTTCAAATCTACCTTTTTAAATTCTAGAGACAATATTCAATGAACCGTACATCAAAGAAAAGTTTTTTTCTTATTTCTAGGCTGAAGTAAAATCTATGTTCGTCGAAATGTTCGCTTACTCGTCCACACTGTCTAAAAACGTTCTCACACCTCTCTTTGATGGTTCGTCGAAATGCCGACATTGGGTGGATCACGGAAATGCGCGCGATTTTGTTGCAGGTTCGCTGGGATGTTGCAGCCCTTCGCACGGTACGGGGTTCGGTTCGCCATTCCACGCGCCGGTGTGTATGAGGTTTATTTAGAGTTTAATTTTCTTCACATGGTGATATCACCAGTTGTTGAATAGTCATCATGAGCATAGTGGCATTAGATGAGAAACTTTTTAAATTAAAAGAAAAAGTTGTCATTAACACCCTTGGTAGATATTCAAGAAATTTGAGGGCCACCATGTGAATAAAATTAAATTCTAAGTTTTTACTGGAGCAATATTTGATTTATTTTGGCCCAAATGTCTTGCCATAAAAACTACAAAACACCGATTTTCCCCCGCATTGCCTCATATCCCCACCTACCTTAAGACTGGAGAAAATGCATACATTTGTTTGGAAGAATGTTAAGGCTTGTACAATTAATTACAGATGAATATCGAAATTTAGAGAATGGAAATGGATTTTAGGTTAAGAATGTAATTACATTAAGTATCATGTTCACAAATTGAAAAATTGCGCCTAGACTGTTGGTTCGAAGTTGTTCAGGTATTATTTTCTAATTTGGTGTTAAGGAATTTTTTTCCATTATTTTATTTATTTAAAGTTTTTTACATACACTTTCTGAACTGACTTATTATATCAGCACATGACTTATAGATGAACTTAAACCTAAAACAAACACAACATCCAGCCCCCGGCCGTTAATTCATCACTGTGAATGGCGAAACCTACATTTTACCAATAGTACGTTTTTCGGCCATGCCGGGAATCGAGCCTGGGACCCTAAATTCAATAGACAGACAAGCAACTAGCTAAACTAAGATGTCGGATGGTTCTAAGCCATGTGCTGATATACATCAGTAGGTTAAAATACAATTTTGTTATCTGTGGGTTGTACACAATTACACCTACATTAATTAGGATAATTAAATATGGATGAAGAAGATATAAAAATGAGAAGAAATACACTCGAATTTGCGTGAAGAGAGTGGCAAAACACTCTCAGTACAACAACACCCGACTGGGGTTAGAGCATTGGTGTAACTTTAACCATTAATTCAGTCCAGCATGAGAGTGACGCGTTAGACCACGTGACCACCGATGCGGGTTGAGTTAACGTTAAGTACCGTAAATAAAATAGATTTTAAAAAGAGATGATAAAGAGTTGAATTACTTACCAGTTCGTTGTCAAACAGAAATAGAGTAAATAGAACACATTTGGCTTGGTTCCCGGTCCATGGTGTGACAGAAAGTGTCTGGCCCGGCGATGGAAACCATGAATGAGGCGGTGGGTGACGTATCGTATTTCGCACGAATTGACCCTCTCCCTCTTTCCCTCCCTCACAGATATGACCTCCCCTATTTGACTTCACTTGGCCCCGGATGAATAGACCTCATACAATGAGAGAATTAAAGATATGTCTCCGCTGACGTTGCGTGGGTAGAACTAGAAACGACTGACGAAAAGGTCCTTTTAAAAACGTCTAATTTAATGAAACAATAACTGTCATAGGTGGCCATAGACATTTCATTTGCACCTATGATCAGGAAAGATATAGTTTGTTTCCTACTAGTCTCTATGGGTATAGTATATAGGCTAGTTGGATTTTGGTAAAATTACCTTTTAGAAAATAAAATAAAATTTTTACTCTCTCTCGACACCTTTTAGAGAAAGTATTTTAATTGTTAAAAAATTCGAACTAAAGATTTTGATAAATGTCAGAAGTTAAAACTAAAAAAGTGGTTTTCGCAATGCCATCTGTTTGTCTCTCTGTCTGTCTGTCTGTCTGTACCTCGGGCTTGAGCCGAAACTATTTTACCGATTGGACTAAAACTTGGTTTCTAGGGTTTTAACAGGCCCCCCCTTCGCCCCCCATCACCCGAGAGGTTTTTGGAATTAGTTATCTAAACTTAAACTTGAGGGTAATTTACTGAATGGAAACAAGAGAAAAAATCTATTTTTTTCGAAATAAACTCTAATGATTTTGATTAAGATCTATAGCTAAACATTGTTTATTACCATAAACAAGATGATAGCTCTCATTTTCTCATCAACATGGAGTACTTTCCATGGGTGAAATTTCCAATCTGGATCATTTTTCCACAACTATTTAAGATAAGAAATAACTTGTCTTTGTAAAGTTGTAGCAATATTAAAAATACAAATGTTTTATTTGAAATATATGCTTGTAAAATAAATTATTTCTGAGCTTTAATAAAATATAAATACCTTTAATTCAGGTCTTAGAAAAGGAATTTGATTCCTATGATCTTTGGTGGACAAAGATGTTTCTCTTTTCTCAGTTTATCTGTAGCAATGTTCCTAGTTTCTAATGCCGTCGTGTAAGTAAGTACCAGTGAATATGATTTAATTTATGATGTTTGGTGTAGTGTTCCTACAACAATGTATACACCTATTATTTCGTTCAACCAATCTTATGAATTTTTAGTAAATGCGTTTTAAGACAAAAGAGAGGAAAAGTCTGTGCGTTGCACCGTATCTTTATTTTTACGGTCAACCTTGACAATATTTTACTATAGCTTTATTTTAATTTTAAGGATATTGAAAGTATTTATCAAAAATTACAGCTGCAGATCCTATGATTTGACGTATGAATACGTAAAAGTAGATCTATTATTTTCTAGCTGTCAGATGAGGCTCTAAGGACAATCAATGTATACCCTGATTACCCTGATTTTGATTCCCAGTCCGTTCTGGAAGGCATTTTGTCCTACCAACATACAATAGGATTATAGAATGATATTAAGTTTTTCAAAACGGGCTTCCTACCAAAATCATGGTATAATTTTAGCTAACTCGCATAGGTGGGCAGGTGATCTTAGCACCTAACGTGATGCAAAAAACAAGAAGACTAAAAATTGAATACTACTACCACAAGTACTAACTTGGTTTGTAGTGACTTAATTTAATACTATTTCATTAAATTTCAATTAGTACACATTATAGTTCTTTTTAACAAATTTTTAAACTAGTTTAGCTTATCTCAGAAGGTAGTGTGTCTGCATACTAGTTAACGGTCATTGATTTGATTCCTGATATGAAAAATATAAATGATGAAATTTTAGAAATTTTTTCACAGCCATCTCGTTTGATGGTCTGATGTTTAAAGGCGTCACTCACGTGTTTTATTGGACTGTCGGTAGTGGGGAATTGGGGTTCGAACTCCGGTTGATCGTACATAGGTTTATTTTCCATAAACAGTTTTCCACTCTTTCTCCACGTGAATTAGGGTATAGTTCCTTTCAAATTTTACCTTTCTCATGCTTATTTCATTAGCGAAATTAATGCATGCATATAGCCCTAACAAAAATCCTTAGTGAGTTTTTAAATTATTATTTTAATTATTTAACGTGCACTTTTTGAAACGACTGATTATATCAAATCACGACTTATAAAATATAACCTAATTCTAGAACAGACACAACAATCAGCTCCCGGCCGTTAGGGGAAATCCACATTTCACCAATTATACATTTTCGGGCCTTGTTGGGAATCGAATCCGGAACCTTAACACAGTAGGCAGACACGCTACCAAATGCGTCAAGGTCACGAGCTTAAGTAACGGTTGTCTGGAATTTATTAAGAAGGTTCTAGAGCATAAACAGATATTATATTTTTAATTCCATAAAATAATATTTTTTCATGTTCAGGCATAGTTTATAAAGTTATAAAATCTTGAAACCTGATAAAATACTTTTAAATAAAAATAAGCATATAACCACTTAGTGTAAACACTTCTTGGTGATAATATGTTTTAAGCCTAAATATCCTCTACAATGTACAGATTGTTTCGTAGGGTCCATTTTTCATAATGGTTCAACTAATATCTATAGGCTATAGTACCTAATAAGCTACATTACGAATAGTAACACCATCTCCTTAAGTTGACAACCCGAAGGTTGATTTGATGTGATTTAATATCCATCTGGAGCTGTGCATACACGCAAGACCTTCAATTGGCTATTACTGCCTGCACCATCTGGTAGAAATTCCATGAACTAGGGGAGTTCAGAAAGTGTAGTGGTTCCCCGTTGCCTTACCCACTAAATTTCAAAGAGCGAGAACAAAAGAGCCTACAAATTTTACCGGAAAGGTATTATCACATACCTTCCAAGATTATTTTACATGTCCCAATCTTCATGAGACCAATGGCTTTACTTCTCCTCCGAAGGAAGCGGTGCTACAAATTTTTATCGCTCAAGAAAAATCAATCGACCTTGACTGGGCTTAAACCCACGAATATCTGGTCTTGAGGCGAACACTTTACCCCAAGACCACCGAGGTAGATAATAATAATATCACTGAAAATTATTTCAGATTTTTTCTTACCGTGAAGCATTAAGCCAAAATATATTTATGAAACCTAGCTCTCTATTAATCACAAAGTTTTTAGTTTGAACTTGGTGCCTCTTTGAAAACTTAGCGCTAGTACCAATTTGATTATTTAATATCATTTGTTTGCTCTAAAGAAAACTATCCAAATTAATAATGATAAACAACAGATAGGCCCCATTCAATCAATTTAGAACTAAGGAAAAAGTAAAGAACCCAGATTCTCAATGTTATGGATATTAGTAGATTAAAACCTGGAATCAAGTTTTAAATCACTATCAGCTAAGCTAAAGCATCAGACAATAAATAACTGGTTGGGGAACTGGTGGTCTAGGAGTAGACTTATATGCTGGGGGTCCGGACTTCAATCCTCGGTCCCGGCACAGATTTATCTGTTTGCCAAACCCTTCCTTCACCTCTGACAAGACGTGTATTAATCACAACTTGTGAATGTTGGGAATGCCAGGCCTCCACCGTGGTTTGGATCCCACGTTAAACTGTAGGCCCTTCATTCCATCTAAAAATCACCCTACCATTACATATTAGCGTAAGTGCGTATAACCCGAACGGGTAGTAATACGCGGGGCTAATAACAACAACAACAACTGGTTGAGGACATTCAATTCTCCTGGAAACCAACATCGCTTTGAAAATATTTTATAAAACACTACATTCTCGTACTATGTATATTGTAGAGTACATTGACCCGGGAGGTCAGGCTTTGATCACCAAACATGTGCATTGTGTTTATTTCCAATTTTTTTTAATATCCGTCTCTACTTGTATTAAAGCGTTAAAAAATCTAGAGTAAAGGAATAAAAATCCTTGTCAATATATTAAAATATTGTCGTTGGATGGCTATTCGTTTTATATTTGACAGTAAATAAAAGTACGGCGTTATGAAATATGACGCAAGAACTTCATTAAAAAAGTCTCGTTAAAACGAATTTAACAATCTTTTTTAGTTTTATGGTCGTGGTACCATTTATCAAGTGCTGACTACGAAACAAGACTATGAAACAATACCGATTTTGAGACATATTTTTTCTTGGTAATTTATATAAACAATTTTTAGTTGACAAACGCTATAAATGCACTGATTCATTGATTCATAAACAAAAGAAATTAACAATGTTTGAGTCATATTTTATCGCTCATACAATTTAACAAAAGGTATATTTTTAACATCTTTGTTTATTGACTTTAGTGACTTATCATAGATTATTTCTTGGACAAACACAATAACCAGGTCTCAGCCCATTAATTTGCTATTCAATGAAAGGCAGTAAATACATTTTCTTAGTGAAGAAATTAACTCACTTCTCTTCAGCTTATTATTATAAATGAGATGCTCGACTCCTCAAATCCTTCTGTATTCGAGAGATTATATATTCGTAAAAATCTCAAAAAGATAACGTGAATTCGGCTTGAAATTCCAATTTTATTGGAAGAAAATAACGAAATCATAAAAAGAGACGAAATTTTATTAATATTATATATTTACTCGAAAAATGCTATCTTGTATTTTTAATCACCTCGCAGATACGACAAACAAAATAGCGTATGTCAATGATTTTGTTAGCACCACGTCTACCACCTTTACGGTTTGTACGCTTATTAACTACTTACACTAATGTGTTAGGGACTACGAAGGCTAAGCTGTTTATAGGAAGTGTATCCACACTTGTGTGGAAGGAAAGTGGAAAACCGTTTGGGAAAACATCCTTAATACAGCCGACCGGGATCAAACCTTGATTTCCCCGTCTTCGGCAGTATAGTCTATTGTGTATGCCACCAGTGTATATATATATATATATATATATATATATATATATATATATACACATGTAGGTGTGATTACTTAGGCCAAATTATATTATGTGACCACGTGGTGCAAAAAAAAAAGCTTAAGCCTAATTAACCAGACCATGGCAACCATAGGCACAAATTCCCTTTAGGAAAACTACCTATGGTACCACCAGGAGTCAAATCAGGGACCTCTAGGCTAGTAGCCAGGAATAATAACCACTAGAGCAAGAGGCTGGCCTTGAAAGATGTATTCAGTACCTAGAAAATAACACTAGTAAAATAGTAAAATGTTAACAATCTTGATCGCCAACAATGTGTTTGTATTTTCTGAAAGGTATTTTTTTTTAATGAAAATAGGTTAGTAGTTCGTGTTCTATGTTTGCATGTCACAGTGAGGGAGGATGTAATCCAAGAACTCGCAAAGTCGAGGATTAGGAAGTTTCACATTTTAGGATTTTTTAAGCACCACGTCTTACTAACCTTTTGACCTATAGGCCCATTTACATTAATGGGTCATGGGTGAGGAAGGTTGAATCTAGAGGAAGTATACCAGCGTTTGTCTGAATAGAATGGGAAAGCATTTAGGAAAAACCACCCTCTGTACACCAGACCGGGATTGAACAACTATCTTCCTGTCATCGGCAGTCTAGTATTTTGTGAGAGTGACGCCTTAAACCAAGCAGCCACTGAAGTGGGTCATTTCATGTTGTTCTCCTTACCTTTACCAGACTTTAAGAGATGAGGAAGAGAATATATATGTGTATATCCCTTTTTTTCACAACAATCCTAAAATAATATTAATTTTTATTCTTTCATTTTTACGATTTGGATCATAAATTCCCGGCTATTCGTTTAGTGCACATGTTTACGTATGTCTGGCATCGTGGAGTAAGCTTGAGATTTAATAAAAATAAATTTTAAGCAGTTGTATTAGTTTTATTAGGCTCTAATTTATAAAATATTGTTGAGGAATTAATAACAATTCCACGATTTAAATACTCACAGAATAAACTTTAAATAGTTTCTGAAGTCATTCAATGTTTAAATATAATTTAGGGGCATAGACACCCCAATACAAGACTTAGAAATTAACTAAAGACAAAGTAGTATGCAAATATTACACATCCAGCCCTAGGATATATATATCTTATATATAAAATTCTCGTGTTACAATGTTCGTTCCCGTACTCCTCCGAAACGGCTTGACCGATTCTCATGAAATTTTGTGAGCATATTGAGTAGGTCTGAGAATCGGCCAACATCTATTTTTCATACCCCTTAGTGATAAGGGTTGTCCACCCTTAACATTTTTCTATAATTTTTAGACATTTTTTTAATATCTTTA
>CABEEJ010000672.1:75598-96069 GCA_901482245.1 Timema douglasi
TAATTATGATACCACAGTGGGTAACGGGCAGGGAGGGGGGGTGTGAAGCTTATATAATTATGATACCACAGTGGGTAACGGGCAGCGTGGGGGAGGGGGGGGTTGTCAAGCTTATATAATTATTATACTACAGTGGTTCACGGGCAACACCGTGCGGGACTGCTAGTATATATATATTTTAATTACTATCCGGTTAGTAGGACGAACTATTGAAGTAAACATTTTTATTTTAGCACCACCCAGAATCGAATCAGGGTCTTCAATACTTGTGGTATATAACTTTTATCCTTTAACTACAGGAACGTGTAAAATAATGAAGTAATCTAATTATAATCCCTCTGATGGGTAAATTAAAACACGTGTGGCTCCCATCAAGTGATAGACTTGGCAAATCAACTTTAAATCGTATGTTGATATAGAAATGTGTTTGGAAATTATACTTCAAATATCTCAGAAAAAATATGAATATTTGGATTGAAATTATTATATATAATTAGTTTACAATATTAACAAGTTTTTGAGAACTAATTAAACTAATTTATGAACTACTATACCTACGTGTACCACGTCTTGCTATCCATCTGGGATATCCGCATATATGAATCAACCTGATAGGATTGAGAAAAGTAGAATTTACTTGGGCAGGAAAATACTGAAAAAGGATCTAAGCAAAAAAAAAAAAACCAAACACTTTGGTACACTGCCGGGAAAAAAAATCCCAATCCACTCGTCACCAGAAAATTCGGTTAGAGGAGTCTGACGCCTTAGTTCATGTGAGGGGGATATATAAAGAAAATCACTTCAATTTTTCCAATATTTATATAGGTGCAAACAAGGGGTCCAATAAAGATTTCAGAAAATGTATGGTATGCACCTATATATTTATGTACATTTTTTATGGACATATACATATATATATACATTTTTAAAAACACCATATTTGTCAATATAGTGAAATAAAAAGGGAACTTTACTTTTTTTATATCTAATTATTTGGGAATTACTATTTTCTAGTAAAATCTATGGTGTTTTGACTTTTTTTATCCAACTTAAATTTTCGTAAAGAATAACTGAAGCGTTTAAAAAAATATATCCTACGTACTTTTTATTATATTTATCTAAAAAGACAAATATATCTCGCTGTGTGCCAATCATCACTCAAATAAATGGGCCTAATATAAATTCTCTTTAAAGTCAGTGTTCTCATCAGACAATTTGTTATGGCTGGGAAACAAGGCTGAAATTCTTGTTCGTAAACAATCTTCTAGATAAGAATCAATAAATCAAGATCTGTATTTTAATGTTGTGCTGATTACCGAACCCTTCCTTCACCTCTGACAAGACATCTTGTGAATGTGAGGAATGCCAGGCCTCCACCGTGGTTCGGATTCCACGTTAAACTGTAGGTCCTCCATTTCATCTCACAATCACCCTACCATTACACATTAGCATAAGTGCGTATAACCCGAACGGGAAGTAATACGCGGTGCTAATAATAATAATAATAATTTAATGTTGTGATGTTGATGGTTGAAAACAATGCAACATTAGATTCTCTCACATCGTGTCACTAGAACGAAGCTAATGGGTGCACGATATGCTATACACGCTCAATGCTTAGATGAACCTGTTGAATGATCAGTCGCGGGCCTCCACAGATAGCTTGGTGTGAGAGACGACGGCTGTGAGTGTCACGTTGGGGAAACACTGTCGTAAGCAATGCCGGATATTCCATAAAACACGAGTTAGGAAGACTTGTTTAGAAAATACAAACTTTGTTAATCACGGTGGTAACCACTTAGGCCTACTGTTTATAAGTATTAGTTCATAAACATCGATACCAACTATAAATCGCTTTGGTATTCGCATGGTCAAAGACAGTATGGTCAAATTAGCAGACCACGGGTCAAATGGGACCCTCAAACTATCCTGGAGGAAAATTAAAGGGAAACCCCTGGTGGTAGATGTGAAATAGCTTAATGTCCTAATTACAAATATTTATTTAAATAAAAATGTCATGATTGCAGTTTATTATGCATTTATTCTATTAATGAAAATATGTAGGGCCTATAATATTAACTGTTTTGTAAAAGTATGTGTGCGTGCATATTTCACAATAAATTTTTGGGAGATTAATAAACTTTATTGGGCAGTAAAATTTGAAAGAATCTACCAACAAATTTACAATTTATACGTAAGTTTTGAAATTGTTTATTATTATTATTATTATTATTATTAGCACCGCGTCTTAGTATCCGTTCGGTTTATACCCACTTACGCTGATGTGTAATGGTAGGGTGATTGTGAGATAAAATGGAGGACCTACAGTTTAACATGGGATCCGAACCACAATGGAGGCCTGGCATTCCCCACATTCACAAGCTGTGATTAATACACGTCTTGTCAGAGGTGAAGGAAGGTGTTTGGCAATCAGATAAATCTGTGCCGGGACTGAGGATTGAACCCCGAACCCCCAGCACAGAAATCTGACACATTACCGCTGGACTACTAGGTCACCCAAGTATTGAAATTAATTGTTTATTAAGTGTTGTTTGTAGTTTATATTAATTTGATGAGATTACTTAACATATAGGCCCACGGTGCAAACTAATAACCAGATTTGGCCCTTGAGATGAAAAACGTCGGACTACCCTGGTTTAAGGTGTCATCCTAGCAATAAAATGCACTGCAGATGATAAAGGAGAGTCGGGGCTCGAATCCCATTTGGGAAGTAATGAGGGGGATTTTTCCTAAATTGTTTTTCACTCTCTTTCTCCCCGCAACTGTGGGTACTTTTCCTATAAATGCTACCATCCTCATCCCTGACACATTGCTGTAACTAGCCTAATACCCACCTCGGTGGCGTAGTTGGCTAACGCGCTAGTCGTGTTGAGCTCTACTGCTGAGGACGGGAAGATCGAGGTTCGAATCTCGGTCGGGTGAACTGAGGCTTTTCTCTCAAATGATTTTCTACTCTCCCTCCACGCAAATGCGGGTTCACTTAATCTTATTCAACCTTCCTAATTCCTAATTCATTAGCGTAATTAGTATTTAAAAGCGTATAACCCGAACATTTAGTAAGACGTGGTGCTAAATAAAAAAATAAAAACTAGCCTAGTACTCATGCGTACAGCATTAATGGGTAGCGAGATGTGGTGCAAACAATAAATAAAAAAATACTACCTATCAAAAGGAATAGCTGCAAGTCACATGACTTGACATGGAAGTAGGTTAAGTAGCTTTTGTAATTGTCATGGACTCCATCTAACCGCGTGAAAGTAAAGTAAAGTTTGTTAATGAAAAAAATGTTACTAAACAAACGCAATTGATTTCAATATTTTTACTAAAAATAGAAATTGATTTGTATAATATCTCTACAGTATGATCATCAATGGATTGTAAATACAACAATTTTTTTAATTCCTTCCGTTAAAAGAAGCTTACTCTTACCAGGCGGCGATTTCAAATTCTCTTCCAATTGAGACAATTCAACAGCTCACAATTTCCACACCATTCATTATGTCAACTAAATCTTTAAATGTTAAACAACGAAAATGTTAACCAAACCTTTTGCCACCACAGAACATAGGAATATGTAGTCCACTCTTAAAATCTCGCACTGAATGTTATGTACATACAAACACTAAATAATGCCGAAGAATATGTAATGTTTAAACAATTATATATCATACATAAACATTTTAACTGAGCGCAGGAATAATACAGGTCAATGGTTCACATTTCGAAACATGAAATGTTAGTTGATTGAATTTGCTTTCACAGAATGCAGTGCAATAATAGCATGTTTAAAATAAGCAGCACCTTTAATAAACACAAGAGTAAACATAATAAACACTATTCCATACACACTGTATAGAGTCTGAAGCTAAACTAAACGCCACCAGTACCGAGTAATCGTCAAAACAAAGGAATAGGTTTCAATTGAGTTAAACCAGAACGACTAAACTCAACACACGCACACACACGCCACCCAGCACATGTGTAGGACTGACTGACTGACTGACTGACTGAACCAAACTCTACAATCACCATATACCACACATGACACATGTTGGAACTAACCTACGTTCAGTGGGCAGGCCTACCAACATGTTACCCCCCCTCCTCACAAACTCCCTTCTACTACTTTGCCTTCAATAAAAGGTTCAATCTTTTCTCCCCCTTTATAACTTCTGTTTAGGTCTCATTAAGAAAGTTAACTTTCCTAATTTAAATATAGTCAAACAATCTATTTGTGGTTTAGAAGTTATTTAATACAATCGAGTTATTGAAAACTGGGATTTTCTGAAACTACTCGCTTTTATTTACTTATAATTATTTTAGTAAAATAAAGGTAATTATTTATCATTTATTGTTAAACTAACACCTCTTTAACCACATATTTCCTGCTTCTGTGACCGTATGGTCTAGCGCGCAACTCTCGTATTAGCCTGGACTACCGAAGAGGGGAATATCGGGGTTCGATATTGTTCGGGTGTACTGAGGTTTTATAAATAGTTTTTACTCTCCCTCCAAGCAAATGTGGGTGCACTTCCTCTAAAAATCAAACCTTCCTAATTCTTACGTATTAGTGTAATTAATACATAGGTAAATAATCTGAATGGATAGTAAGAAAAGGTGCTTTAAAAACTATAAATTGTAATGCCTTCATCTACTTATATTACCAGAATCATCCGCAACCCTCGAATAAAGTTAGTCAGTGGTTAAGTTATCCATCTCTCACAGAAATATGTACATACTTTAGGGTAATTAATTGTGTGAATACTTAATAATGAAAAAATTATTCATCCAAAACATTTATCATTGGTTATAAAAAATATTTTAGAGGGGAAAAACTTGATTCTCTTCTCGACTTTTAAATCTTCGGACTCCTGACCCCATAGAATATTTCGCTAAAGCTGCTAAAAAGGGGCTCAGCAAAGTCGTTTAAATGATATAGCCTACCACAAGTCTTGAAGACTTTGATTTTGGGCTAGTGACTGTACAATTATTAAATATCTATTCCAGGTTGTTTTTTTAATTTTCTTTCCTCAGCACACACCAAAATAACGTGAAATCTTTCGTGGCACACCAACAAATACGAATTCTATATTATATCTCTAAAATGAGTGTCCATCCCATTAAATATATTTTAATTTATCAGCCATGTACTGATTTCTGGTACTACTTTAATATTTGGAACGTATCTTCTGTAAATTAAATTAAATACTCATAATAAAGGTAAATAAATGAGCTTAAAACAAAATGTCAAAGCACAACTATACTGTGATTTTGGTTGGACGAACAGTTTAGAAAATTCAAACATATTTCTTTGCGGCCAACATTCATAACATTTTTCTTTATTATTTGTGTTATTTTATAAGTAATTTATTTATAATATCTATCAAAAGTGAAAGCTGCAGATTACATGACTTGATGTATTAATTAATATATTAAAATTGTTTGAGTAACTTTAGTAACTAACTTCTATTGTTCTTACTACCACAATCAACCTATAGGTTGAATTATTATTATTATTAGCACCGCGTCTTACTTCCCGTTCGGGTTATATGCACTTACGCTAATGTGTAATGGTAGGGTGATTGTGAGATGAAATGAAGGACCTACAGTTTAACGTGGAATCCGAACCACGGTGGAGGCCTGGCATTCCCCACATTCACAAGATGTCTTGTCAGAGGTGAAGGAAGGGTTTGGTAATCAGATAAATCTTTGCCGGGGCCGAGGATTGAACCCCGGCCGCCAGCATAGAAGTCTGGCACCTTACCCCTAGACCACCAGGTCACCTATAGGTTGAAAAAAACCGTTAATCGAGACACTAAGACCACGTATAGGTCCTATAATATTAGGGCGTCTTATAGGACTAGATTAAACCTGTTTTTTAACACCGCGTCTTACTAACCGTTCGAGTTATACGCTTATGTACTAATTACGCTAATGGTTTTAGGGACTAAAGAGGTTATATTTATAAGAAGTGTATCCACATTTTCTTGGAGAGATAATGGAAAAACTATTTTGGAAAACCTCCCTCAGTACACCCAACCGAGATTTGAACCTTGATCTCACCGTCATTGACCGTCTAGTCTACTGCGATAATAGCGCGCTAGACCATGTGGCCACCGAAGCTCGTAAGCCACTTTTTAAGTCATGTACTTAAACTAATATGTGTGTTTGGAAAATGCACGTTAAATAACCTTGGTGAAAATAAACAACACCGTGATCCTTATTTTAATTCCGGATGAGTCGGACTCTATCTCCACGCCGTGCGTAAGACGCCACTTGCGGTAAGCGAATGTAAAAATCATCATAATGATAATGTTACTACAGCGCTGTAATAACCCCTCTTAATTCCCCCCTCTCGCCAGCACCATCTTGTTCACAAACAGTCGGTGGCTTTTTAACAGGGACACCGTTGTTGTTGTTTTTTTATAAGCGGCTATGGAAATGCAGTTAAAAAGAAGGGGTGGAGGTTTTAAAAAGAAAAAAAGGCAAAAGGTCTTTTTGAAAGTATTTTTGTAAACACATGTGGAGAGTAAAATTCTACCTCATATAAGTAGAGAGTGGACATATATGAGTGGAAAAGGGAAGTTTTTCTCTTTTGACTATGCCTGAATGTCAGAACTGGCTATCGAATACCTAAATTAGATGATAACTTTATCAGGGGGGAGGGGGAGTTAAAACTTAAATAACTTAACCTCAGCAATTCCTTGTCAGCAGCTCGGACAATTTTAGAACAAAATCGTCAAATGCAACCAGTGCATACTGATCCAAGGGGACCGATATCTGACAAATCTTAGAATTATTTTGCAATCGGGTGTGTTTCTTTAACGAAACAGTAAGTTAATGCTATCGGGTCTGCTGGTAAGGTTTGTCCTTGAATTAACTAGGATAAGCCACTGAGAGCCAGCACAAATTTTGCAACAGTAACCTAGTTAAGGGTCAACCGTGCTAATCACTCCTCTGAGAATGGTATTGCCCGTCTTCATGGTTAAGGGGTAAGAGAGGTTAATCATAGTTTAACCCCGGTTCTATTTCAGGTGGTGCCGAGTAACATATTTACTTTCTATATATTAGGTGACCTGGTGGTTTAGGGTTAAGGTGTCGGACTTCTGTGTTGGGGGTCCGGGGTTCAGTCCTCGGTCCCGGCACAGATTTAGATTTATTTGATTACCAAACTATTCCTTCCCCTCTGATAAGACGTGTATTAATCACATCTTGTGAATGTGGGGAATGCCAGGTCTCCACCGTGGTTCGTATCGCACGTTAAACTGTAGGTCCTCCATTTCACCACACAATGAATGTAATAAATGTCCGTAGATGTCACCCTTTGGTGCCAAAGGGTGCTATTGGGTGACGCGTCAAAAGGATATTTACCGCCGTCGTCATTCGTAACGCGGACTTCATATGTGTAACATGGATCCCTAGCACTTCCCGAATTTATCCGTGACGCAGTGGGTCAGGAACGGGGTCAAACTCAGCCTCTTGAGGGCAAATGAGGAGCTATTTGAATAAAGAAGTAGCAGCTCCGGTTTAGAAAACTGAGATTAGTGGTCGGAGGGCTCGTTGTGCTGATCACATGACACACTCTATCCGCTAAATATTGGTACTATCATCGCTAAGGGTGGCGGCTGCTCCGTCGGTATAGCTATTTTGCAGGCTCACACCATGAAGGTTTTTTTCATTAATAGTAATTATAATCAAATCAAATTTCTGGACACCTTGAGAAGGGGTGGTTGGGTTTATTCAATTCCTCACTCAAATTATATCGTATCCATTGTAATATTTTAACGATGTCAAACTCTGGCAGGAATATCCTCTGTTTTGAGTTCTGAAGCAACAAACCGTAAGGGGGAATTATTTGGAACAAAACCGCCATCAGATTTTCCTTTCCTTTTATTTCCTTTGTTTATCCTTCTCTCTCTTCAGAAGCTTTGAATTTGTAATAGGTCAGGGGCGGGCCTGCCAGATACTCGGTATGTTTTGTTTCATAACATATGTCTCTAGTCGGGGTTAAAACATATCTAGTAAATATATGTAGTTGTTTTAGTTTATATTTTTTGGGACATGTTTGGGTGATTATCAAGGGCTTCAAATTATCTAACCCAAAATGTTCATTTTTTTCCTTGGAATTTTTGGAAGCCGGAGAAAGTAGTTGCCATTTTATTGGTAATTTGCATATACGCCCTATTTTAATGTTTTTTTAAAATATTTGCTTTGTTTCACAGCGTCAAAAAATAGAGACATGAAGTTGGGATGTGTGTATATATATATATATATATATATATATAAATAAATAATCTGGCAGAAACGCATACTTTTGGCTCTCCTACAACTTTAATTATATATATAGGCCCTATATATATATAATTAATTAACGCATACGTTTGGCTCTCCTAAAATTTTAATTTTATATATTTATATATAATAAACCTGGCCTGTCTTGTTCGAACCTCAGATTACCAAGTGTGTGTTGGGGTACGCAATCTCAATCTTTAATATCTAGATTGTATTAATGACAAACAACAACAAATTAACAAAAAAATGAATCAACACTATAAAACTCATCTTCGGCGACCTCATGGTCTAAGGCGTCACTCTCGCAATAGAATAGACTGCCGATGACAGGGACCTTGGGTTTATAATTCCGGTTGGGTGTACTGAGTTTTTTTACATCCATTGTTTTCCACTCTCCCTTCACGCAACTGAAGTTACACTTTCTTTTAACTAAGCCTTTCTAATCAATAACTTTTTTTACATCCACTACTGTTTCCAGCCTATGTCCTGGGTAAGTTTTTTATTCAAGTCATTTTTTTTTTTTCACTACTGGCTTGCTAGGATTGTAGTAGCTTCATATGTCTAATAATCTATTTTAAGACTAGGACATGCACAACATCCAGTCCCCGTTCGTTAATGTATCAATGTGAAAGAGTAAACTCATATTTTCATCAATGATAAACTATTGGCCATGACAGGAATCAAACACGGGACCCTTAGCTCAGTAGACAGTCTCGGTACAAACTCAGCTAAGATATCGGACTCTCATAGTGATCACAAACTCATCACAGTAATTAGTACACATGCGTATAAATCGAACGGGTAGTTAGGCGCGGTGCTAAAAAAATAGTAATAGTATATTGAAACAACTATGTTTGTTCTGACAAGTTTAGAAACTCATACGTAACATATAGTATTGATGTGGTTGTTAATAAAGACGCCACCGAGTTTATTACTGACGTACTAAACAATAAATATCAAAATGAATTAAGGTTTGCTATATTCATCACATGACTACATTCTCACTCATAACTTACATGGTTACGCCTGAATATATTTTGAAATATGTAGATCAATGCATAAATTAAACAGCGCGGTAGTAAAATAACGTTCTTTATCATCAAGGGAATAGCGAAGGGAAATTATTCATTTCAGAGCTTATGACCTTCCCTTTTTCCCTGTTTCCCCGTGTTGTAAAATTTAGAGGTGCCCCATAATGGAGCTGTCTATATGGAATAGAATACGACCGTGAGAAGTAATAACGCCAGACTCCCTCCAGTCACAATATCACAAAGGACCAAACAGATCCGATAGCTCCCCAGCGCTAGTCCCGTGTTCTCTAGAGAAAGTAGAAGTATTCTATTTTTTTCCCCCCTGCTCGTCTCATAGACCAACAATTCTTCCACTGACTTGATTACTGTAGTGGTCCCAACGACTAGTTCACATACAGTAAATGTAAGAATCCGATAAGTCTCTTTGTGACTTATGACTGAGCCATGGTCGCACATACATGGGTTATCACTCTGCATTATCTACATTTTGTTGTTGTTGGTTTTTATGAGAAAAAAAAGGGGGTATTTGGGATTTGGTTTCAATTTACTATCAACAACTTTGAAACATCAATATCCGAGTTGACAGAAATACAAATGATAAAATGTGATTTCCTCCTATTGCCTCTTCAAGAACTTTCTTTTCATTTTGTTCTGTTCAATAAACTTGTGAAAAATATGTTTCTCTTTTTATGAGTTCAGTTACAACTAAGTTTTATTTTTTTGTAAACTTTTCAGAACTTTTGTTGTTGCAAAAATTGGCTTTTGAAACTTATATAATTAGCTCAGAATTATGTTCAGATGCTCTAAAATTCCCTCCCACAAGGTTACATTCCTGAAATTTTCTCTCTGGACTGCATTCAGCCCCTTATTTGGAAAACCCATATGGGCGCCCCTGAACTGAGCCTATCTAAGGACCGATTAGTCAGGAAACTAAACGTAAGATGACGCTCAATTCAGAAATATTATTTAAGTGTGATTTTATTCATTCTTTCCCTCAACAACAGCGATATTGGGATCAGTTTAGTAGTATTCTAATTTTAAAATAATCAATTCTCAATGTTGTGTTTTTTAATAATATGGTCACCCGCTTCGGTGGCCTTATGATTTAAGGCGTCACTCTCGCAATATACTAGACTGCCAATGACGGTGATATAGAGACTCTAATCCCGGTCCGGTGCACTGAGGGTGGTTTTCCTTAAATGGTTTTCCACTATCCCTCCACGCAAATGCTGGTACATTTTCTCTAAATTCAACCTTCCTCATCCCCAAATCATTAGCGTCATTAGTACATATGCGTATAACCCGAAAGGGTAGTAAAATGCGGTGCTTAAAAAAATGGTAAAAAATTTCCTTTTGTTTCAATTTCAATGATTTAAAAAAAAGTATAATCAGAAAACCTTACCAAGATGTGACACCTTGTTAAATCTGAAATATCCGGGGGCAGAGATGTGCCCATCACTAATGGTTTTTTTTTAAGGAACACTTCTGCTATTTCGTGACTTAGCGGGTTCTGTTGGCAAATATCCGAGAACGAATGGATGGAGGTATTTTTATTGTAAAAATCTCATACTAACCTGAGTGCTAACATAGACACGAGGGGTCAGGGAATGAGTGTATCATCTGACAAACCACCGTCTTTGCCTCTTTTCTGACTTTTATTTGTGTTGCGTGCCCGTTCAGTCTTCTCTAAACAATTAACTCTAACTTTGTTTTGGGAGAGGATAAGGAGCGTGTATTTCAATAAAATACAATAACATTAAAGTGGAGAGAGGGTGGGAAAACCACAGTAAAATACACTCCCACCTCATGTGAACCAATCCTCAACGTCTTCGCAAACGGTAGTCAAATGATATACGAGTACAACGTATTATACTGTTTGGCCAGCACTGGAGGGGAACTGATTTAAAATCAATCAGAATAATTAACGTAGCTCAATAGATCTATCTACACATTTATAGTTATGAGGATTGTTTCAAGTTTGAAGGTGCCGGGCTCAATTCTGTGCTTGATATTTATTATTGGTTTAGAAATTTTTCCTGTTATCTGATTGATAAATATATAGATGCTAGGGTTTGGAGTGTAATAGAAAGTGTACTGCTCTAGTTTGTAAGTTGTTTTCTGACACACTAAGTATTTGGGATGTGCATGATTGACCTACGTTTTATCACCTAACAGGGCTGTTATCATTTTAACAAGCGTAATGGAGTAGGGAAGAAAACAGTAGAATTTATAGGAAATTTATCCGCAGTGTACCTGACTTAGATTCGAGGTCTGACCTTTCCGTACCCGAAAAACGAGAATATTATTATTATTATTAGCACCGCATCTTACTACCCGTTCGGGTTATACGCACTTACGCTAATGTGTAATGGTAGGGTGATTTTGAGATGAAATGAAGGACCTACAGTTTAACGTGGAATCCAAACCACGGTGGAGGCCTGGCATTCCCCACATTCACAAGATGTCTTGTCAGAGGTGAAGGAAGGGTTTGGTAATCAGATAGATCTGTGCCGGGACCGGGGATTGAACCCCGGCCGCCAGCACAGAAGTCTGACACCTTACCCCTAGACCGAAAAACGAGAATAAATAAGCTTTTGTCCACATGCCCACCGATGCGGGTAAGTGCGTGATGCTCCAATTTAATAAAACAATACAATGAGAACAATGTCCAAGACTTTATCTCAGTCAGTAGCGTGTCTCTCCACTGATATAAGTGTCCCGGGTTCGATTCCCGGAATGGCCAATGAGTTTATCATAGGTGAAATGTGAGTTTATCCTTTCACAGTGAATTAACGGTCGGGGACTGGATGTTGTGCCTGTTCTAGTCAGATTATAAGGCATATGATGCTACGACAGGCCTAGCAAGCCGGCAGTGGAAAATGTATGGTTTGCATAAAAACATACCCAGGCCACAGGCTGGGAACAGTAATGGATGTAAAGTAAAAATGACAGCAAAAACATTTCAAACCACGATGCATCCTTCTTGCACCAAAGGTTCTCGTCTCCCGTTTGAAAGAAGCTGTGAGGGGAATCGGCCCGGCAGATGTGGCGCAGGGGATACGGTACAATACCTGGAGACTGTCCAGGTATTGTGAATTATTGCGGATTGGGCACATTCACTGAACGACCAAATAGAGCAATGACGTGAATTCAGACTCCGAATGAATGGATGGGATCGGTGAAAAATAACAGAGGGGGGTCACTATCAGGATGGAAAGTATTAATTTTTTTCTCATATAGATCAAATTGATCTAATCGTGAAAAAATTTCTACCTTTAGATTGTGGTTGGTCTTGACTTATAATGTACCCCCAGATTAAAAATAAATGGTACGGTGCGCCGCACATACTTTCTCCCACCTTTATCTTAAAATAAAGACATTTACTAAAACTTCGTTAATAGTTCGTAAGTTGATGACATCACGGCTGATGTCAAAGAAGGTAAAACTCTGAATAAGATATGGGAAACGAAATAATAGGTCTATACATTGTTGTATAAACATTACATCAAAGATTATAAATGAAATAATATTCACTGTTACTTACCCTTGGGCATTAGGAACTAAGAAATTGTTACAGAAAAATTGATAACAGAAAAACATCTTTATCCACCAAAGAGCATAAAATTCAAACTCATTTTCAAAGACTTGAATTAAATCGTTTTCAGCTCAGAAATGATCGATTTTATAAAAATATATTTCAAATAAAATATTTGTATCTGTAATAGTAATACAACTTTAAAATGATAAGTTAATTCGTATCTCAAATAGTTGCGGAGACATGATCAAAATTGAAATGAGGATTGCAATTTTGTTTGTAATATTAAATACTGCCTAAACACAGAATATAAACAAAAATCGCTAGGACCAAACACATTTGAGAAAGTCGATTTTATCTCTGCCCTTAATTTTAAGGTTAAATATAGGATTCCAAAAGATCCTCAGGGAAACCTCATATAAACACTAAATACCAAGTTTTAGCCTTATCAGTAAAATGGTTTCAGTTCCACGCCAAGATACAGACGCATAGACAAATGGCATCACGAACGCCACGTTTTTCGGTTTCATGGGGTCTTGAAACATTGATATTATTCAAAATCTTGAGCTTGTTTTTTTTTACGGTCACATTAAGCTACTTTTCTCCCTGACAGGTTGAGACAAAGTAAAAAATCGAATTTACAATTTTGTTTGTCTCATTATCTGTTTGTACACACGGTTACACTGCTTTATTTGTTGGGTTTTGTTCGAACTTTATATTTAGATGCTAAATGGTCATACCTCAGAGTGAGACCATGATTTAATTTCTGGGTTTTTAAGGACGTTGCCTACCCTGTGACGTCACGGCCGGTTAAGATAGGATCTCCCATGTTAATGAATTTACGTTTTACTCAGCGAGTTTTAAAGACATAACGTTGAAACAAAAACAATAAACTTTTAAAATAATTCTAAAAATAGTCTTACATGGTCACAAAATTATTATTTTTATCAAGTAGTTTTAGTACACGTATTCTTTTATAAATCCTCTAAGACTCAGGCTATTTGGCTTGTTCATGAAAATGGTTTGTAGGAATCTTCTTGCCAGGATGTAGATTAATAATGTTTGAGGTAGCAAATGTCTATCTAGAATAGGAAACAAGTAAAAAGGTGAAATTAAAAAGCAGTAAGAAAATGTTTTCAAGGCGCAAATATGTAAGTGAACGTGTAAACTCATTAGATGAAGAGGGAAAGAGAAAGGGCTACCAGTACATAAACAAGAGCCCTCTCAGGATGAACTTCTAATTTTCTTCGCTCTCTTTCTATTTGTACATTGGCGTCCGGGTGTGATAGTACCTGCTTAATGCCGTAGACTGTTTAGGTGCGTTAAGATAGTATGCAACCCACTTCACAAAATAGCTTTGAATTTCCAAGTGGTGACCTGGTGGTCTAGGGGTAAGGTGTCAGACTTCTATGCTGGCGGCCGGGGTTCAATCATCGGTCCCGACAAAGATTTATCTGATTACCAAACCCTTCCTTCACCTCTGACAAGACATCTTATGAATGTGAGGAATGTCAGGTCTCCACCGTGGTTCGGATTCCACGTTAAACTGTAGGTCCTTCATTTCATTTTACATTTCACCCTACCATTGCACATTAGCGTAAGTGCGTATAACCCGAACGGGTAGTAAGACGCGGTGCTAATAATAATAATAATAATAATTTCCAAGTAGGCAAAGTCAATGTCGTTAAACAGTACAAGTGGTACACCTGTACGAGATTCGAAACTCGACCTCCCTGTCCCCGGTAATTTAGTTTATCGCGACTCTAACGCTTTATACCACGTGACTACTAATGTGGGTCTTAATATATTTAAAAAAAAAAGTGTTGCGTCGGAAAGAAGTCGCACCAATCGTCTCCCTCATACCCCTTTTCCGCCACCAAATTATTATAAAAGTATAATTCTTACCGGGTATCTAATTCGTCATTCGTTCTCACGTAGACTACGTAATATTTCTTGAAACTTGATACCTTTCTCGAAACTTGGTAGTTAAGCGCTGAACCGTGCTCGGATCAACTTCTGAACGCGCCCTGAAACTCATCCCACGACACTCGTTCGAAGGCTGCAGGCGAAGAACCGATCAAGTCACTTGGTTTTCATTTTTCATTTATTCTAGGTATTTAACGAGCACTTTCTGAACCGACTGATTATATTAGAACACGACTTATAAACTAACTTAAATCTAGAACAGACACAACATCCAATCACCACAGTTAATCCATCGCTATGAAAGATGAAACCCAAATTTCACCAATGATAAATTTCTAATTACCAAACCCTTCCTTCACCTCTGACAAGACATCTTGTGAATGTGGGGAATGCCAGGCTTCCACCGTGGTTCGGATTCCGCGTTAAACTGTAGGTCCTCCATTTCATCTCACAATCACCCTCCCATTATACATTAGCGTAAGTGTGTATAAACCGAATGGGTAGTAAGACGCGGTGCTAATAATAATAATAATAATAATAATAATAATAATGATACATTTCTCGGCCATAACAATAATCGAACCCGGGACATTTAGTTCAGTAGACATACACGCTACTGACTGAGCTAAGGTGTCGGACTCACATGGTTTTCAAATCGAGGTTTTTATAGTGGTTGTCACTGGCGTATTTAACGTGAACTTCCTAAACCCACAAATTATGGTAGGACTACCAGCATTGGTGGTAACATGGTCTAACGCACCACTCTAGAGCTAGACTGGATTATTGGTGACGGGGAGATTGGAGTTCGAATCCCAGTTGGGTGTATTGAGACTGAGAGTGGGTTTCCTCAAATGCGGGCACCTATCCTCTAAATTAATAATTTATTCATCTCATAGCGTAATTAATGTATGCGTTTAGCCTGAATGGGGACAAAAAGGACTCTTGAGAGGAAGGACATTTTTAGAAATTATCAACTATAAGAATATTAATGTTGTTTTAGTGACTTTTGTTACTGTCATACACGGTCCTTCATACCAGTATCTTATTATATATACAAGCACATAACTTAATAAACTAACTTGACCAAACATAGTAAGACTGTACTAGAGAAGAGTTCTGGTAAAAATAAACATTTAGAAAATACTGTCATATTCTTTTACGACCAACACTGATAGAATCTTACTAGTATATTAATGGTGTTTTATTGTCTAGGTATAATATCTATCAAAAGTGGCAGCTGAAGATCACACGACTTGACTTATGAATATATTAAATTAGTTTGAGTAGCATTTGTGACTTACAAAATCCTACTATGTACTATACACCTTTACACCTAAACGTATTTTACGAATTTTAAAACCAGATAAAAACTTATTACAAAAAGTAAATATCGTCATAAGCACCACCCAGGATCAAACCAGTGTCACCTAGAATTAAGGTCGATCCATCTAACCACTCAATAACGAAGACGTGCTATTATAAGGCTTAATTTAAACTTGAATATTGTTCTCTATGGTTGTATTCGATCTTAAAATAAAGACATCTCGTGAAATAAAGTTGTATTTATAATAATAAAAAGTTACATTTAATAACCCACCTCGGTGGCGTAGTTGGCTAACGCGCTAGTAGTGTTGAGCTCGACTGCCGAGGACGGGGATATCGAGGTTCGAATCTCGGTCGGGTGAACTGGGGCTGGTTTTTCCTAAATGGTCTTCCACGCAAATGCGGGTTCACTTCCTCTATTTTAACCTTCCCAATTCCTAATCCATTAGCGTAATTAGTACATAAAGCGTATAACCCGAACGGGTAGTAAGACGCGGTGCTAAATAATAATACATACATTTAATATAATTCCAGTTTTAGTATTATTTACCAGTATGGCACGCAAATTCATTGGTGAGTTAACTGGTTTTTCCTCTGCACCAACCTTTCTATAGAGACTTTTGAGTAAGGTCTGTTCTCTCTCCAGCCAGAGAAGTTCAAGTTATGGAAAACAACATAGTTCGAATAATGGCATTTAAAATATACCACCTCCAACATTTGCGGAGCCTTTATAAATACAAGTCTTAACACACTATAGTGCCAATACTTGCTAGTAAAGGTTAATTAGGCTAAAACATCTGGATTTATTTAGGCTACTACATGCCAAAAACCACATGATATGGTGCGTAAATACGTGAATGTATATCTATAATTTTTAGCATCATATTTTACTATGCATTCGGGCTACACGCCTATGTACTAGTTACTCTAATTTGTTAAGGAAGGTCAAATTTAGAGGAAGGGTACCCACATTTTCTTAAAGGAAAAGTGGAAAACCATTTAGGAAAAATCACCATCAGTAGACCTGAGTGGGATTAGAACCCCAATCTCCCTGTCATCAGTGGTCTATTCTATTGTGAACGTGACGTCTTTAACTACTGAGCCACCGAAGTGGGCCAATAGCCTTTAAAATTTCCGGATAAACGGTTCATTAAATCGTGGTTGAACTATATGATATATCACACAGTGGTTTAATCAAGTATTGTTCGTGTCTTTATACTCAAACTTTCACAGATCAATATTAATTTCAAGAGGATGTCTCATAGAAAACCTCCCCTCCCCCCGAACTTTCACCTCTGATATCAAGTTTAGTTACAATATAAGGCAAGAGGATGTTCTCTGAAGAGAGGAACTTGAACATAGCAAGAAGGTATCTATTTGGGAACAAAGTACAGGCCGTAGAGATAGGGGCAAATATAATAGACACAACATAGTGAGCACAATGACAAGAGGCACATTATTTACTACTGGAACATTATTATTAGTAGTAGTATTATTTCTGGACCAGCCTTGGTGGCCACTCTCGCAGTAGAACAGACTGCCGATTACGGGGAGATCGAGGTACAAATCCCGGTTGGGTGGTTTTCCCTAAATGCGTTTACACTCTCCATCAACGCAAATGCGGGTACACTTCATATACATATAACCTTCACTATTCCTAAAACTAATAGCGTAATTCTGGTTATAAGAGTATAATCCAAACAGTTAGTAAGGCGCGGTGCTAAAAAAAAAGTAGATTATTATTGGAGTACTAAGGGCAACACCTACTTGAAGGGAAATATCCTCATCCGGTGGCGTTTATGAGATAAATGGTAGTTCTGGAGCTTTATAGCCACTACAACAATCCACAATTAGACCTATTATCTTAAACTTTATTTAGTGACGGTTAAAAATGATACCGTACCCTTTGTCTGTGTGCTTATAGAGTTTGACGCTTCTATTAAAATAGAAGTGATATATTCGGTTATTCGTTTGTACATACGGATAAAATAACTTTAATATAGTATCGGGTTCAATATAGTTGATACTTGTTTATTATTATTAGCACCGCGTCTTACTACCCGTTCGGGTTATACGCACTTACACTAACCTGTAATGGTAGGATGATTGTTAGATGAAATGGAGGACCTACAGTTTAACGTGGAATCCGAACCACGGTGGAGGCCTGGCATTCCTCACATTCACAAGTTAGTGCTTAATACATGCCTTGTCAGAGGTGAAGGAAGGGTTGGGCAATCAGATAAATCTTTGCCGGGACCGAGGATTGAACCCCGGTCGCTTGATACTTGTTGTTTTAGCAAATGAAAGAGTTTGTTTCGAAGCTTCACTAGTATATTAATTTAATTTTACCACGATGTGACGAAGAAAATAGAACATGAGAACTTGCAGCAGCGTTCGCCTTTGTTGGCTTAGTGATGATGAAATGGTACTACCTTTATACACCTGGTACACATTCAAGAATTGTCTGTGACCTATATGTTTTTAATCTTTTCATTTATTTGAGGTGTTTAACGTGCACTTTCTAAACAGAAAAATTATATCAGTACATGACTTATAAACTAACTTAAATTTATAACAGGCACACCATCCAGCCCCCGATCGTTAATTCATCATTGTGAAACCCTCTTTTCACCAATTATGACTCTTTTTGGCCATGTCAGGAATCGAGAGCCGGGACTCTTAGCTCAGTAGACATACACGCTACCGACTGAGCTAAGGTGTTAGACTGATCTATAGTTAGTCTACACTGGGAGTGTAGGTGAATAACAGCTAACAGAAGGTTCTTTATTGAATACATTGGCTGGAAGTATTATTTATAATCGCTTTATAACACTTTTTATTGATAACATAGTATTACTAAGCAAACAATAATTATTTCCGTATATATTGATATGAGTGACTTTCAGCCAATGTTTGTAGTAAAGAACCTTCTGGTAGCTGTCACTTACCTACACTCCCACACAGGTACTATAAGGGGAGGGGGGGGGGGTGTTCAGGGAATACATCATACCCAGGCCCGGGGGTCTAAGAGGGGTCATGGAATTTTCTGGGACTACAGAATATGTATGAATATATTGAAGACTAGCTTTTACATTTCCACTACTAGCGTTATTCCTAAATTATTAGTGAATGTATAATATTTTTGTCATATTGATTTAACTTTTTTTTTTTTAGATATAAAAGTATAAATTACATATAATTTTTTGTCTTATTTATCTTCTTTTTTTCAGATAGGAATGCATAATTAATTGTTTTTAGACAAGAAAATGAAAGGTGTCCTGAAAAAAACTGTGTACCCCCCCACACCCAACCTACGATGAAATTCCTCTCAGAAGCCCCATCAGTCCCACTATGTATGAGCTTTAAGTGTTGGGTCTAGTGTTTATTTGACTTGGTCGTCCATACACACCCGGGAACTCGGGTGACGTTGCTGACGAGGGAAGTGAAGAAATCTCACGTTTAGCTGACTTGTTGCGAACGTTGTATGGTCGATTACATGAAGAAACGTTGAGGCATTCTTTGTACTAGTCGTGTAGTGTGTCCAAGTAATGCTCGCGTAACACCACGTGTGTGTGTGTGTGTGTGTGTGAGTGTGTGAGATGCATGACTTTGAAAGGTAAGACATACTCAGATGCAATGTAACAAAGCCACGGGAGTCCCTCCTACCCCCTCTCTTCCTGCCAGGGAGACTTGTTCACCTGATGGAGAGGAAGAGGCTGTTGGTAAGGTGAGTCATGACTTGAAGAGAAGGAAGCAGTGACTGGCTAGTCATTGATCTGGTGGTGGTCACGAGACTTAAGGCGACATACTAGCAATTAACTGGATTCCCGATAACGGGGTGCTTAGGTTCGAATCTCGTTCGGGTGCACTTGCGGTGTTTAACCCCATATGACTTATTACTGTGTTTTTTTAATCCTCCTTTCTAGCTAGTGTGGTTGTATTTCCTCTCAACTACTCTCCTCATATTTGTTGATGAATATTACGTTTAATACCATAGCTATTGACGGCTTACTAAAGGCTATGAATAAGGATGAAGGAAGGGAGCTCACATAAGTTTGGAGAGTTGGTGAAAAATAAACAACGAAACTCTCTTTCAGAAAAACCTTCCCATTGTTTTAGGCCTAGTTTCGGACCTCAACCTACTCGTCTCTCCCAATCCAATCTATTGTGAGATTGATGCCTTGGTAAGAGATCATCTGACCACTGATGCAGTTCACTTAATAACTCTAGTTTTTAACGTATGAATTTAAAAAAAAAGTTGAACACTATAGTAGGATTTTGGTATGAATATTGCTCTGGGAGATTTTTTACTTTCTCGCTAATTTACAGGTAGAGAAAGTATT
>CABEEJ010000672.1:96085-131242 GCA_901482245.1 Timema douglasi
CCCCACGAATCCAAAAAAGTGTTTTTTGCATTTCCGTCTGTCTGTACCTTGGGGTGAAGCCTAAATTATTTTACCGATCGGACTAAACCTTGGTATCTAGGGTTTTCATAGGGTCTTCCCGAGGGATTTTTGGAATTGGATATTTAACCCTAAAATTAAGGGTAATTTCCTTAAGGGTGAAAATAGAAACAATAGGTTTTATTAAAATCAGCGCTAATGATTTTGATTAAAATTCATATCTAGGTGTTGATTAAGATTATACATAAAATGAATATTTTCTTATTCCCATGAAAATGACTTATAGGGTAATTTACAGAAGCGGAATTTTCTGTATCTCCGCAATTATTTGAGATACTAAATAATTTATCATTGCAAAATTGTAGTATTATTAAAAATAAAAAACTTTTATTTGAAATATATCTTTATAAAAACAATAGTTTCTGAGGTATTGGCAAATATATTAATACAATTTTGTGAACTTTAGTTGTACAGAGATACCACTTGAATTTTAACGCATTAATTTTATAATGCCATAGAGTAAGTAAATAAGTAAGAGTTTAAAATAAATTATGTTCTTTTTCCTTTAACTTTTTAGGGGAAATGTTTGTACACTAATGACTATCTCTATCATTTTAGACTCAATAGTCAATATTTACCGTTTTTATTGGTTCAAATTTATAAATGAGGAATTTAATAGCAATGCGATAACCATAAGATTTGCAATCATTAATAAAATATCGACAATTTTAATCGGAAGTCGAAATTTATTACGAAGTGTTGACCCTTGTGGGCCCTATATCGATCTTTTTTGTTGGTCCAAATATACAAATGAAGACTTTAATTCCTTAAAAATATAATTATAAAATTTAAAACTGAGAGTTATAAAAGTTTTAGGTAAGTATCGCACGTTTTTGTTAGGGTTTGCAAGAGTGTATTATTTCATTTAACATGTATTACGAGCTTTGAGTAAATATCTCCATTTTTAAACAATGGGGTGTGAAAGCCCGTGCGGAGTTCTGTACCATTTATTTTCCTAACAGAATTATACTATAGGCTTATATATTTATCAAGCAGGATAAGCGTATTACAAAACTCCTGCTTGATAAAATCTCTCTTTGGGGCTCCTGGCCGGTATTTGAACATGAAGACTTTCGACCTCCTTATTGGCGATGATGCCAACATTAAAAAACTAAAAAGCCTCAGTTGGAGTGGGTCGCGAAACAGAACGGGTTAAAGTAAGCTCTTGGTTTTTAAATAATATAATATAATAATAATAATATTTAGCACCGCGTCTTACTACCCGTTCGAGTTATACGCTTTAAGTACTAATTACTCTAATGGATTAGGACTTGGGAAGGTTAAATTAGAGGAAGTGAACTCGCATTTGCATGGAGGGAGAGTGGAAAACCATTTAGGAAAAACCACCCCCAGTTCACCCGACCGAGATTCGAACCTCGATCTCCCCAGTCCTCAGCAGTCGAGCTTCAACACGACAAGCGCGTTAGCCAACTACGCCACCGAGGCGGGTTTGGTTTTTAAAGATTTGTTATCGAGTGTTTTCTAAATATGACTATTATTTACCATGAAATCCTCCCCAGTGGTCTAGTAGACAAAAAGGTCACTCTAGTCAAGTCTGATTTTACCGGTGACTTAGAGGTTGTGTCTTGAATCCCGCCCAGTTGTCCTGGGATTCCACCCCCACCCCCGAATGGTTCGCCGCTCTCCATCCACGTAAATGTGGGTGCACTTATTATAATATTCTATTATCTTTATACTTACCCAATTAACGTATATGTGAGGAGAGCCCAAACGGGTAGTAAGACGTGGTGCCCCCACCACCAATAAAGCAGGAAAGGTTGGGCAGAGATTAACGTTACAGAAAACAATTATCAATTACCTCACCTAAGGGAAACAACGACTATGTCTGTTTCTTCGTAATTTTATTGAAAAGCGCGTCATTCGGATATTATCCACGTGTTTGTCGAGCGACCTACCTAAATTTGGGTGTGTCTCTGACACCTGAGCCGGAATATAACTGCGTCACGCGTGTCGATACAAGTAGATTGATACGGAGTGTATTAGTATGTCATGAAATGTTTACAGTGCACCGGTGGAAACTTGATAACAACAATGGTTCTTATGACCCAGATAGTTGACTCACACAGTATCGAGTGACGAAATGATTTCGGCGGTAGTGGGTTTTGGAAGAATTTAACGTGAGCTCTACCCGCACTTGTGGGTACGTGGACAAGGTTGTCAGACTCATATCGCCTGATTTGTTGGTCATGGGGAGATCGGAGTTCGAGTCTTAGCCTGGAGTACTCCGTTGGTTTTTACTAAATGGCATCTCCACGTAAATTTGGATAAACTACCTTTAAACTCTTACCTTTCTCATACCTACCCCAATGGTGTAAATATGTGGATGCGGATATCCAAATGGGAGGTTAGACGTGGAGCATAAACATAACATTTCGATTTCTAATCACAAAGTTGTACCGATAAAAGACTTGCATTTTTATTCATACGCTCTAGTCTCGGATAACTACTGAACATATTTTCTGAGAAACATGGAAACTATGTATGAATTAATTTCACTAGCACTTAGTGTCTTGAAGTAGTTTTGCTCGTAACTGTTTTATAAGTAGCTATAATAGCTACTCGTGGGTTTAAACCCTGCCGGGGTTAACGGATTTTTCTTGAGCGATACAAATCCGTAGCACAACTTCCTTCGGAAGGGAATTAAAGCAGTTAGTACCACATCAACTGTGGCATGTTAAAGAACCATGGAAGGTGTGTGAAAATACCTTTCCCGACAAAATTGATAGACCCTTTCGTTTTCGTTCATAGAAATTCTCGTGTGCTGATATGATAAGTCGGTTCAGAAAGTGCACGTTAAATATCTCAAATAAATAAATAAAATACATTAGATATTGAAGTCGTTTTACTAGTTTATGGTTTTAAAGTGGTGCCACTACTTATTAACTATAACGATAATTACTTTTTTGAAATATTTCCACAAATTATTGTTTAGAAGTTTTCTCCTATTTACTGATTTAAAGTAACCTTAAGTAAACTTGAAGAAGATTAGTCCTCTTTGAAAGATACTTTAGATTAAACATATTTTTTTAAACCGCTATAGTGATGTATTTGATCATAAAATAAGATAAAATTTATAAAATACCAATAATTATACTACTTTTCCAGTATTTATTTTTAATAGGAAATGCTTTAAAATATCAATAAACTAATAATCATGTTTAATTAATTATTGTTCCTAAAAAATGGGGGTAAATTTTCAGAATATTATTTATTTTTCCTGCACAACATATTACTACCCATCTACAGGTGTTCATACAGATTAAGTACAGATTAGGAAGGTAAGATTTATAAAAAATATGTCCGCATTTACCCTAAGAGAAAGTGGAAAGCAATTTTGGAAAATACACCCAGCCAAGGTTCAAACCCCAAATTCCCCGCCACCGAAACCAAACCAGACAAGATTGACGCCTGCCTTAGTCCACATTCCAACGGACGCAGGTGACATTTCTTGCTAATCTTTGAAGACGGGAATGACGTAAATAAAGAGACTCAGTTTCACAACCAAATAAACTGACAAGAGAATAAAATAATAATATAAATAACGCCATCTCCGTTTCAGTGACGTGTAACATCCTTCCGGCGGCCATTTGTTGTTATGACCACTTCCGTCTAAGCACCGGACACGTGAACACTATTAACTTTGCTTTTTATTTCGCCGAGTAGAGCGTTTTATTTATTTCAAAATGACCCGGGTGTCCACGTATTAGCAAAATTAAAACTTAATCAAATAAAACAATCCTTAAGAGGCCACCTCACAGTCTAATGTCTACTATATGGAAAACTAGATATAAGATTACTCTCGAATCAGAAAACAAATCGAAGTGAGGCTTTCTAGAATATTAACTAGAAAATTGAAAAGTTGGGATCAGTTTTCTCATTTTAAAATAATTAATTTTCAATTTTGTTGGGTATTTAAAACTATAGTAAAATGGTTTCACTGGTCTCAATACCACTGTTTTTATAAGTATAATACAGTAAACCATACCACGATGTGACATTTGTTTCTAGTTGTATTACCTAACTAATTTAGGTGAGATAACATAGACCCTTAAAGGACCTATCAACCTCTACCTTTACAAGTTGAGTTATCTATCTTTCTTTATAAACTATCATTAATAGTAATATATTATGACCTGAACCAGTGGGAACGTGGACTAAAGGTCAAGCTAATATAATATATTTTGCCAATGATGAAGGGGCTGGGGTTTGAGTCTAGGCTAGGTGTACTGAGGATGTTTTTTCTTAAATAGTTCCCCACTGTATATATATCACAAAAATTACAATAAATGTATGTAAAGTATATAATAAATTACAATAAATATATATGATATATTATATCATAAACTATTATATATATATCATAAATTACAATAAATTTGGAGAATTTATCAAAATAATAACGATACAAATCTCTTTAATGTAAACAAATATTATTATTATGTTGTACATTAAAGATAGATATATCTTTAATATGTGATATATTAAAGGGATTTATATCGTTATTGCTTTGAGAAGTTCTCCAAATTTATTGTACTGTATAATGTAAATTAATTTTGTATGGGGTATAATAATTGCCAGCTATTTCATTGTATATAAGCTTTAAAATTGTCTAATAATATATGTAGTAGTGCATGTGTTTCCATGAAGAAAGTGCGAAAGTTATTTAATCTCCTGTTGCAATGGCCCCAATCCACCCCTGCGTGAGCTCACTTAAGAAAGTGATAGTTAATAGTTTTATTTAACTTCAGAAATGGGTTTGGGTTGTAATAGATTGATTGGTCGAAACTATACATAAATACTCGATTAGCTTTGGTAGAGTTTGGGAAATAACTAAGGATCCCTCTCCCTATTTAACCTACCAACCACGAGAGAAAGAATCTTGCATTAACCATTCATTTAGTGAGTTGGATTAGACGAGCAGTTAACACGCTTAGCTCGGACTCGGGAGGCTGAAGTTTCATCCAACCATGGTGTAAACATTTTTTTTAAATTTCACCCTCAGTAGGGTTTCATATATTACCTCCTTCGGAGAGGATAGTTCACTCTATTCCTCAGGCTAAATCTCTAAAGTCAGTTGTCAACTGACATTAGTGCGAATGAGTTATATATATATAACATAACAACCATACTCCAAATCATGAATTTAAGCTCTTAGTGAAAGGTAGCAACACCCAACTTTAAAAAAGGATTAACTATCTGCCATATTCAGTAATTGAACTCAGATACTTCAAATCATTATGCAGATGCAGTTCAGGTCCATATAAAAAGTAATACTCTTCTTTAATTGGTACGTTCCACGAATAGGCTATTGATCACTTATCTCAATTTTCAGACTTATTTAATTTCCATTTTCATTTTTCATGGGTGTATGAATGAGTGTGCGAATGGTTTTCCACTTATTTGAATATTTCTTTATTAAAATTTGTTTGTTTTTCAATAAATATAATAGTGTGTGTTGTATTAAACGCTGGCTAAGTAGAAGAGAGGGTAACGACTCAGCTTAGCCAGATAAATGAAGGCCATTATTATTATTATTATTATTATTAGCTTAGAGATAGTATGGTAAAACAGCGGTAATCAATCATACGAGGGCAAAATTTCTCATTGAACCCTACCTGGATTCGAACTCCGACCTTCACCTGACTAATGATCGTGTTGAAGGTGTAGCTAACGTCTTTGATCGCGTGGGCACAGGTGAGGATGACGATAATGATAATAATTATCATCATCATAATTATAATCACCATTAAGTTTCTTTGCTCACTTCATTTAGAGAAATCCAGAAAGTAATCATAACTGAGTGCAAAGCCTGGGATGTTGGAAGCTTTGGAGTGCTCTTTTCAAAGGTGCTACGTTAAGTTCCCCCCTTCACTCTCCCTCATCTTGTTGTCCGCACCTGCCATCTGTCTTGGTCGCAGCACCCAGAGTAGAAAGCTCTTGGCATGAAGACCCGGGACTAACCAATCCATGTCCCCCTGTTTAATCCCGTCATCCGTCAGGATATAAACTTGGGGGATGGTGGGAGAGAGAGAGGAGAAAGAAAAAATAGCGAGAACTACTTCTTGATGAGGGTCGAGCCGGCACGAACCCGGCAACTCGAAAATGATGTCGGGTTTAACGTGTCATCCATCAAACTGTGGGGGAGTTTCTTTGGTACTTCTTTTCTATTTCTACACTTCCAGAAATAAATGTTTTAAAATAAAATATTACTCTTCATGGCACCCTGATTTGTGCTAAAAAGAAATATTGGCTTTCGTTGAATAAAAATTGGGATTTCGGGATAAAAAAAACTAGTAAAAAATTATTTATTGGTTTAAAATGGTAACAAATCAAATGTTGTTTAAGTAGCATGGTGTAACAGATGGAAACAAATATGGCTAAAATTTGTTTAGCATAAACCAAAGATTGGAGGTTATACATATATTATTAAGTTTGCTGAAACCCAGTTTCTTTTTCTTCTTCTTTTGTATATTCAATTAAATATTACCCGCCTCGGTGGCGTAGTTGGCTAACGCGCTTGTCGTGTAGAGCTCGACTGCTGAGGACGGGGAGATCGAGGTTCGAATCTACAGTCGGGTGAACTGGGGGTGGTTTTTCCTAAATGGTTTTCCACTCTCCCTCCGCGCAAATGCGGGTTCATTTCCTCTAATTCAACCTTCCCAGATCCTAATCCATTAGTGTAATTAGTACTTAAAGCGTATAACCCGAATGGGTAGTAAGACGCGGTGCTAAATATTATTATTAATTAAATATTTGTCTTTTGGTTCATTATGTCCATTATTATAACTGGCCCAATGACATCTTTTACCGGTGGTCTTTGGTTGAGCGAAATAAATGTACTAGTCTGAAAGAACCTTTTCTATTATTTTCTCTTCTCCGTGCCAGAGAGACTGGTGCTTGCATTGGCTAGTTACAGGTGTGGCCTTGCGGACTAGTATGTCCCCGTTTGACTACTTCCGTTATAAGTAATGCACAGGGTTGGGCTGTCAGCACGCGTCGCGAGCTATGCTCGTGACGCCGACCCAGAAATGGGTTGGACTCTGTGGGGTAGAGTGTTTAATCGCCAATGAATGATGGCATTGGCAGAGTGGTGGGGTCCGGGCCGCCAGCCCCGGGTTCTTGGGGTTCAGGGCCTGCGGGCCCAGGCCTCACCATTCGTGCGGTGAACAGTTTTAGAGCTCCGGTGCTAACCCGAACAGTTAGTAGTGGTTGGGCTGGAACTTGGGCGCCTCCACTCGTACGCACGAGAAGTGGGAGATTACTTTCCCACTTGCAATGGGCGTAGTCCCATTTCCCTACACACGGGAAAGAGTGGAGATCGCAAGGTCGTTTCTGTGAGCGGAAGTAAACAGCTCCCGGTACCACCCTGGGCAGGTGGTAGGCACGAGTCCCCGGTGCCGGTCACACCAATGTACACTGGTAGGAAGGGAAGAGTTAATTCTCGCCTCCCCGGGTATCCGGCCTGATCCGGATCATCCCACCCTTCGGAGTGGGGGTTGGAGCTTTTTAGGTACCAACCTAGAAACTCTCCTAGACCTTGATGTCCAGGGGTGCTGTGTCAGCCATGCCGACTGTCAGTGTACGAGCACCTATCGGTAGTATTATTAAAACGCTAACCCATTAATTCGCATTTAAATCAACACAAATTGACGATAATTCACGTTTAAAAGTTCAAGAGGTCAATTTTTTGAGAAAATATTTAGTTTAGTTTTAATTCGCGAAGCTATTATTTAATCAAAAATGCTACAAATAACTTTAAATATTTTTTGATGGCCATTTTAATGTTATAGCTAAAACTCCGCAAAAACATGTCTCGCGAAATTTTTGGTGTTTCTAATTACAGGTAATTTTAATGAAATGATATAGAAACAACTTCACTTATTATTATATTGGGCTTAGAAGAGTTTGGAGAGTTGTCCAATGTTCATGGCTGCATGCTATTTTATTTTATCTCGACTGATCGTAAAAATAATAATAATAAAATCGAACTCGATATTTGGACAAACGTGGACGTTTTATGACCCCCTGAAATTGAAAAAGTTATTTTATCGATGCCGTTTGTGTGTCTCTATCTCAGCTTAGAGTCAAAACTATTTTACTTATCGGGCTAAAACATTGTATTTAGATTTTCATAAGGTACCCTCGAGTGGTTTTGGAATTAAATATTTAACCCTAAAACTAAGGGTAGTTACTGAACAGCAAAAATAGATAGAATATATTTTCTCAAAATATGTTCTAACGATTCTTATTAAACTTTGTATCCAAGCGTTGTTGAACATTACAAACAAAATGGATATTCTCGTTTTCCCATAAAAATTACTTTAAGGACATTTTAGAAAAGTATAAATATCCAATTTTGATCATATATCCGCAACTATTTGAGATACAAAATAACCTATCAAAGTTAAGTTGTAGTGCTTTTATAATTAAAAATTTCTAATATGAAATTTATTTTTATAAAACCAAAAGGTTTCGAGCTATATGCAAATATATACTTTTAATGGAGATCTTTGAAAATGAAATGATTGTCATGCTCATTTGTGGAGAAAGATGTTCCTCTTTTGTTACATTGTTTGTTATTGTGCATATTATTTCATTTATGCTCTTTGGTGGAGGGTTTCTGCAACAATGTATATTTATGTATATCTATACATATATTTAGCACCATGTCCTAATAATTTTTCAGGCTATACGTATATGTATTAATTACACTAATATGTTAGGGAAGAAGAGTGTTGAAATCAGAGGGAGTGTAACCGCATTTGCGTTGATGATTCGTGAAAAAAGTCTTGCAAACAAACACTCTTAGTACACTCGACTGGGTTTCGAACCCCGATATCCTTGTCAACGGCAGTCTAGTCTAATACCAGAGTGACTCCTTATATTTATGCGGCCACCGAAGCAGGTAACAATCTATATGATTTCGTTTCACATATCTTACAAGCTTTTATTAAATTCCTCTATTTGAAGATTAAAGAGATCTAAAGTCTGTGCGGTGTTTCATAAACTTTTGTCAGTCGCCTACCGTTTTTTCAGAGCCATGGCCTGGCCAGCGTAGCTTCCTCCTCTCAGTTCTTCATAATATAAGGAAACGAATACCTAACACCTTGCAAAGTGTAAAAGGTCGTTATGAATTTTAAGAAGTCTTTAGTTGTAAGTAAACAAACCCTATACTAGAGGGAAATAAAGTCTTATTAAAGTCCGCGACATGACTTCAAAATATGTGTTAATTGTTTATCAGAGTTAATAAGGCGTCACTCTCGCAATAGATTAGACTGCTGATAATGAGGAGATCGGTGTTCGAGTCCCAGTTGGCTGTACTTAGTTTTTTTTTCCTAGATGGTTTTACATTTTCCCTTTACGCTAATGCAGGTACACTTCCTTTAAATTCAAGCTCATCCCTAGCTCACTATAGTAATTAGTATATATGTTTATATCCTGACAGGTAGTAAGTAATACGCAGTGCTAAAAAAAAGGCTTGAATATGAAAATTAATAATAATAATATTTAGCACCGCGTCTTACTAACCGTGCGGGTTATACGCTTTAAGTAGGCCTACTAGTTACGCTAATGGAATAGGAATTGGGGAGGTTGAATTAGAGGAAGTGAACCCGCATTTGCGTGGAGGTAGAGTGAAAACCATTTAGGAAAAACCACCCTCAGTTCAACCGACCGAGATTCGAACCTCGATCTTCCCGTCCTCGGCGGTCGAGCTCAACACGACAAGCGCGTTAGCCAACTACGCCACCGAGGCGGGTTCAATATGAAAAACGAATGTGACGTCACATACCCTCTAAAATCATAGGCATACGCATACAACAGTTTGGAAAACACAGGTTTTTAAAATATGATACGATACAATATTGGAATACAATATTTATCTTAATATTTAACGGGTCGAATTAGCACATTGTTGTAGCGCAAAACCAAACCAAAATCCAATTTGCATCTATCAAACAAAAAAGGTCACGCAGAGACTACGTCATGTGATAATTTCTGTGGGTACAGGGGCATACCGGTTGGAGGACCAATCCTCCTAATCCTCCAATTACCAATGTACACATGATTTACGGGGACAGACCCCTGAGCCACCGTAGTTTGGAGATGAAAATCCCCTCCTTTGCGCCCCCCCNTGTTCCACTCAGTACCACTGTGATTATTATTCAAGTCTCTTCCAATTGTTGAATGTTGGCTACACCATTTGATGTGACCTATTTCTTTTCTACGCGTTAGGTTTGGTGAGCGAGTGTATCAGTGGAGTGGCGTGGCGTGGAGTGTTGCCATGATAATCAGAGCTTGTTAAAACCGTACCTATGATATGTTCTCCCTCTCCAGAGCCCTATTAATTGACCAATCATGCATAGGATATTCTCCATATCTCTCATGGGATACCTGACCAATTAATTTTATACTGAGTTATATACATATACATATTGCGCGTCTGGGCTAGATCAATCGTAGCCCAGGGGTGGAAAGATTAGCCAGTACCAACGTACCGTTCCCCAGAGGACGCCCGAATGTACTGATAGTACATCCTTTCCGTGGAGGCTCTTTCCATATCACGATGAGATGATTATGATGATGGTGAATATGAGAGTGTGGAACCTGTGGAAACACAACCAACTAAAGCCTAATAAACCTAAGCATGGTGACCGTTGGGGTGATCACCCATTCTAGGGGGGGGGGGGAACCCAAAGGTACAAGCTGGGAATCGAACCCGGGGCCCCTAAGCTTGTAGCACCATGGGGCTGGTTTAGTGAGTGATGGGTACAATAATTAACATAAAACCGCCATGAAAAATAAATAATAAGCCGTAGCTGTGAATTATTGTACCCATCACTCACTAAACCAGCCCCATGGTGCTACAAGCTTAGGNAAGCTTGTAGCACCATGGGGCTGGTTTAGTGAGTGATGGGTACAATAATTCACAGCTACGGCTTATTATTTATTTTTCATGGCGGTTTTATGTTAATTATGCTAATTTTTAGTGATTAGAAAGTTATAATTTAGAGGGAGTTCACCAGAATTTGTTTAGAGAGAGAGAGAGAGTTGGAAACAACGATGAAAAAAACACCCTCAGTATATATTACCGAGATTAAAACCCTGATATCCCCTTCTTTAGCAATACAACCTAATGTGAGAGTGGTGGTTTTTAAATCATGTGAAGACCGGAGTGGGTGGTTCAGTTTAAACCAACTATGCTTACCCTGGCAACATTCCACGCCACGCCACTTGCGCGTGTCAAGCTTTCCTCTCGGTTCAGCATGCCGAAAATGTTCCTACCCTACGTTTCACGGCGCTCCCCTCCTATTGGTCTATTATTAATGAGCAGTGTTCATTTGTTTTAAATTGGAAGAGAGGGGGGAAGGGTGGGCTACAAGGTTATGCTTTTCCCATCAACAATACTGGCCCTGATCAATGAATGTTTGGTGGTGGGTTGAATACAAATTTGGCTTTGACATACATCTATAAGGTGGGGGGGAAGAAAAAGAGAGGTAAGGTATATATATTTTTGCGATTTTCTTAAAGATAATATATTTTCAACCAAATAAAAACAATATTGCTTCAGAATATTATTATTATTATTATTATTATTATTATTATTATTAGCACCACGTCTTACTATCCGTTCGGTTTACACGCACTTATGTTAATGTGTAATGGTAGGGTGATTGGGAGATGAGATGGAGGATCTACAGTTTAACGTGGAATCCGAACCATGGTGGAGGCCTGGCATTCCCCACATTCACAAGTTGTGATTAATACACGTCTTGTCAGAAGGTGAAGGAAGGGTTTGGTAATAAGATAAATCTGTGCTGGGACCGAGGATTGAACCCCGGCTGCCAGTACAGAAGTCTGACACCTTACCCCTAGACCGCCAGGTCACCTTTAATGGTATCAGGAATTCGAAAGTCCATTGCTGCACTTACAAAAGTACGCCACCTTTCCCTGTCCTCAGCTAGTTCTATACAGTCCACCTTATTAAACTACATCTCTATCTATATATTAAAGTAGATCTAGTAACTTTATTAGCTGTCATACAAGATTCTTTAAAAAAAAAGACTAGAGGCTTAAGTACGAAGCGCTATTGATAACCAATGGATATGTGAGGTTATAATTATTTTGGTTGTTGATTTAATTAGAAGAGCCTTTCCATTTAGTTTTTTGTATTATTTATTAACACTCAAGCAAACGAATCATTTACAAAACTCACGAACAACTTTGTTCTTATTTGTTATCGTGCATGTGCACACTGACGTTTTAATTGGCTTCATAATAACTACAAGTATTATTAATTTTATCTCTGTCCAAAGTTCTTATATATGTTGTTTATAATGTGATATTTTAAATTTGTTTCTACCGATGATCCAAAGAGTGTCCTGATAAAAACTAGATTTTTTTATTTTATTAAATCAGTATATAATATTAATTTTTAAGATATAATTTTAAATCACGTATAATTTGTAATACACCAGTGTTCAGCGTTCTAAGGTGTCAGGGCCGCCAATAACTGGACTAAGAATTACAAGGAGGTTACAGTTGGAATCTCAGTTAAGTGCAATGGAGTGTTATTTTATAACTATATCCTTATGGTCTTTATGGTCTTTCCTATACCTTATCAACACTAATGTTATTAATATTATTATTATTAGTACCGCGTCTTACTACCCGTTCGGGTTATACGCACTTACGCTAATATGAAATGGTAGGGTGATTTTGAGATTAAATGGAGGACCTACAGTTTAACGTGGAATCCGAACCACGGTGGAGGCCTGGCATTCCCCACATTCAGATAAATCTGTGCCGGGACCGAGGATTGAACCCCGGCCGCCAGTATAGAAGTCTGACACCTTACCCCTAGACCGCCAGGTCACCTTACACTAATGTTGATGCACAGGTTATACATTACCCTCCTTATTCATACATATTTGATTAGGGCATTAATAACGTTGGTATTTAGTGACATATATATTTATATTAAAGCACGTCTGCTTGGGGAATGTATAGTGTCAATTATTGCAAAATTAATATTAGGACTATAGCATGAAATTTCTTAAGATTTCAATTTTTAGACTTTAGTTTCTACTTGTTTTAAGATTAAAGCAACTATTAAAATATGTACTCTCCTATGGTTGGGAGAGGAAAGAGGAGGGGGGTATAAATGCAATTTTTGTTCACTGCCTCAACATATTCCATATTATATAGCTTGTATAAACATGCAGTCTTGTGCAATTATGTTAAGATCCCAGTTGAATAGTAGAACATATAATTACTGTTTACGTGAGATAATTTAACTTTTTTTTAACAGATACTAAAATCGGTGGGCACGTGGACTAGATGATACACTCATCTAGTTCTATTTTCCGGTGGCGAGGAGGTCAGGCTGTAAATTTCAAGCGGGGGTACTGAAATGGGTTTCTGCTAAATATATATTCGCTTTACCACAACGCAAATGTGGGCACATTTTTACTTAATTCTACTTTACTCTTGCCTACGTCATTATCGTAGTTAAAACGCGTGTATCCCAGACTGGTAGTAAGGCTTGATAAAAACAACGAAAATGGTAAATTAACTTGTCAAATGAAGCATTTTTTAATAATCATATACTTAACAATTTTGTTATTATTTACATACATTCAGTTGGCTTATTGGTACGATAAAGCTAGATATTTTCTCAAACTTTTAAACGTATAAAATAGAGCACTAATCATATGGAATTATGAGAATCAATAACTTGTATACACAAGTTCGTTTACAAGAATGGATTATGCACTTTAAATAAATAACTATAAACTTGAATTATTATCTAACAAAGTCATATACCTGATCCGTTGGCCGAATGATCTAAGGCGTCCCTCTCATGTTAGACTAGATTTTCGATGACAGGGAGATTGGGGTTCGAATCCCGGTTGGGTTTACTGAGGATGGATTTTCCATTCTACTTCCACCAACACATGGTTACATTTCCTCTAAATTGAACCTTCCTCATCCATAATTTATTATTGTAATTAGTACGTATGTTTACAACTTGAACAGAGAGTGAGACGCGGTGCTAAAGCAATGTTATTATTTGATGCTTTGATGATTTGCTAGCTTTCAAAATAACTAAAAATAACTACCATTTCACTCACCTTTAAACTCCTTTGAAGATTCACAGCAGATTTCTTCTTCAGCTTGAACTTGAACTATGACTTGAACTTCAAATTCGAAACTCTTACACACGTTTATTCCCATAACACATAATCAAATGTAACAAAAGACAACTATTAATTGTTTTATATTCCCTATTCAATACAGTGAAAATAGTCTCTCAGTTTATTTAATACATAAAAAAGTAATAACATTTATTCAATATTAGTAAATGTGTAATTATATTAGTTTTCACTATCAGGAATAACTCAGTAAACCGTCCCGTTACGATCCGAGCTGCTCAAATCTCCCTTGTGTGTTATCACGCTATTAAAACCATACTGGGACTCCCAAGACAAACTTTGTCCTGATGTGTCCTCTTATCGCAGGCGGCAAGACTTCCTAGTCCTAATCACATTCCTAGTACTGTTTACTTCATGATGCGGCGGGCATTGATTCCGACATGTCAAGCGACACACAACGTAATTCTACCTTCATTTCAACTGTTCCAATAATAATAATAGTTTTATTTTATTTATTTATTCAAGGTATTTAACGTGAAATTTCTGAACCGACTGATTATATCAGCACACGAGAGTGTCTATGAGCGAGAGCGAAAGAGCGTACCAATTTTGCTGGGAAAGGTATTTCCACATATCTTCTGGGGATCTTTTACATGTCACAATTGACATGGGACCGACGACTTTACTTCCCCTCCGAAGGAAGCTGTGCTACGGATTTCTATAGCCCAATAAAAATCCTTGGACCCCATCTGGATTTGAACTAATGAGTATCAGGTCCTAGGGCTAGAACTTTACCCTAAGACCAGTGAGGTCAACGAAATATTAATAATAATAATAATAATAATAACAATTTTAATTTATTTTATTATGGTTGTGAGACCTTTTAAAAGACCAGCACTAAAAGATACACAAGTAACTGACATATGATCATAGTTACATTATAAAATAAAATGAACTATCATAGCTAAATAATTATACAGATAAATAGTTACTAAAAGATATGAAAAATAATAGAATAAATAAATACATAAAGAGTAGTAGTATAAGCATAAGCATTAAAAAATTATTGACATTATTAAAAAAAATTAAAAACAACAAAAAGCAACAGAAATTAAAAACAACAAAAAGTAACAGAAATAAACAAACAAAAAAAGCAGAATAATTTAAGTTTAAATATTAAAGGTATAACATATACTGGGTAAATTAATGATAGACAATTAACATGAATAACTTTCTGAGTGTGACTTTTCTTTTGTGATAAAAGTATAATTTGAATTCGATATTAATAAAAACAATTGCGCCATTGGGAATACGGTTGGAATGTCAAAATGATTTAGTCTGGTTTGTTGGTGACGGGGAGGTCGGGGATCGAATTCCGGCTAGGTGTACTGAAGGTAGTGTTTCCTAAATTGAATCCCGCTCTTCCATAATGCAAATGTGAGTATATTTCCTCGAAATTATGTCTTCCTCATCTCGATCCCATTGGCGTTATTAACGAATGTGTGCAACCCGAAAAGTACTAAAACGTGGTGGAATGGCTTATAGTAATAATAATAATAATATGACCCGCATTGGTGAGCACGTGGACAAAGTTGTCAGTATCGTCTCTTCTGGTTTGCCAGTGACAGGGAGGTCCTGTTTCAAATCCCAGCCAGGTATACTGATCTTTTATTTTCCTAATGGTTTCCTACTCTAAGCTCCACAACGCGATTGCTGGTCCACTTTCTTATTAATTTTACCTTTCTCTTCCCTACATCATTAGTGTTACAATATATTTAGTCTGGACGGGTAGTAAGACGTAGGGCACAAAATAGTAATAATCATCGACTTCATTCTTATAAACTTCATCGTCTTGTCACATCCATCGGGGGAATGTTCTAAAATGTATGTTTACTCACTAGAAAATAGGTTATATTGATAATAAGCTAAAGGTGACCTGGCGGTATAGGGGTAATGTGTCAGACTTCTGTGCTGGCATCCGGGGTTCAATCCTCGGTCCCGGCACAGATTTATCTGATTGCCAAACCCTTCCTTCACCTCTGACAAGACGTGTGTTAGTCACAACTTGTGAATGTGGGGAATACCAGGCCTCCACCATGGTTCGGATTCCACGTTAAACTGTAGGTCCTTCATTTCATCTCACAATCACCCTACAATTACACATTAGCAAGTGCGTACAACCCGAACGGGTAGTAAGACGTGGTGATAATAATAATAATCTCTTTTAAGTTTGTTTTGAATGAATCATTGTTCAACGTAATTTTTTTTAGTGTGTCAATTGCTGCGCCGCTCAATCTGATTCTGCTCTGTATCTTCGGGGAACGCGTGTATTGGAGCATTTAACGGGCATTTTGTAAACACACAACTAATCTGAATATGATTTACAAACTAACTTAACCAAGGACGTTTTCGCCTCACAATATAATATCGTTTATATCATAATTAACTTGTATACAAATAGTATCTTTGCTAGCATTACCCAGGATCAAACCGGTAGGATCACTTAGGGGCCGTCCTTAATGTAAGGCTTTTTTTTAATGATTTTCGGCTCACCCACCCTCCAAGTAACGGATCGTAAGATTTTCCGTCAACTCGCCCCCCTCCAGCCTATGGGGGGATCTTATGTAATTTCTTACGATTTGGTGAATCGTATTATTTTAGTTGTTTGGTTATTTTTATACATAAGTATTGGTAATAAAGAGCAATGATATGAAATTTTAGATTGCGTACTTTAATTGCAGTAAGTTAATGAAACAAGTGAATTTTTAAAATTAATATATTTATTTTCTGCCAAATTTTTAGATTTTGTCCCTCCATAAACATAGATATAAAAAACCTTACGTAATATGAATTCTGACCTCCTTGCCTCCTTCGTAAGAAAATGTAAAATAATACGGGACCCCCCCACCACAAACGCTTACGCAATTTAAGGACGGCTCCTTACATCCTGCCATCTACCACTCTAAGCACTTAATCACGAGGATCAACCTAGATATTACAAATTATTTGAGTTAAATATTACATAGAAGCTAATTAGTTAATTAAAAGTTTAGAGTCCATCTCACCTCTGATTAACTGTGAAATTACACGATTATGTCCGACCCATAAAACGTGTCGAAATGAGGTTTTATGCATTCTTCATTTGACAACAATAAAATTAGAACCTGCTTTGATGGCTGCATGGCTTAAGGCGTCACTATTTTGTTAGACTAGACTGCCTGCAACAGGAAGTTTGGAGTTCGAATTCCGGTTAGCGTACTGAAGGGGTTTTTACCAAAATGGTTTTCTTTGTTCCCTTCACGCAAATTGGGGTACACTTCCTCTAAATTCGACCTTCCTTGTAGCTAAATAATTAGCGTAATTAGTACATATGCGTATAACCCGAAAATATAATAGGAATTGGGATCAATTTAGTAATTCTTCACTTTAAGATATACATATTTTAATTATGATAGAATGGCTGTTCTCAATTTCCACTGTTTTCTTAAGATTAACTAAATACAAAAAACCGCACCACGATGCAAAGTCTGGTTCGAGCTTTATCACCTACTTAATTTCCGCCCTATCTGTGAGGTAAGGCCGCTTATAAAGTTAATATTTTTATATATTTTATCAAATGGAATTGCTTGGCAAAAGTGCTTGAGAAAATCTCACCAAGAGAAGATTATTGCTTTATTTTAGACATAAAAAAAGCCATTAAAATCCAAACATCTACTAGGTGATATGGTGGAGAATTTATTTTATGATTTCATTATATCTTCTGGTATGAACTAGAGAAAGTTTTTTTTAATTGATCTGTTTCATTCTCACTTATGAGAGTGGCTGAGGTATGAACGATACTAGCAATAACATTCAGTATTCATATTCTGAAAATTGAAAAATGATACCTGGAAACGGGAATCGAACCCGTACTATTTTAAGATTCCCATTGTCCAGGTGTCATTTTTTAATTTTCAGAATATGATATCTGTGTGGAGTGATCCCTCACTAAATGCGTACATAATAGCTTCGGCTATTTGATTCTTATTCAGTATTAGACCCTTCCCCCTCCCCCCACATTATTATTTTCAACACACATATTGAAGAATCATCATAGACTCTACCATAAAATATGAGTGACTATCGACATTTTTATGAGGAATAAATTAAATTTTCAAAATAAAATATAGCTTATGCTACTCGCTGATAATGTAGCTTTATATTGGTGAAAGAATTTTTAAAATCGGTCTAGTAGTTTTTGAGTTTATCCATTACAAACAAAAAACAAAAAATCAAATCTTTCCTCTTTATAATATTAGTGTAGATTCAGCCAGTCCCTGTGATGAATGGTGTGAAGGTGTTGCTTGTAGGCTCAGTTGGTGTGTGCATTTAGGTGGACTTGGCGGACTGATGTGCAGTAGTACCTTCTGGCTTAGTGAGGAAAGCAACGGGAAACTACCTCACTCCTCATTTCCCTAGTACACATCTTCAGTTCTGCCTAGATTTGACAACAAGTTGGAACTGTTGAGGGTCCAACCAATCTTCAGTCAGGTTGAACACTATGCGTACTGTACATTGTGTAAAACATTTTAATTGAATAAAAAGCTTACTATTTGCTTAGCGCAATACTAACCGTCCGGACTTTTTTTTTTTTACTATCGCGTATTACTACCCGTTTGGGATATACGCTTATATATTAATTACGCTAGCGGTTTTAGGTATTACATGGACTATATTTATAAAAAGTGTCCCAGTATTTGCGTTGAGGGAGAGTGTTAAACCAGTTTGTAAAAAATCACCCTTAGTATACCCGATTGAGATTCAAACCTGGATCTCCCCGTCATTGGTAGTCTTGTCTAATGCGAGAGAAGCGCTTTATACCACGCGGCCATTGAAGCGGGCTTTGCGTATTCAATTGCATTAACGGGATAGTGATGAAAAATATATATTTGAAAGTAATGCTACCCGTATTTGCGCAGGGGGAAAGTGGTAAGCCATTTGTGAAAAACAATTCTTAAAACTTCCGGACAGGATTCAAATCCCTACCTCCCAGTTACCAGAAAACCGGATTAAATGAGATTAACATCTAATCCACGTACTCACTAGTGTGGATCTTTGTGAAATAATCCTTGGTTCTATGTGAGCCTAGCCCTTTCTTTCATGGAATAGTTAAACTAGTACCATACTACTCTTATATTGACCCATTTAGAAGATGAACGTTTTTAATGATTAACATAAGTCATTTAGTTTACCTGTTGTGACATCTTACACGATATTTTAAAACACACAACAGCTGTAATAGAACACATCCCTTGGCGCATGGTTATAATAAAGTAGGCCTTGTGAAATTTATAGAGTAAAAGACAAAAATAAATTCACTATAACAGATCATGTTCTATTAGAGATACCCACATACTGAAGATAAAGTACTTCCCATAGTTCATTCTAATGATCAAAAACTTCCCTTATATAATAACAGTCAATTCAAACCATCATCCCTGTTTGAACTTCACCCTCACTATAATTCAATCGCTAGTTTCTCTCTTAACTTGCCAAGTTCACATGCTACACCCCACCACCCCTCAACCCTATCCAACCGCCCTGCGCCTCCCACTAACTCCGTGCTTCAAGCTCGAGGGAGACAAGTTTACACACTTTGCCTCAAACACACCACGATCCCCTCTCTCACTTAGCTGTCCTCCTGGAGCTCAAGAAGACCTTCTTTTGAAGCTCCGGTCAGTTCCGGCCGGTGTGATCAAAGGATAGAGAGGAGGACTTGTTACAAGAGAGTCTTCAGGTGATTACGATTCACAAACAGACAATTTAGATTTAACGAAAGTCTTACCGACAGGGTTAATTTGGTAGTTTTTCATTTAGGTTAAGTTTAACATAAATGAAATTAACAGCATTTTCTAAGGGTTGGTAGAGTCTGATAGGCTGTCCTATAGGAAATGCACCCACATTAGTGTGAAGAGGGGTAGGCAAGCCAACATTAATAAACTACATATGGAAAGCTAATTCCTCAGTACTTCTGGTCAAGATTTGATAGCGAACTTCCCATCAAGTACAAATCAGACAAGACAATACAGACGCTTTTTCCCGCGTCTTCAACCTTGTTGGTAATATTTGGCCTCCTGTTAAAAACACACTATATACAAATGTGCCAAATAAAAGTAGCATATAATGATGGTTCAAAAGAGGTGAACATATTAGTCAGGGCGGTAAAATTCAACACGGATCGGTATTAGCAGTCATCAGATTATTTAGCTGCCTACTGAACTAAGTGGCTTGAGTTCCAGTTCTGTCATGGCTGAAAACTTTACTATGGTTGAAGTCGGGGTTTTCTCTCTCACAGTGATGATTATAGAAATAAACGGCCTTGTGGTATAGAAAGCTGAGGCCCTGGCCGCTCACCTAGATGTCCTGGGTTTGATTCTGAGCTGCTACAGAGGGATTTTTTTCAAAAGGGGAATAATTCTCATAGTCACCAGGGTTTTGTTAATAAGACTTATGTTAGGTTAAGATCTTAACTGGCTTCACCCCATCATATTCAATATCATCATCCCCTTATCTCATCGGGAAGTGGAAAGAGCCTCCACGGAAAGGATGCACGATTGTACATCCGGGCGTCCCCTGTGCAATGGTACATTAGTACTGGCTAATCTTTATACGAAAACTGAGCTACAAATTGATTTAACACAGACACGCCGGTCAGGATTTCTGAGGGTGGATTTCCATAAATGTTTTCCCCCTCCCTCTCTTATAATCTTGACAGAGAGTTGTAGTAATAATAATAAAATTGATAATAATACTTAGCACCACGTCCTATTAAGCGCTTAACCCGCTTAACCACTAATTATGCTTATGGTTTAGGAATTGGGAAGATTGAATATGGAGAAAGTAGGCCTGCATTTGCGGGGAGGGAGAGTGGAAAACCATTTAGGAAATACCACACCCAGTTCACCTGAGTGAGATTCGAATCTTGATCTCCCCATCCTAGGTACTCTAGCTTAACACTAGCACGTTAGCTAAATACGCCACTGAGGAGGGTCAGAGAGTTGTACATCCTACCATTTGTTGTGTGTGCTAACGCCACTTATAACCACTTTTGTGTCGAATTGTCTCAATAATAATTAACCCATCCAAGAGCATGCATAGCATACGTGCTTCAGAAAGTCTGATCGATAAGGTTACGGACGAATGTGACGTTACACTCAAACACCGTGTTAGTAGAGTATCGAAGACAGGTCACTCTTCCCTCCCCATCCCCCTTACACCGCTTGCTACCCCCTTCCAACCAATCCCGATTGATAAATCTCACACCGGCACGCCAGTCTTCTCACACACGCGCAAGGGTCTCGTTAATTCTTACACCGGTTGACGGAGCGTCTCACATTGCGCCAAAGAGGAAGCCGTGGGGTGGGGGGATTAAGGGGAGGGGGAGGTTCTCGCCTGCAGGAAGTACCCGCGATGATGGATCGTTCGCTTGCCCATCCCTTGTGGACGTCACTCACAGCGTCGCATCGTGGCGCCGAGGTGCATGATGGGGGTCCCTTTGTCTCGAACCCCTCGTCTTGCACTGCCAAGTCTGGTTCGAGTGTAGACTTTAGATAGATACACAATCAGATCAAATACAAAACATACTCTTTTATATATTTCAATTTAAAATCATTACGTTAAACACAATGGTTAAAAGCGAATTGGAGATGAGGAAGGTTTACAAAGAAGTACGCCCGAATTATCGTGGAGGAAGTATGGAAAAAAGACAATGCTATATCACATGTGTAAAACTGAACGCCTAGTAAATCCGACCAAGACTCGAACCTCAATATCCCCATTACCAACCATTCAATCTACTATGAGCTACCAGTGTGGTTCATTTTGTAATTAACCTGTACTGATAGTCAAATAATATATGGAATAAGGCTCACAATATAGTGGCTTACTCTTGACAGAGATGTCGAGGTTTGACTATTGGCCTAGAACCCATTGGAAGGAGGAGGGGAGCAGGGAGGGCAGTGGGGGAAACTCCACATGTGAGCACTGTAGATCTCACACCCTCTCTATAAGCTAATGTGGGTGCATTACCTACTTCAAGGCTGTCTAACTTTAGGTAAGTGAAGGATCGCATTCAAAATTATAAATACAGTGCAGATATTAAAATATATGGAGAGTCTAGTCTGACTGTTAAGTTTAGCAAGCACTTTTAAAATTTTGTACTAAAAAAATTTAACTTGAGTATTAAAGTTCTTATTGAAACATTAGACAAGATACAATTGTTTATAAATTTATAGTCACTATTTCATTATAATGTAAGCTCTGTGGGTGTTCGATTTTATTTACTATAGTAGCTAAATCAATATCAATGCTGCTGACCTGGCGGTCTAGGTGTAAGGGGTCAGACTTCTGTACTGAAGGACCGGGGTTCAATCCTCGGTCCTGGCACAGATTTATCTGATTACCAAACCCTTCCTTCACCTCTGAAAATACATCTTGTGAATGTGGGGAATCCCAGGCCTCCACCGTGGTTCGGATTCCACATTAAACTGTAGGTCCTCCATTTCATCTCACAATCACCCTACCATTACACATAAGCGTAAGTGCGTACAACCCGAACGGGTAGTAAGACGCGGTGCTAATAATAATAATAATAATATCGATGCTTGTAGTTGCCAAACGCAGTAAATGTGAAAGAGGCTTATCAGTCAATGAACACCCATATTAAAATATTGTTTATTTCATCGTTGAAAAAGTGCTTTCTCAAATAAATGTGCTACCAAGCATTGAACCCATTTTAAGCCCAAAGTCCTTTAACTTTGGATAGCAGCTTGGTAATAATTTTTAATGCATCTTATCTTTTTTTTTCTGCCAGTAAACTTATAAAAAGGGTTTGATTGCAAATCGTACAGTTCCACTTGAAAGTCAGATCTTATGGTTTCAACGTTGAGCATGTGCATTGAAATGATACATTAAACGTTGATGCAATGAAATACAGTTCAAGTTTGTGCCTAGGAAGCTAAGTATGCGTACGCGTTTTGCGGCGAGTTTTTACTATTTCTCTGGGAAAATAAAAAACGCAACCCACAAAAGGGCTGCACAAAATCGTCTCGCGGACTGCATCTTGGACAGCCTTGACCTAATTCATAGATAAGCCGTTAAATGTTCTTTGTGTTAAACGTACTAGTTTAAGAGTTATAAATTACCTTTTTATTTGTAAGTTTTTAACCACAAACCACTATCTAAGAGGTAAGGCTAGGGATGGAAGAAGTGCATCTGCATAAGTGGAGAGAGGTAAGGGAAAAACAACAATGATTCATCCCGTGATGAAAATACCCTCCCGCGCACCGGGCCGAGAATCTAACTTTGATATTCCTGTCACCAGTAATCCAGTCTATTGTTAGCTTGACACCTTACACAAAGTAACCAGCAGTGTTGTTTTTGATTACTTAATTTAAAGGGTAGAAATTATAAGGCTTAACTTACAGGAAATGCATCCGTTTTAGTGTAATTATTATTGAATGTTGAAGCAAAAATAAGAATCATCTATGAAAATCCAAACCCATTTCTTATCCCGGATTTGATCCTTGACATTTCCATAATTAGTGATGAAATTCAAAGTGAGTTTAACCCCTCGGCCATTGTTGCGGGTATTAATACAGTATGAACAAAGCGTCGCACATCTATAGATGCAGATTTCCCGGCACATTTTTCTGCAATGGTGGCTTGCGGCATATTAAAGTATGGTGAAGGGGCTAATTTGGAAGCACTGGCACCAAGAATCTATCGCATATACTTGGGCTATAAATACATCAAATAATAGTCTAGGGGAGGAAGTTATGAAGAAGGGCGTAAAGGAAAAAAAATGTGTTAGCCATCACTAACACCAAACAAATCATGGCAAACAAGGATGATAATCTTTTGTTAAAATGTTGAAATTATTGAATCTCCGGGGATGTAGGCTACTAGTAACTAGTTTATAATATTTAAGCATTAAAATATCTGGTCTACAGCAGACCCGACGCTAGGGACACATTCATCCACCAATCGCTGTAGTCAATACATGAGCGTGAAAAACTAACTGTAATGGTTGTTGTTACTTTTTAATAGCTCATTTGATAAGATTTATAATACTAAGGATAAATTTAACTTGGGCCATCATAATTGCATTTTTTTTAGCACCGCGTCTTAGAACCCGTTTGGGTTATAGACGTACAGTAGCTCCATGGCTTCTTTGGTGCTGACTGACAGCTCACAGCTGACCTCTGACAGTCAACATTCAGGCATATACCTAAATTTTGACTGCCAGAAGTGACAGCTTCTAAGCACATGTTTTTGCGAATCATATGGTTCGGCGTAGGGATACATAATTTCGTCTGGTAGCTTTTCAAAGCCATCAGCTGTCAGCTGTCAGTCAGCACCAAAGAAGTCATGAGGATTCTGTATTTACTAATTAGGCTAATGATTTTAGGGATGAGGGGGGGCTATATTTAGAGGAAGTGTACCTGCAATTGCGCGAGGGTGAGTGGAAAACAATTTTGTAAAATCCCTCTCAATACATCAGACCAAGTTTTAAACCTCAATCTCCCTGTCATTGGTATCCTAGTTTACTGCGAGAGTAACTCCTTGGCTTAACCATGCGGCCGCCGAAACGAGCTTATTTCATTTAAAAGCTAGAATACTTTTCCAGAAAAAATAATTAAAACTTTCCGGAAAAAATCAAAGTTAAATTTTCCTTCTCACTTCTCTTGTTGCATCATGTGCGATTTTATATTTTATTATAAGCCTACTTTAGTAAACAGTAAGTATTATATTAAACAAAAATAAAATGAAATAGAAAAATAAAATTAAATAGTAAAAATTACTTAAATAGCCCGAATTTCGCTGTTGTTGAATATATAATTCAAGGAAGCGCAGCTGGATACTTTTTCTGGTTTGAGCATATAATCTTGCATCTGTTTTCCCTGAGAAACCATGACGTGAAACCGACGACTGTGCCTCGTGTTGAAGGCGACCGCTTGTTAACAGCTCCCACCCCAATAAACGAGGGCGCACAAAAGACTAGTACCAACAAAGAGATTAACAAGATCTGGGTGTTGTTTTTTTATTGAAATAAGGATGGCGACTCGTGGTCGCCGCCCATGTACAGCGAAATTGCCGGCCTGCCCTTATCCGCCATTAGGTCTATTAATGTTGGCTGTAATAATCTGGGGGTCATTGTGTTGGTGGCGCTATGGTGCGAGGGGTGTCCTTAGAGGTGTCCCCTAGGGGTGGACAAGGACCATGGCGTTTAAAAGGTGAGATTTTCTGGTAAACTGTGTTTATTAGGTATTTTAACACCGCGTCTTACTACCCGTTTGGGTTATACGTTTGTGTATTAATTATGCTAATGGTTTTAGAAACTAAGACGGTTTTATTTATAGGTAGTGTACCCACATTTTGGTGTAAGGAGAATGGAAACCCCTTTTGGAAAAACCATCCTCAGTACACCCAACCTAGATTCTAACAACGATCTCACTGTCATCGGCAATCTAGTCTATTGCGAGAACAGCGCGTTAAACCACGTGGACGCCGAAGCAGGTATTTTAGTTCTTCTTATTATTATTTAGTACCTGGTATTTATTGTTTGCTCGACACACAGGCAGCCTGTTTCGTTGGCCGCATGGTCTAAAGCAATGATTCCCAAACCCCGAGTCGTGACCCTAATGAGGATTGCTAGGATGTTTCTGAGACTCGCAGGAAGGTCTAAAATAATTTTTAAAAATATTATAAAATGTTAAAATAGCAAAAACTTCATCAAATTGGGATATTTTGGGTTACTTCAATACTGATATCGGCGACTGTATTGAAACATTGTTTTTAAAGGCTCCTGTACTCGGAATTTTGGACCCAACTCAAGGAAAAGCTAATTCTGACTCGGAAAATCAAAAAGGCTCTTTTCCCTGCTTCTAACAATATGGCCTACCCTTATGAACATGGATTTTCAGGTCTTGTAATAATCAACATTTTCAGAATGATTGGATAGCACTCAAACTCAAAGTTCTCACCTACTAAATTAAGCAGCATCATTAATGAAAAACTCAGTTTTTGTCACAACAATTTTCACTGGAACATATTGTGTATTTTTATATTTATAAAATTAAAAAGTTACCGAAATTATTAATTTATCTTTTTTTTATTTGGCACAGCGTTTTACTATTCTTTCGAATCCTACGCTTAAATACTAATTACGTTAATTGATTAGGAATTGGGAAAACTAAATGTTGAGGAAACGAACCCGCACTTGCGCGGAGGGAGAGGGAAAACTCATTTAGCTAAAAGCACCCCCAGCTCTGCCGACCGAGATTCGAACCTCTATCTCCCTATCCTCAGCAGTCAAACTCAACACGAAACTATCGTATTTGCCAACTACGCCACCAAGGCGGGTGTTACTGAATTTGATTCAATTTAGTTGGTAACGTTTATTGATACAAAATAAAAATTCGAAAGCTTTTCCAAAGAATGATACATCATTACATTAACCACTGAAATATTATTTTTTGGTCACTTATCGAACATTATAAAAAGTCATATTTTCGTTAAATGATTGTGCGTTACAATTTCTTAGTCTATAAAGATATTGAAATGATTGCAGTGTAACGGATAGCTGTAGTGACTATTTTGCGAGTGCAGTGAGCGTACCCACCTCTGTAACAGGAATGTGGAAAGAGGGGGTGGGGGCGACAGGTGCAAATAGCCAGGTAGGGGGTAGTCTTCCTGTGAGTGCGTTTGGGACTGACCGTGTTATACTAGAGACGTGGACACGGTGACCAAGTATCGTACGTGTATATATTGTTGTATAATAGTTGTACCAATGTTTGTACTATTTAAGTGTAAATATATATATAATAAAACACGTTACAGCAGCAAGGACTCGACCAGGCGGATGCTAAGTGGACACTAGTGTGGGTTTTCTTGCGGCATCGTATGTTAAAAGGTGAACCGATAGTGTGATCGAGACCACACTATCGAGCCACTAAGGATTCACTAACATTCTTGCACACGGCATATCACCCTAAAATAGCTAATTCCTATGAACAAAGGGGGTTGGATTTGGATCATGTGTTTGTGTGATCTTATATGTTGGCTCATGTTTGTGTGACTGATAAGGGGTGTATTTACTAATAACTCCTGGGCCACCCGGTTTAATAATAGATGCACCTGAGGTGAAGGTCAGATGGTTGTAACTCTCTTACCTCCAGCAACTTCCTACTACCTCTACCCGATCCAGCCTCGTGTGAGTGATGTGGTCTAATGTGTCCTTGTTTATTATGTCAGCGGCCGAGGGATATGTGAAGCTTCAACTGGTTCTCAATTTTCATCTGCTCGGGTTAGGTTAGTTATCGGCTTATTGCACCCCTTCAAACCTTCCAGTGCTCCGTCATGTGGGATGGAAGCAAGGAGGGGGCAGGGGGTGAGGGAAGGAATTTAATTACATAGTCTAAAGTTTCAAGGGAATTCGAACGGGGACTTCGAACTTTGAACTAATGGTACTGTGTCTTCCGTCAAACATGTTTTAGGATAACAAGGAAGATAATGAACGTTGTTTTATTCAGTGAAAGCTGGCGCCATCACGATACATTTTTTTTTTTTGAGTCAATGACCAACGGTTGGTGGCAGGCTGAAGATCTCAAATTGGTCGATACAAGAGATGGACGTTTACTAAACATATGTTTATTTTGGTTTTACATATTACTACCCACCCGAAGTATTCACATATTTATATAATAAGGGTAGGGGTAAGTAAGGTATAATTTAGAGTAAAGGTACTTTTTCATTCACTTGGCCAAAGTTGTAGGTCACTTGGAAAAAATAACACTAGTACACCAGACGGGGACTTTACCCTCGACCTCCTGATCACTGAATATCTAGTCTTATGCAAGAGGGATACCTTAGATCTGGTGACCATCGATGTGGGTCAGCAAACATATCATAATCTTTTCCAAGAGAGCAAAACAAACACAGATTCAATGTCGAAAATGGGCGGTGGCATTTTGGGCACTTTTAATGTGATAAATTGTTGTATTGGGTGCCTTCGATTCGACTAGAAGAAATTGTAAGCAGGTAGATTGGGCACTGTCAGCTCAAACAGAAGAAGTTGTAAACTGGTGTATTGGGCACTTCATAATATAATATTAATTGGAAATGAGTACAATAAATCGCCAGTAGACTACAGATCAGTATGAATCACCCAGCTGAACGTTGGCTTCTCCATAAATTATGTCTTAGGTTTGGTTAGGCTGGGCTCAATCTAACTTATAAGGGAAATTTTACTGCAAGGTAGTAATGTCCAATCCACCTTGGGAGGGAAATCGTGGTGCAATATAGCAGTATACAATACACCTTAGGAGGAAGGGTGGGGATTTGGTGGGAGCCTAGTCCCAATCAGTGCCCAGTTTACCAACGCCTGCCAAAAACATATTATTAATCGAGGGGGAACATACCCTCCCCCCTCTCCCGATTGTAATTTTTTGAGCCTGTCGGAATTCGAAGCCGTCACTCTTGGATCAGTCGGAATATCCATTACTAATTCGATTAAACTCTGTGATCAGTGTGTCACATTAATTTCCATTATTTAAGAATAACTTGGCCCAATTCGATTATATCCGGTTCGAACCAGTGGGAAACAGGCCTAGTAAATAAGAGCTCGACTTTGACGGACACATGCCATGGCATTCATTTTAAAGGTTGAATTTAAAACTAGGCCCTCTATTGTTCTCAAAGCTCGAACCAACATTTTGGTGACACAATCTCATCGTATTGTATGGTGCAGTGAAGCGAACATATAGACCCTCTTGACACCAGCTGAGAGAAGGAGGAGAAGGCTGTGAGAACCAACATCGTGTCCAGAGAGAAAAGAATGAGAGATTGAAGCGTGGATAGACCTCATCACGGTTGCCATGGAGACTGACAGAAACTTGGTGGCAGCAGAAGCCCATAGTGTCATTTCACCCGTCCACCACCGCGCGGAGCAGCCTCTTCTGGTATGCAAGAGAAGTCGAGACAAAGAGAGAGAGAGAGGATTATGATGGGTTTACCCGCGCCTCCCGTGGCGTGTTGGCTAGTACAAGGGAGGTGTGGTATGGGGATGAAGGCCTAATACTGTCTGGTCTAGCCACCCTCTGGGGAAAGGGGAGGTTGTGATATTAACAGGAGGGTGGCAGGAGGAGTAAACAGATGTCGAGGACTGCGAGCGATGGGACGGGCGGGACAGACAAAACGGGCGAGCACAAAGGGTTGTTTCATTGGGGGAAGTAGAAGAGTTATCAAGGAAAAGAGAAAATGAGTTTGTTAAAGAATATTGCAGAAAAAAAAGAACAGTGATACGAGTTAAATTGGGTTGAAAAAGAAGATAAATAGAAGTAAAAAGTGGCATAAGGGATTAAACAACAAAGCTATACAAACTGAAAAAAGGGTTGTAAGCGTATAAAGTTGAAGGATGTAATATTAATTAAATAAAATAAAAGCATGCACACGAGAAGTGATGCTAAGAATGAGATAGGTTGCACAAGAAGAATGAAATAAATTAATGTAATCTGCAAATGAGAATAATAACTAGAATACGGCAAGGTTGAAAGCACGGATGCAGATCCTGACACTTGAAGGTAATGTAGATGTAAATAAAGAGAGTATTTTTGTTTTAGTTGACACTTTGCTTTGTAGAACAAATAATTATAATCAATTATAACCTTATTTGCCATCAATGGTACACACAGAAGGAAAAGCGAATAATTTGCCGGCAGCAAATAACTTTAATAAAATATTAAAATTTATGAAGTGATTTATAGAGAACTGAAGAGGGATCTAATTTATAAGGTGAAGGGCTATATTCATAGTCAGAATGAGTACGTCTCAAGAACGGCGCTATACTAAATGCAGGACGACATCTACATGCATCAGAATGGAACTGGTTTCATTAGAGAAACTGGCCCGTTCCATTCGAGTGTAGGTAGGTGTCTTGTATTTAGCATAGCACCGCACTCGAGAAGTGCTAGTTTAACTATGAAGCTGGCCCATACCATTCGAATCTAGGTAAGTGTCGTATTGCGCCGCACTTGAGGCGTGCGTGCTAAATCTGACTATGAAACTGGCTCTAAGATTGATTGCGACATGTCATTCAAAAATTAGGTCTACACAGTTAAACATATTGATTTAAAAAAAGATCACAATTCACAGATCTTTATACACAAGCTTTATTTATCGTCGTTGCAGCGGGTAGACTCATCCACGGATCTAATCCGATTGAAGTTTGACTTTGAATGAGTAAAATTTTTGTATCGGTAACGTACGAAATAGTGTACAAGGTCATGACCTACTATATCTGCCCCAAGAAGCATCGATATATATAGATATATTTAAAACGTAAATCTATTCCTTTCGATATTAATTCTCGGTTTCTACCTAACCAATATAATATATATATATATATACTAATAACATAAAGAGTTTGTCTTTTATGAGCATTGTGCGATAGCTACCGCAAGCAGAGGGTCAACATTTTAAAATTAGTTTCCCCTGTGCAAAAACAAATTTAAAAAAATGTACATCTCAAAACTGGATTTTTTTATTATATTATTTAAATTTATTAATAACTTGGTAATAAGAAATAAAATGAAGAGATTTTTCTCTCTCTATAGGTTCGAATCAAAGAAAAACGTTGTATGATGTAACCACTCAATGTATTGCATGGTTACCCCGTTTAACGCTGGACATGTTTGCTAATATATATAATGAACACAACAAAAATCTACCCAATTTTTTTTAAATATCTAAACGAAAAGCTGCAATTTCAGAATACAACTTATTTCGACGGCAGTTCTTCGAGTTTAGTTTCTTTTTTATAAATGCATTTATTTTAAAGATTATCATATCAAAGTTATGAATTTTCAATAATGAAAGAAAACAATTACGGCTGTTCTACTCAATCGATTTAAGCTTTATTATTTAAATGGAAGTTAAATTTCGAAGATGATACGATGGACGTATGATCTAGGGTATTTCAGAAATCTCGAATTTACAGTTACAAAATATAAATTTTATAGTTCTGATCTGTCATTACAAAACTTACACACTACCTATCAACCGGCTGGATATATATTATAATATAATAAATATTTAACATATGTTTGAATCACAAATAGATACAAATGGCACCCTATCACCCCTCGCCTACGTCATCACCACTCAAATACCTGTCACATTTGGTGCATTTTTTCTTTCACTTCAATGAAATTAGAATTATAGTTTCTGCTATGTTCCAAGGAACAACGCATATTTTATTGCTAAACATTGTTCTCCCGCCAACCCACATTTAGAGTTAAAATTAGCCTCTAAATAACGTGTAGATTAGGTAATTCACTGTCGTTTCTTTTGGCAAGGGTAAGTACCTATACTAACAATCTCTCCGGAGGGGGCGGGGGAAGATCCTATTACTATATTCCCTATAAGTAAAGCTTCCGACGTCATTTTGTACAAAAAATGAAGGGTAGAAAGGATAAAGGGGAAAAAAATCAAACTTTAATTCAAATTGAGTTCGTGCTGCAATCTGTTATACAATCATGAAACCTTTCTAATACATTTTAGAGTATGACTAAAAGAGGTCTCTGTAATATTTAGATTAGTAAAATAAATTGTATGGTTCACCGCATAGACTTTATTTCGCTTTTATCTTAAAATATAGGCCTACATTTACTAAAAACTCGTAAGATTTGTGAAACGAAATAATAGGTACATTGTTTTAGAAACAATACACCAAATATAAAAAATGAAATAATATACACTGTTAGTCTGTTACTTACTCACTATGGCATTAGGAACTAGGAACACTGTTACAGAAAAAGTAAGATAAGAGAAACATCTTTGTCAACCAAAGATCATAAGAATCAAATTCATTTTCAAAAACCTGTACTAGAAAGTATATATATTTGTTTATAGCTCAGAAAGTATTGTATTATAAAAATATATTTCAAGTAAAAGATTTTCATCTTTGATAATACTACAACTTTACGATGATAAGTTATTTCGTATCTCAAATAGTTGGGGAGAAATGATCAAAATTGGAAAATTCGCCCCCCGCCCCCCATGTAAATTACCCTCAAACTTGTTTTCATGAGAAAATGAGAGTTTCCATCTGGTTTATAATGATAAACAGTGTATAAAATTTAATCAAAATCGTTAGAACGACTTTCGAAAAAATCGATTTTTTCTCTTTTTGCCCTTCAGTAAACTACCCTTAATTTTAGAGTTGGCTATCTAATTCCAAAAACTCCTAATCCTACTAATTCAGTCAGTGTAAGAGAAATATGTATTATCTTTATCTATATAATTTGTGTTTTTGTTGGGCGCCACCCCTAGTACCTAGGGTAAAAATAATAATCAAAAGGTAAAAAAACATTTACCTCGGCTATCAACTCAGTGGCACGACGACTCTCAAATTCGAGACCACTGGGTAAACTTAAAACTAAGAAACATGAACAATTTAGATAAAAAAAAATGGATTGTTGAAGACAAATGTAATTTAGGCTACAAATAAAAATAAATGTATAAAAAAACAATTGTTGGTACTTTTGTGGATTTATTGTTGTTTCCCTTTTGTCCACATCCAAATCCCACCTATGGAATTCCGGTTAGTTATAATTCTAATTTTACAAAGTATAGCACAGTATTGTTGAAACCAAAAGACGAGAAAAATATATATATATACAATCAATAAAATTAATAACTAGACATAAAATAAAATGTTAATTAATTCTCTGCATTAGTTTGTCTTTCTGGAAGTAAATAAGTTCTGATTTATATAGGAGAGAAAAAATAAATGATTGCAATAATTGAAAGTTGAAGAATTGGTTTGACCTCACCCATGAATAATTAGTCCATATTGAAACACCTTCTTCATAAATTTGTTTCACTTCAAATTCTTCCACAATTTAAACGAACATAACTATTGTAGTTCTTGCACATACACTTAGTTTCCCATTTTTTTCTACTTTTACTTCAATCCACCACCTTTGATTCACTATAAAATAACTTGAATTGGGAGCTCCATCGATTTGGCTCCATGTTGGACCAACAACCAGGAAGAAGACCTCTCTTACTATTCAAAAAACCTTCCAATCTTCTAAATTTAAAAATGTTCTATTCTTACTTCCAAGTCCAAAGAGAAAGCTAATAAATAAATAAATAAATATATATATATATAAAGCTAAAATCAACTGTTGGATATAGACTAGGGAGAAAATCAAAATGAAATGTAGGTTCAATATAAATATGGAAATATAGCCAATTGAATGTGAATAATGTTTTTTATAAAGAATTAAATGTCTATTTCCTTCTGCCAAAAATTGAACAGCCCGCTTGTTTTTTCTTCCTTTCTTCTTCTTTTACAAATCACGATGTCCTCTACTCACTTGTTTGATAGCACTGCGCATGCGTTAAAACAAACATGGTCGACTTTAAAAATTAATACAAGAGTCAAACACACTTCTTAAAAGGATAATTAATATGTTAATAAAAGTTAAGTGTTCTTCCTTAAATCAAAATTCCTTATTTAAATTATTTAAAACAATGTTTTACGTTGTTCCTTCCGTCCATTTGATGTATTTAATAGATGTAAATAGTATCATTAGTCAGGCCGGCAACCAGCTGGCGAACTTCGAAGATTTCACGCGAAATTAAATTGGAAATTGTTCACAAAAGTAGAAAACATAGGGAAATACAAGGTAGGGTGGCAAATAACATCACACTATGGAGGCTTAAGATTAAAAAAAAAGTTGTTTCCCCATACCCTTCTAATGTTTTACATTGTAATGTTTCATGTTTACTTATTTTTTATCATAAATTTTGGGGCAAATACTAACATATTTCTGTGTGAGTTTGTGGAGATGAATAGTTTGCCCTGGTGGTTCATGCACCCCGTATGTCTCTGTTCCGGTGCCAATATAATAATATTTAGCACCGCGTCTTACTACCCGTTCGGGTTATACGCTAGGGTGCCAATATAACTTACCGTGCTTCTATTACATACATAGTCAAAACACACATCTCCCTTCTTCATCTCACGCTTCCTTGGACATAGCTAATTTCCTGAAGACAAAGTGGCGTGTCTTGGTTATGAATGAGGACTTCGAGAGATAAATCGATAGAGCAAAGACAAAGGTCCAGTAACAGAGTCGTTCACCGAGATACATATTTAAAAACATAATACGCTAGCTTATCAAACTTAATTTAAATAAACTGTTGTATACCTCAATAGTTACTGCACCATATGAAGTGAATATATCTATACATAAAACTACATATATGGATAATTTAAAAAAAAACGCAATGTTCTATGTGACGAGATCATCAGAACAACAAATTTAAAAAATAAATCAACAAAATAATTACCAATTAGTTTTTGAAAGTAAAAATAACTCTATGCATCAATTCATTCGTAATTTGTATTTAAATTTACAATAAATTGAAATGTTGTGTTTCAATTTGAAATAATTTATGTTTTTATAGTCATAAAAAATCACTAGAATAAATGGACTATAATAATTATGGAAATAGGATGTGGCAAAAAAATGCTAGCCAGTTAGTCGTTTTTATCTCTCAGACTATATCAAATACATTACTATTCATAGAGTTGTACTTCAACTCTCATACAAGAGTTAATCTAACTGCGAATAATACAGAACCCAGACCTATCCCAACTCTCTTTTGTTTTTAAACATTCCATTCTTTTGTACGGTGGAACATTCCCATTCCACGATTTAAAAAGGAAAACAAGTATTTAAAAAAAAATCCAACAAAACTTTTATGATGCTACGAAATTGCATTCTACCTTCATTATCATACAGTTTTATTTTCGAGGTGAAGGGGGGTTGGGGGGGGGGGGGGGGGAGAGGGG
>CABEEJ010000672.1:132500-176460 GCA_901482245.1 Timema douglasi
TATTATTATTATTATTATTAGCACCGCGTCATACTACCCGTTCGGGTTATACGCACTTACGCTAATGTGTAATGGTAGGGTGATTGTGAGATGAAATGGAGGACCTACAGTTTAACGTGGAATCCGAACCACGGTGGAGGCCTGGCATTCCTCACATTCACAAGATGTCTTGTCAGAGGTGAAGGAAGGGTTTGGTAATCAGATAAATCTGTGCCGGGACCGAGGATTGAACCCCGGCCGCCAGCATAGAAGTCTGACACCTTACCCCTAGACCACCAGGTCACCATCATATTATTGTCATGGTAATTTTTTTTTTTTTGCCCGCCAAATGTCAAACTTCTTGAGAGATTCTAAGAAAAAAATTAAAGGTTCATTACACCACTTTTTAGCCACGACTATGCATTATAACCTTTATTGAAATGTTCTGATCTAACACATATAAATAAAGTCTTCAACCTAGTGTAAATAAAACATTATTTTGCTTAAACAAGCATATTAATATTATTTTTACCCAACTGAAACGTAAATCAACTATTTCTTTACCATTGTTGTTAAAGTGCTCTTCAAGTCGATTCAAATTTCTAACAAAAATATACCAGACTTCTACTTCATTTGAACATGGAGTTCTCTTGAAACTTTAATTCAATTATCACTTGAGAAACTATTTACATTTGTCACGTGCCTCCAAATAACTTGAATCAAAAGGACTAAAATCATGTAACTTAATAATAATGTAGACCTCGCTTAAGGAAATAAAAGCTCATTTTAGCATCGAAGCATTGACATTTTCTTGTACGCGAGTGTACTTTACTATCAGGAGTGACTTCATTAAAATATGAAAACATTTGGTGAAGCTTCATGGCTTGAATTTGTCAGAATTTACTTGATCTTTCCTTTTCATTCATTTTATTTTAAGTGATGAACAAAGGCTGAGAGGGTCATGCATTCATATGTTATGTATTTTCTTCAAATAAATGTCATTTTAATTTTTTCCTCTTTTGTAAAACTTGTTTACTAATTATGTGCACAGATGGTTAAACTGTTAAAATTACTTCTCTCGCATTTAACTGTTACATTATTTTAAAAAATTGTCATGCTAGATAAATTTGATTCATAGCAGTATTAAATAAAATATAAGATGAGCTATCAACAAGATTGAACATTTATTATAATTATTCTTGAATATTTAATTAAATATTACGAATATGCACTGGTAGACAACTCTCCCCCAAGTACCATCTGACCTATTAACTTCAGTGAGACAATCTTATTTCTTTAAAAACCTATCCTACGTCCCAGTATTTAATTAATCAAGGGAGTTGAGAAGGAAGAGATCTGTGAGAAAGCAAGCACTAATTTATGAAATTGGAAACAAACCTTTTAATAAGATATTTATTTAAAAAGAACTTGGATTGACGTAAGAGAACTTGGTCGCAATGGGGAAAAATTGATTTAATTGACCCAAAATATTTCATAGTACATTGATGGTATTTCTTTAAACTTGAACTTTTGAAACTTTTAGAAGAGTGGTCATGCGAATAGAATTTCGGACATATAATATTTATGCATATTTATACATAAAACTCGCACCAGTGAGACATAGACAAACGTTTCAATCTTATATCGTATGATTTTTCTGTGAAGCTAAGGTCGGGCAAGATGTACTGAGAGGGATTTCCCTAAATTGTTTCCACTTCTCCCTCAATTTAAATTCTGGCACACTTCATTTAAATCTTACCCTCCGTTTTCCTACCACATAAGTTAAAAAATATGATACACTTAGGTAACCACATGGTCTACTCTCTCAGAAGACTAGAATGCCGATGACGGGGAGATGAGTCTCGAATCTTGGTAAGGTGTACTGAGGGTGGTTTTTCCAAAATGGTTTTCCACTTTCCCTCCACTCAAATGCGAGTTTACTTTCTCTAAACATAGCCTTCCCTAATCCCTTAAAACCATTAGTGTAATTGTTACATAAGAGTTTAGCCCAAACGGGTGGAAATATGCGGTGCTAAAAAAAGTTTAAATATGCGGAGAGTTTGAATAGAGTCGCGAATATAAAAGGAACTCCAATATAGTTGATTAATAATAAGCGTAAGACTTTGTACAATGTACATTAATGAATGCTGAATTTATGCAAAACATAATTTTAAAACAACATGCTAAATGGTAATAAATTATAAATGATTAATAAACCGCTTATTTAACCTAGAAAACAAATGGTTTTCTTTCAAATAAGTTATCAAGATGCAAACAAATAATATCCAAATTATGTGAATTGTACATTACCATTGTAGATTCAGATTTTTTTTCTTTCTCACACAATGAACACACGTTAAAACGTAAAAACAACAGCAATAAAAAAAAACCACGCAGCACAGATTTAAATCAAGATATTCAAATGATGGCGTCTTTGTTCGTGTTGTGTCTCCAGTGTGGTGAGCAGCGTCAGGGCCCAACACTTGTCGCCAACCAGCAGGTACAATACCCCCCGCTACCGCCCGTAATGTTTGTTGTTAGCTAACCTTGCACACATCCCCTCCCCCACAAACAATCTCATGAGGGAGCAGTATTGCGAGGGGCATCTCTCCATGGAACAACTGAACCACTCAACGAGCTGTTTCGATCACAGGTCTTGCACAACACGGTTCCACCACCGGTCTTAGAGTTCCTGATTCTACCATAGGTCCTGGAAACTCTGATTCTATTGTACATCCAGGATACCCTGATTATATAGTAGATTCTGGAGACCCTGATTTAATCGTAGATCCTGTAGACTTTGATTGAATCGTAGATCTTGGAGACCCTGATTCTGTAGTAGACCCTGCATACTCTGATTCTATAATATATTCTGGAGACCCTGCCTCTATTGTAGATACTGGATACTCTAATTCAATAATATGTCCTGGAGACTCTCGTTTCATCAAAGGGCCTGGATATTATGATTGGACCACCGATTTTGGAGTCCCTGATTCGATCACAGTTCTTGGAGCCCTTGATTTAAACACAGGTCTTGTAGTCTAGATTCGACCATCAGTCATGGAAGGTCTTGTAGTTCCAGACTCGACCATCAGTCATGGAAGGTCTTGTATTTCCAGACTCGACCATCAGTCTTGGAAGATCTTGTAGTCCCAAATTCGACTATCAGTCTTGGAAGGTCTTGTAGTCCCAAATTCGACCATCAGTCTTGGAAGGTCTTGTAGTCCCAAATTCGACCATCAGTATTGGAAGGTCTTGTAGTTCTAGTTTCGACCATCAGTATTGGAAGGTCTTGTAGTATCATACTCGACCATCAGTCTTGGAAAGTCTTGTAGCCCTAAATTCGACCATCAGTATTGGAAGGTCTTGTAGTATCATACTCAACCATCAGTCTTGGAAAGTCTTGTAGCCCTAAATTCGACCATCAGTCTTGGAAGGTCTTGTAGTTCCAGACTCAACCATCAGTATTGAAAGGTCTTGTAGTTACAGACTCAACCATCAGTCTTGGAAAGTCTTGTAGCCCTAAATTCGACCATCAGTATTGGAAGGTCTTGTAGTTCTAGTTTCGATCATCAGTATTGGAAGGTCTTGTAGTATCATACTCGACCATCAGTCTTGGAAAGTCTTGTAGCCCTAAATTCGACCATCAGTCTTGGAAGGTCTTGTAGTCCCAGACTCAACCATCAGTCCTAGTAGGTCTTGTAGTCTCAGACTCAACCATCAGTCTTGGAAGGCCTTGTAGTCCCAGATTCAACTATCAGTCTTGTAGTCTAGATTCGACCATCAGTCATGGAAGGTCTTGTAGTTCCAGACTCGACCATCAGTCATGGAAGGTCTTGTATTTACAGACTCGACCATCAGTCTTGGAAGATCTTGTAGTCCCAAATTCGACTATCAGTATTGGAAGGTCTTGTAGTTCCAGACTCAACCATCAGTCTTAGTAGGTCTTGTAGTCCCAGACTCAACCATCAGTCTTGGAAGGTCTTGTAGTCCCAGATTCAACTATCAGTCTTGAAGTCCGTGATTCGATCAAAGTTCTTGAAAACCTTGATTTAAAACAGGTTTTGTAGTCCCAAAATAGAAAACAGGTCTTGGAGTCCCCAATTCAATCACCAGTTTTGGATATCCTGATTCGATTACATATATTGGACATCCTGGGTTTATATCCCTATTCCTATCCCATTAGTTTAACTATGCAGTGAGCCCGGATGAGTAATTAATCAATACATATTGTGAGTGGACAAAAAATACGCTAGAAAGTGTACGTTAAGTACCCCAATACGAATTAAAACGTGTACAGTTGCAATTAAAAAATAAACAGAAGAAGGATTGTTATAGTTATTGTTTTCTCAGACCTACTGTATGTTTCCAGGTGGTAAAATTAAATAACCTTATTCACACAAGCCACTGATTCTAATGCTGACTGGTTGAGCTAGCTGAATATAACGATTTTAACAACACTCTTAAACTATAACAAAATATGTTGTAAGAAAGTGTAATACCCCTCTCTGAAAGACAAAATAATAAAAACTGAGCTAAAATAATTAATTGATTAATTAATTATTGGAATACATAGTCCCTTAAATGCAATGGTAATGAAGCTAATATAATTCATACGTAAAATTTTAAACAACATTTATATGGACAGAGAAATACATTTAAAGATTAGGTGAATCATATTGGCGTTTTAAGGGGAGCTAAAGCTCTAACCATATCAATTGATTTTGTTTATTACCAGAATTTACCCATTTAGCTGGCCGCATGGTTTAAGGCACAACTCTCACAATAGACTAGACTAACGAGGACGGGAAAATCGGGGTTCAATTCCGGTTGATTGTACTGAGGGTGGTTTTCCCTAAAGGGTTTTCAACTCTTCCTCCTCGCAAATGCGGGTATACTTATTCTAAATTTATTCTTCCTAATCCCTAATACATTAGAGTAATTAATACATAATTGTACAACCCTAACGGGCAGTTAGACGTGGTGTTAAAATGTATCGTTATTATTTAATGTGTACTTTTTGAAAAAATAAAATATTAAACATCACACGACTTAAAAACTAACTTATCTAAAAAAAACAAACCATGCGCACTTTGACACTTGACAGGTGACAGTCTAGTATTGTCTGGTTTACTGGTAACGAGAAGTCTGGGCTCAAATCCTGTCCTAGTATACCAAGCAGTTTAAAATATAATAATTTCACTCTCTACCCTCAAGCACATGCGGGTACACTTTATTTATATTAGGCTTATTTCTATTTAATTCTTACTCCATTAGTGTAAATAAGTTCTTATGTGAACAGCACAAATGGGTTGATATAAAAGTTTGGTGAGTATTGAAAGTTATACCGTTAACTGTCAATATACCATAGCTGAGTGGATAGTAAGACCGTGCACAGTTCTAGGAGTTCCTGGTTCAATACTCATCTAGCAAACTTCCGCAAATACAATAAACATTGGTAATCGTGGTTGCATGTTAAATGATAAACGTTAAGATTATGTTGGTTTGTAGTTCGAGTGTAATATTTGTTTAAAAAACCTTGTATAGAATAGAAAGATTTTGTTTAGTACTCAAGAAAGAAGCAGATTCAACTAGCTCATTTTATTTATTGTCACTGCGTCATACTAACCATTAAAGTTATCAATTTTTAACTATGATAATTAGATATAAATAACTAAAGTAGAATTTAGATCAAATATACCTGAATTTGGATAGAAGTAGAATGATAAACCATATAGGAAAAACACCCTCTTTACACCTGGCAGGTAATTGAATACCAACCTCCCTGTTACAAGGCAAACCAGATTAAATGATCATGACGTTTGGTCTGTGTGCCCATCGTTGTGGGTGAACTGAACCCACTTTTTCCTTGTAGAGAGGAGTTGTGAAGTCCTTCACTCGTTCCTCCATGAGCTCGCTGCACTCCATCCTGTGATCTCGACGCCCCTTGCTCCGTAAATAAGGAAGTGAGCTGCCGGCGCATTTTGCCACCGGGCCCCCTCCCACTTCCCAGATAACCCCATCCCCCCTCAATTCCCATACAATTCCATAGGCTCATGATGGCTAGGGCAGACAGTAGATTTTATTTTTATTGAACGGTCGATTTTTATACCCACACCTTTTCTCTCAATTAAGGTTTTTGTTTTGTTTTTAACACCATATTTTACTACCTACTCAGGTTATGCGCATATGTACTAATTAAGCTAATGAGTTAGGAACGAGGAACGTTGAGTTTATAAGAAGTGCACCTGCATTTACGTGGAGGAAGAGTGGAAAACCATTTTGGAAAAACCTCCCCAGTACACGCGTCTAGGATTCGAACCCTAATCTCCCCATCACTGGATGCTTAGTCCAACACTAGAGTGACGCCTTAGATCATGCGGCCACCGAAGTAGATCTCTTAAAGTTAATCTAATTTCAAGCAAGTGATGGTAGAAATTCCATTTTTGGTTTTATTCAAACACACAAATAACTAAACGCCCTTGCACAAATTAAAAACTGAAATATAAACGTTTTCACTTGAGTTTATGACTTTTTGAATTCGAAGAAGGGATGACAATATAGTCAGATACAATCATAGATTGTGTCCCAAAGTCGTTAAGTTTTTGTTTGACAGATTCAAATTGTGAAAGTATATATACTTTCACAATTTCACAATAGTAATAAAAAGAAGTGTTTGTGTGTTTGTTTGTGTGCGATGCTCAGCCAAACCAACGGCACGCAGAGATCTGAAATTTTTAACATAGGTGAACGAAAGGGGATCCAAATGCACCTCGAAGCCGTATTTTAAATTTTTAATTAGGCTATTTTTAACAAATGTTTGAAGGGGTCACGGGCAATGCCGTGCGGGATTGCTTATATATATATATTTATTACATTAGTTTGGCTATACAAGTATATAAATATATGCAAAAATACTTCGTTCTGATCGTCCAATAAAATTTAATTGGATGATCAGGACGAAGTATTTTTGCTGCTGTTAATTAAGTTTAATTTAAACCACATTTAATATACATACAGTATATGGTCCTGTTTATGATTTAATTAAAAATATATTATAAATTGCCATCTAAATCGACCATCCAAGGCGTACTAATTTAAATAGCCTGAATGGTTCGGTGCACCGCACAGACTTAGTCCCGCTTTTATCTTAAAATTGACATTTACTAAAAACTCTTAAGATGTGTGGAAAAAGAAATAATAGGTCTATAGGGCCTACATTGTTGTATAAACAGTACTCCAAAGATCTTAAATGAAATAATATGCACTGTTACTTACTGTATATCACTAGAAACTAGAAACACTGTTACAGAAAAATTGAGAAAAGAGAAACATCTTTGTCCACCAAAGAGCATATAGCCCAGTATTATTAGCAAATAGCCCGGGTAAAATTCGGAGAAAGCTGAATATTTCAGGATCAGCTCAGAATTATATACCTTACAACATATCAAAAGTCCTTTAAAGTCCGAGGCCTGGCTTTTTATTAGAAGACCCCAAATTCTTTAAATCGTCCAAAAATTAGAAAAACTTTGAAGATTTCGGGATCGACTCAGAATTATATGATTAACAACATATCAAATGTACCCAAAATTCCGAGGCTTGGATTTTATGACAGAAGACCCCAAAGTTCAAAAATTCCATAAGTAATAAAACATTATTTTAAGGCGAAAAATAATTATAAAAACACAGACAATTTCAGAATTGACTCAGAATTATATGCTTTACAACATATCAAAAGTCCCTTAAAGTCCGAGATTTGGATTATTTGGTAGAAGACACCAAAGCATAAAAAGCCCATAAATACCGTACTTATAAATGATTTTAAAGCGGGAAAAAATTAGCAGAACGCTGACAATTTCAGTATCAACTCAAAATCACATGCCTTACAACATATCAAAAATTTCCTTAAAGTCCGAGACTTGGCTTTTTATGGCAGAAGACCAAAAAGTTCAAAAAATGCACTAGTAGACTAGCCTCCAAGGCATAAATAAAAATGAGTTTCACTCGTGTCCCAGCTAAATTCATCCCCAAGTGAATTCCTTAAAGTTAACACACAAAATTCTTTCATCTCATTAATACATTTAATGTTAGAGTTTATTTTTCAAAATATATTAATTAGGTCGTCCACGTTTTCTTCACTATCCATATTGATATACGGTGAAGGAGAGTTGCTGTACACTTCTCCCGAACAGCGACACATTGCAGAGCAGGCCAGCCCGCTCTTCTTACATTCGCAACCTTTCTTTCAGCCACAACAGATAAGATGCCAGAGGTTTTCTGGGGCTGGAGGGAAAAATGTCATGACAGGAACAAGCTCCTGTTAACACAACAAGACGAATAATTTGAAATTTTGCAATTTTATTTAAAATATATTATATAAATTTAGATCGAATAAATTAAAATGTACGCAACAAAATAAATTGCCTCAGTTTAATAATATAACCACTGTTGCACCTGCAGATACACTCTAAGTGAGTGTTGACGGGTAGCAGCATTGGTAGGTGGAAGCACGGTGATGTAGAAAGTATCAATGCCTAACGAGCTTCAGTTTGGACATATATATTATAATGCAGCTCGTCTAAGTAGTTGCAGTTTTCTTTTTTATACATAGACAAAATAAACAGTTATCTCGCTGAAGCTACTTCATCAGGAGTATCAGAAGGATCATTGGAAATCAGCACTTTCCTGGACAGCTCTTTATCATCTTGGAGGTGGTCTAAAGCCAATTTCTTTCCTTTCCTGAAAAGGGCGGATGTCATATCACAGCCTCTCATCGCATGAGTAAAGAGGAAGTTTTTTTTAACAGGACTTAAAGCTTCTTGGAGCTCTATGATATTGTGAATTTTATCAGGTCTGCCAGTTTTTCCCAGAATTAGGAGAGATTGCTTGCTGCTTGAAAGTGCAGGCACAGCTAGCATGATAAAGATATTTGTATCAGTTGCTATAATTGTTACATGTTGCCCAGCTGATAACTCAATGGCTGTCGAAACAATAATACAATCTGCAACTCCGCTTGCCAACTGGACCATTATGCCACAACTCCGTAGGATGAGTGTTAGAAGTTTGATAAAACGTAATTTGTTTTTGCAATTTTCTAGAAACTCTTCCTGAAAGAATGTGACAGCCATGTCAAGATCTATTGCTAAATCTACCGAAGTTTTCTTGCTGCTCTGGTGCTGCTTCTCCTCCGTTTTAGTGTTCGGTGGACCCTAATATCCATCAAACACTACTGTTGATGAACACTTAAAATGTTTCATCATATAAGATGAATATGCCATGCAAATAATCCTTTAATTCACTGGTCTTGGCCAAATAATGATATAAAGAAGGTACCCACCATCTAAAACAAACACTGTGCCTTTCGGTGCCCTTTCTTTGCAAGGAAAAACAGATTCTTAGATTTAAGTGAGGGCTGGTTTCCTCGTCTTTCTCATCGATATTTCATCAAAGACATAGGTCTAGGTGCTAGTTCATATGAAAAGAATTGCATGAACTCAGGTCCAGATTGGAATACACACACAATACGAGTAAATAGCTGTTGTTGATTTATTTGCACGCTTGAGAGGTTCACAAGATATCTCATAGCGTACCCAGGATATAATTTCGGGGAAAGAGGATGGAGGTCACGAATTTATTAATAGCTATAAGAGAATGGGGCTTAGGAGGACTTAGGGACTTTTTATATGTTGTAAAGCACATAGTTCTGAGCCAATCCCGAAATTTTCTGCGTTCTTATAATGTTTTACACCTTAAAATAATTTATAATACGGTACTTATGGACTTTTTGATCTTTGGGGTATTCTAACAAATAATCCAAGCATCCAGGGACTTTTGATATGTTATAAATAATATAATTCTGAGTCAATCCTGATATTTTCTGCTTTCTTATAACTTTTTCCCACCTTAAAATAATTTATTAATACTTATAGACTTTTTTGAACTAGGAAGTCTTCTGCCATTAAAGCCAAGTCTCAAACTTTTAGGTACTTTTATATTTTGTTATGTATACAATTCTAAGTCAGTCCTGAAATTTTCAGCGTTCTTCTAAATTTTGCCCGCTTTAAAATAATTTTTTGGTATTTATGGACTTTTAGAACTTTGGGGCATTCTAAAAAAAAGACAAGTCTCAGAATTTAGGGGATTTTTGATATGTTGTAAGGCATGTAGCTCTGAGCTGATCCTGAAATTTTCAGCTTTCTCCGAATTTTGTCCAGGCTTACCTGTTTTTTTTCGACAGTACTTCTGGACTAATAAGAATCAAATTCATTTTCAAAGACTTGAATTAAAGATTATATATATTTGCTTATAGCTTAGAAATTATTGGTTTTTATAAAAATATATTTCATATAAAAGATTTTTCATCATTAATAGTACTACAACTTTACAATGATAAGTTATTTAGTATCTCAAATGTTTTCAGAGAGATGATGAAAACTACCCTCAAATTCATTATAATGAGAAATTGAGAATTCAAATCTTGTTTATAATGATAAACAGTATCTATATATATATATATTGTTTATAATGATAAACAGTATCTATATATATATTGTTTATAATGATAAACAGTATCTATATATATATATTGTTTATAATGATAAACAATATCTCTCTCTCTCTATATATATATATATATATAAATAATTTAATAAAAATTGTTAGAACGAGTTTCGAGAAAATCAACTTTTTCTCTTTTTCCCCTTCACTAAACTACCCTTAAATTTACGGTTAGATATCTAATTCCCAAAACCCCTTGGGGGGATCTTATGAAATACCCCAGATGTAAAGTTTAACCCAATCCGTAAAATAGTTTCGGATCTAACCCGAATTAAATGGACAAACAGACGAACGGAATTGCAAAAAACACACACAAAAAAAAACACCTTTTTTGGTTTCCGGGGGTCATGAAACGTTGACATTTAACAAAATCTTGAGTTCAATTTTTTTGACGATCACAATACTTCTCTCCGAGGTGGCGAGAGAAATTAATAACATTAATAATAACACACATATTTTGGAGATCAAAAAGTGAGCAGTAAGCTATGCTTCGTAAAGATTTCCACGCTTCTATAATAGGATTAATGCTAAGGATGAAAGTTAAGAAAATGAAAACTTTTTTTCGGTCAAAGTTGAAAGAATTTTTTTAATTATTAGTATTATTTTATATATATTGATACTATTAAAAAAATAATTGAGGATCACTCCAGACTTGACATAAAAAATACATTAAAAAATATTTTAGTAACTTCTATAGCTGTCAAAAATGTTCCTTCCTATTTAAATAGGACTGTATTAAACGTATCGATTTTTCGAAATCCATATTTATAAGTTTATCGATTAATAAAAATAAACCCATGTTATGTTAAAACTGTTTAATCCATAAGTTCGTTATTTTACACTTAAGTGTGACGTGTCTTCGATAAAGTTACGATACCAAACATTCCCACATTCACACACACGTAAGACAGCGTAATTACAAATACCAGGCCTTCAAAGTGCGATGCTAAGGAATTTATATTGCTGAAAGAAGGATGGTTTGAGAAATGGCCTATTTTTATAAGAAAAAGACCGGACGCCATTCGAATCAGGACATCATACGTATTAAAACTTATTTAATGCGCGTAGGACCCGCTTTGGTGGCCGCACGATCTAAGGCATCACTCTCGCAATAGACTAGTCTCCCGCTGACAGAGAGATCAGTGTTTGATTCCAGTCGAGTGTGCTGAGGTTTTTTTCTAAAAATATTCCACTCTCACTCCACGTAAATGCTGGTACACTTCCTATAAAACTAGCCTTACTCATCCTTAGCCCATTATCAAAATTATTACTTAGGTGTATAGCCCGAATGGGTAGTAAGACGTGGTGCTAAATTATAAATAAATAATAACACACGTAGGGCAACACATTGGCTAAAGCGTCTGATTTCTCGGTGACGAGGGAGATATAGGCTTAAATTCCGGCTGTTTGTACTGAGGGTGGGTTTGACTAAATGGCCCTTTCCTAAACGAAAATGCAGGTACATTTGATTTAAATTATATATTTATCATTCTTATTCCCGTTGGTGTCATTAAAATTCGTATAGTCTAAGGGGGTAGCGAGACACGGTAGAAAAAACTTGGTAGGAAACTAAACTACGATAGTGAGAATCAAACACATGATGCATTTCAAAGGTTTCCACGCGCTTAGAAAACCAGGAAAACCGGGAAAATCCAGGGAAATTTTAGTGTCTGGATGAAACAGAGAATTTCGCACAAAATAAATAGTAGAATTCTTTTTCTTTTAGTCACCATGTCTTAAAACCCGTTCGGGTTACAGGCTTATGTACTAATTACGCTAATGGTTTTAAGAACTAAGAAGGGTACATTTAGAGGAAGTGTACCCGCATTTACGTGGAGGGATGGTGGGAAACCTTTTGGAAAAATCACCCTCAATACACCCGACCGAGATTCGAAACTCGATCTACCCGTCATCTACTGCGAGAATAGCGTGTTAGACTATGTGGCTACCAAAATGGGTTATTGGAATATTTGAGAATAAGGGAATTAAATTACAAGATTTAAATAGTGAGACATTTAATAGAAGAAAAAATGAAATTAAAAACTAAACAAGCTGATTTGAATAGATAAGTTATCCTTACAATACCTGAAACATTGGGTTGCGTACCAATTATTCGTACATTTCCCCATCAAACTCAAATCATACATTTTCTAAACAGCAGTGACAAAACTTCACACGAAAGAATTTTTATTAAAAACAATTAACTCCTTTATACTTTACTCTATAAAGGGTCCGTACAAATTGGCTTCTTATAAATCTGAAAATGACATGGAATTTTTAATTAAGAATTAGAAAATACTAATATTTGTATTGTATTTATTGACATTTTTAACATTTTTATTTATTATTGACATGATTTATAGAATTTATATTTATTCTCTTCTTTATGTACTGACTTTATGACCTGAATATATGTTAAGTTATATTCCGTCGCGCACAAATTTTATTTCTAAACCATAATATTTAATCAGCCATTTTTAAAGCACAACGTTCCTCTCATGAATTACAAACTAACTTAATCTTAACCAGCCTAAAACTAAACGCCACACTCTAGCTCAAGTCACTGTAATACCCACGTAGTGAGACAAATTACCCCGAGTATTGTCGATAATTTTGAGGGATTCAGATTAAGGCGTGGCTAAACCACTAATAAGAAACTCTGGCTCGATTCTCATTTAAAAATATTCTAGTAACATTAAATAGGACAATATATGAGTGAGCTAGTGGGTAGTCTCAGGTGCTGATAATGCTTTAATTATGTTTAGGGCCTGCGAAACAACATTAGCAGTAGCGATGATGCCACCTAGACAAACACTAAATACATTTAGAAAACCCCTAGAGGTCAGCCAAAGGTCCCATAATTCCTCCCTTTCTCTAAGGAAGGGAATTGGAAACGAAAAACTGTGTTCCCTGCAAAGTCAATAATATTATTCTGGGGTGATGGCGCACAAAAACCGTTCAGACTCCCTACACCCGTATTGTAATGGCGTGCGATTCCCCCGAGGGGAAACTAGGGTAACTTTCTAAAAAAACAACTTAAAAGAAACCACCCAGAAAGGGAACTGGGAGTTTAGAGCCTGCTCTGAGTTGTAGTTTCAACGCAAGTTGAAAGAAACGAGGAGTTATGATGATAGGGATCCCCCAACAGTCGTTCTATTCCCGAAACACAGCATCCTCGCTGAATCGACGTTCCTCTTTTCTTCTTTTCTAGTTTCATAAACAAAAAACGTAGGTGTAACAAACGTAGAAATAATATTAGCTAAAGTTGTTTTCTTGTTATCTGATTATGGTATGTGTCTCTCTAGATCAGCGGTTCCTAATCCGGGAGCGTGCCACCCTGGCGGGGGAAGTGGGAGTGGTGTTGAGCACAAATAACATTAGAAATAAGTTAATAATTGAAGACAGACTTTTTCCAAAGTAAGATATATTTTCTTGTGGTATTGGCAAAATTACGTACCAGTTGTAGTTCATATAACTTATTAGTTGACTAAGACAAAAGACGTTCGTGCGCATGCACATGTTTATTTTCAAGCCTCGAATTCGCCCTCCCCCTCCCCAAACTTTTCATATTTGCCCTTCCCCTAAGCTACCATTGTGCTCACTTGTTACACCACCGAATGTTCAACTCTGACTCTCATAAAAACTAAACAGCTTTGCTGACTTGAAGTGGGAAGCGATCTGCGGTGTTCACTGTCAAATACAGAACCCAATATTCGAAAACTGATGCAAGCAAACGGGACAAAACTTCACACCCATTTTTAGTCATTTTATTTGGTGCCATTATGCTGTCACCGCTAGGTTGATTTTTGTGTAAAATAAAGAAATGACTATGAAATAAGTTTTTTTAATTATTTATTATTAGCTATCACAAACAATATTTAAGGTGGGAATTTTATGGTCTACCAAGGGGGACTTCAGCTGATTTGGGAGCCACTGCTCTATACCTTTAATATGATAAATCCAGGGTCCCCCTAGACCTTTAGTATGAAATGGCCAGCGTATTCTTAGATATTTAGTCGGATAAACCTGATTATTTTAAAAGATATTGTGATATTTGAATTATATTAGAATTTTATAAAAATTTAAGTTACTTGGTATACATATTAATTGTAACATGTACTAAAATAAGAGTCAAATGGAGTAAACTAAAAACATAACATATATATTATTGAATGACAATCATTTATAAGTCAAATCCTAAGCCAACAATTAATATTATTATTATTAGCACCGCGTCTTACTACCCGTTCGGGTTATACGCACTTACACTAATGTGTAATGGTAGGGTGATTGAGAGATGAAATGGAGGACCTAGAGTTTAACGTGGAATCCGAAACACGGTGGAGGCCTGGCATTCCCCACATTCACAAGATGTCTTGTCAGAGAACAATTAATAGAAACATTTGTTTACCGAGATAATTAAAATACAGTTTAGAAGTGTGAATCAATTACAAATGAACACATTGAATGAAACGATATACTATAATTGACCACTTATTTTGTGTGAAGGTAAAAACTAAACATAAGTTTAAAAGGAGTTAAAATATAGAAACGATTTAAAGCACAAGTGAGTTGATAAAATTGATGTTTCCGAAAGCAAAATTAGTATTTTTACAGTTATCTAAGCCTTTATCTGGAACATTTAGTCCCTTTACTTCTTTTTTCCGTGTTGCTGTATTGCTGTTAGTTACGAAAACTCTATTTGTCAGACATGTTTCGGTGCTGGTATTAACGCTCCATAATCATGGAGCTTAACCAAAATTCAAAATTCATGTCGCTGGACATATCAAATCTCTACACCAATGTACCTTTCTCTGAAACCATTAATATAATAAATGAAACCCTAATAGCAAAAAATTTCAATAAACATCATGCAGGCCAAATTTCCAAGCTCGTACAAATAGTAACTGAACAAGGTTATTTCCAATTCAATAACAAATAATACCTGCTAAAAGATGAACTGGCAATGGGCTCCCCAATCTTCTGCATGATGTCTGAAATATTTATACAGAAATATGACCCTATCATCTTTAACAGTTTAAATAATTTACTTAACATAACATTTTTTTTTGCAGATAGGTGGATGACATTCTAATGGTTTTTGATAATAAATACATATCTTCCATTACCAATTTAATCAATAATATCCACCCAAAACTCTCCTTCACCATTGAAAAAGAGATTAATAGCAACATAAACTATTTAGACCTCAACATCACCAAAAATTGTTATAATAAACTTGTATATAAAATTTTCAGGATACCCACTCACACTGCTGCAATAATACTCAACGACTCAAACCATCCTATTTCCCACAAACTCGCCACTTTTAACAGTCTAATCCATCGATTACTTCACATCCCTCTCAACAAAACTATAAAATTGAACTCAATATCATCAAACAAATCGCAAAAAACAATGGATATTCCCATTCTACTATCTATAAAATTTTGCAAAAGAAAAAAAAAAGAAACTACATTCGGATAATGTCTCCACTATACTCAAAAATTATAACAACAATACTCCAAAAAGTAAAACAAATTGCTCAGATTCAACTACATTGGTCCGGAAACCCATCGCAGCACCAATATAAAAAATACCAGCCTTCACAACCAATAATAATATTAATTAGAAACTCAATATCAACCTAAACAAATACGATAAATATGAGAAAAATGGCATTTATCTACTTACCTGCGAATACAACAGCATCTCCATAGGTAAAATTGATAACTTCAAAACACGTCACAAAGAACACATTTCTGATTTTAAATATAATAAAACAAAATCAAAATTTGCCGAACATCTTAAATACTCAAACCGCCAACCAAAACCTATTGAACAATGTTTGAAACCCCTATATTTTGCTCACAAAGGAACTAAATTAAACACAGCGAAAAACTTGTTCTTTCTTGCATCTATTCTTAACGAACAACTACACTCATCTAACCAAATTTTAATTAACTCTATAAAATATTTACCTAAGAACATCAAAATCCTTTAAACCCATTCTTTCCTGCTCTACCTTACAACTTAGATAAATGACCCGTTTGAGCCAGAGTCGAGAAGATTAGAACCGTTAATCCTCCCTTATCCTATCCATCTATTCTTCATTTCTGGTTTTTCGGTCATTGTTTTATTTTTTCATCTTTCTTCTACCTAATATTACATACCTTCGTATATTCAACTACACCTCAAATTAAGTTGTCAGCACTGTATTTCTATTTTACTGAACTCTGCAAACCACCACACCAATGGGACAGTTAACATCTTAAGTTCGTTGTATCACATTGTGTGTCATCACCTATGCGAAGTAAGTTTTTTTTGTTTCAAATACTGTAGCATTACTCAATATTATATTTAGTTCTATTCTTCTTTTTTCGCAATTTTATCTTAAGTTTCACTTTTTTCGTATTTTATAGCAAGTCTTTAATTTTAATTTCAGCTCCATGATTATTGAGCGTTAATACCAGCACAGAAACATGTCGGACAAATAGAGTTCCCGTAACTAACAGCAATACAGGAACACGGAAAAAAGAAGTAAACGGACTAAATGTTCCAGATAAAGGCTTAGATAACTGTAAAAATACTAAGTTTGCTTTCGGAAACATCAATTTTTAAAACTCATTTAACTTGTGTTTTAAATCGTTTCTGTATTTTAACTCCTTTTAAACATAACTCCTTTTAAACTTAACTAGTTATGTATTGACTGTTTAGTTTTTACCTTCACTCAAAATAAGTGGTCAATTATAGTATATCGTTTCATTGAACATGTTCATTTGTAATTGATTCACACTTCTACACTATATTTTAATTATATCTGTAAACAAATGTTTCTATTAATTGTTGGCTTATGATTTGACTTATGAATGATTGTCATTCAATAATAAATATGTTATGTTTTTAGTTTATTCCATTTGACTCTTAGTGTAGTACATCTTACAATTAATATGTACACCGAGCAACTTAACTTTTTATAAAGTTAAAACATAATTCAAATATCACAATATCTTTAATTGTTAATTTAAACTCATACATTTCTTTAAAATTTAATTATCGATATATCTAAGTTCGCGTATAACCCAAACGGGTAGTAAGACGCGGTGATAAATAATAATAAGATATATCTCAGTCTTAACCTTTACTATATTCTACACTCCTTACGGAAGATTCTTTTAGAATGTATTTTAAAATGTTTATTATAAGAGACATAGGAAGTAATCAGACTTGTAGTCTAATTAAATCATACCTACAGTTTGACAAAGTCAATAAGCAAACTGGTGTATAGATAAAACATAGTAAGGAAGTAAGCAAGAAAAAAATATGATTAAGAAAAAATAATTAATCGTAGAGAACATTTCACAATAAACAAACAGAAGCTGCTAGTGATTCGAGTGTTCATTAAATAACTCTAATTTTGGTTCTTCTTTTATGGTAATAATCAAACTTTGGATATCTAGAGTTAGCACTGGAAAGGGCTGATTTTGTAAGATTTACTGATAGAAAATATTTAAGGATTTCTAAAAGTGCGACAAGGCACAATAATGCCCACATTTAGAAGGTAGATTGGCAAGAATTTTTAATATAAAAAATATTAAAAACAACAAGGGCATCCAAATAGAGGTTTCTAATTCTATCTTAATCATTGTAAAGACTGTTAAAAAAAATTTATCATGGCAAGCAGCGGCAAATTTGCGTTGAACACTTTCCAATATGAGAGAGTGAGTTAAGATAATGGAATTCCACGTCACACTATTGTATTCTAGTTTGGATCTGACCAAAGCAAAGTATAAACTTATAATATAGTAAACTTTAGAGAATGAGGAAATGATATAATTTATCTGGCCGAGTAATTTAAGAGAGTGATCAACATGATAGTTAAAGTATAGCTTATGGTCTAATATAACACCTAGGTTATTAATATAAAGATAGCGTTCAATAGTATCACTATCAAGTTTATAAGTGAAAAAAATAGGGGTGGTTTTCCTGATGAAAGATATAAACTTAGATTTTGATTTATTGAATTGATATTCTATTTTCGGTAGACCATCGTATTATATTATTTATGTATATTTACAAATCTAAACAATTAGTAAGCGAGTTTATGTTTTTGAATAATTTGAGATCATCAGAAAACCGTAAATAGTATGAAGATTGAATATACCTACTAATATAATCAATAATCACGTTAAAAGAAAAGTTAAATTTGACCCTTAGGGTGTACCACAAAGGGCTGAAGAAAATTGGAGGTGCTAGAATCAATTTTTATGGTTAAAAATATATTTTTCAAGTAACTTCTAAACCAATTTACATAGCAAGCTGATAGACCAACATTTTTAAGTTTTGAGAGAATAATACTGTGTTGACAAAGATCAAAAGCTTTACTTTGATCAAAATAAATGGCATCAAATGACCTCGAGTAGAGACTTGAGGGGCAACATGACTCAGACATTCTGCTAAGTTCGTTACAGTAGATTTATTGTTTACAAACCCATGTTGATTTCTAGAAAGTCCGTATTCAAGGTGGGGAAACATATGTTCATGTATTTATTATCTTCTCAAATACTCTAGCGAAAGTATTTAGTAGAGAAATAGGCCCATTTACAAATGTTGGTTTTAGCACCTTTTTATGTATGGGAGCGACTATATAATTTTTGCCATGCTTCGTGGAACGTTTCCCTTAACAAACTTAGGTTGAAAATATTTTCTAACAATGGATTGAAGATATTAACACAATATTCAACAATTAAACTCGGGATTCCTCCCATCCTTCTCAGCACAAATGGATGAGCTCAATTTTTAATATCAGGAGATACAGCCGAGGAAGTAGTTTGGTTAGGATACAAGGACACATTGATTTGAATAATATAACAGGGCACTAACTGGTAAATATGAGATATACAGTAATCTAAAATATTTTCCAAATTCATTTGCTATTAAAAGAGGACTATTATTAATAATGTTACATTAATTTCGAAATTCCATGGCGAGGCTGTACGTACACGATTATTTGTAATATATTTCTAAAAATCCTTGGGTTTGCTCTTGATGCTAGTTTCTCTAAGTTCATTAGGATGGCATTATCAATAAGTAGAGTTTCTTTAACTAACTTAAGCAAGAGGGAAAAAGATTAAAATAGTGTTTTATTATTAATAATAATATTTAGCAGCGCGTCTTACTACCCGTTCGGGTTATACGCTTTAAGTACTAATTACTCTAATGGATTAGGAATTGGGAAGGTTATATAAGAGGAAGTGAACCCGCATTTGCGTGGAGGGAGAGTGGAAAACCATTTAGGAAAAACCACCCCCAGTTCACCCGACTGAGATTCGAACCTCGATCTTCCCGTCCTCAGCAGTCGAGCTCAACACGACAAGCGCGTTAGCCAACTACGCCACCGGGTTAGTTTTTTATTAATTGTTTTTATAATTTTGGAAAAAAAATCTTTCTTATATAATATTTAAGTGTGGATTATAATTATTTGGGAAATTTAGCGGAATTCTTAAAAGTAATTTGGGAACATTAATGTTTATTTGCCCTAGTAAAAATTTCAGCAGATATATTGACATTGACAACTGTGTAAACACACGCTCAAACGGTGGTTGCCATAGCTTTGTGTAGAATAAATAAATTATCATGAAAGTAATCTAAATAAGTTGTGGGAATATTTTTATTTATGATATAGGGAACATACATTTCTATACGTAAAGGAGGATGAGATAAATCGATATCTACCAGAAATTGGGAGCTGTGCTTTATTAAAGGATGGTGGAAATGAACAAAGACAAGGTCTAAAATATGCGCATTGTTGTATTCAGTACAGTTAAATTGTTTGAACCAATTATACAGGGTGAGACGAGAACCTAACTTAATCCTAATTGACAGAATCCTGGTGACCAAAATTATATTATAACTAAATTAAAGAATAAATTTAAAATAGGAAAACGAGATTAAGCTTCGTGACAGCTGGAGCCTTAAAAGGTTTCGATTCCCGTGATATCCAAAATAATACATAAATCGTCAATATAAAAGAATCATACTATAATATCATAGTACTATCATGGTATAATTTATTGCTGAAGAAAATATAGGTTTATTTTAGTGTAGGAATTTAATGTGGGTTTATTTTTATTAACAATAATACAATTTTAAATAGAGTATTGTAATATTCCGTGTATGTAATTTTGCAAGTCTATATATTACATTCACCATAGGAATTGACTTCTGTAAGGCCTTTTTCCCTACCATAAATCTACTATATAATAGGATATTGGTAGGAAAAAAGACCTTTCAGAGAGTAATTCCTACCGTGAATGGAATATACCTTCACTTCAGCAAGTGAATCAATGTTTCTGAATAAATACTCGCATCGGTGGCCGTCTGGTCTAAGGCGCCACTCTCGCAGTAGACAGAATGGTAATGACCGAGAGATCGAGGTTTGAATCTTGATTGGATATACTGAGGGTGATATTTATAAAACGATTTTACACTCTCCCTCTACGTAAATGCAAATACAATTCCTATAAATATAGCCTCCGTTAGCGTAGTTAGTACATAATTATACTTGTATAACCCAAACGGGTAGTAAGACGCAATGTAGAAAAAAAATCCTGACTACAGCAGCTTAGAGATCATCTGTAATTTTAATTTCATTTTTCCAAAATAATAACTCAATAAGAATAGAGTGTAATGAGGTGAAAGAAGAGAACTAGCCCAATCTAGTGATAGATAGCGTACTTTTTTTTTAAAGCGCGTCAGTTAACTTTTAAGTTCGTAATGCCATTAATCAAAACAACAAATAATGATATTATTATTATTATTATTATTAGCACCGCGTCTTACTACCCGTTCGGGTTATACGCACTTACGCTAATGTGTAATGGTAGGGTGATTGTGAGATGAAATGAAGGACCTACAGTTTAACGTGGAATCCGAACCACGGTGGAGGCCTGGCATTCCCCACATTCACAAGATGTCTTGTCAGAGGTGAAGGAAGGGTTTGGTAATCAGATAAATCTTTGCCGGGACCGAGGATTGAACCCCGGCCGCAAAAATAATGATATTAATATAGACCAAATATTTACTTGGAGACCCCTATTTCACGTGCATTATTTAAATTTAATGTTTTGTTTGCTTTATATGTATTTTACTTTTAGGTTACACCATCTCCAACATTTTCACATAGTCAATTTTCTTATTTTATTTTGAATAACAGACTATCTAATAAAATATAAAATATTTAAAATGCTATGTTCTTGGAAAAAATCTGTCTCGTAAGAACCATCTTTTGACCCAGATATTCGAGATTCGCAGCTCTTGGTTTGGGTGCGTGAGTTTTTATGTCAATGTTCTAGGTTGAGTTCATTTGCAAGTCGTAACTTGAAATAGACCCTTGTTTTGGAAATCTCGTTAAAATATTTCCAAATAGTAATAAAAATAATAAGAGTTTTAGAAAAACCCAATCCTGGATCACTTTGGATAGTTGTGGTCTGTGTTATTCAAACAAGTCATGCGTTCACCATAGCCACGTTTAGACTTGTAAAGTGGAAGGATGGAGAAATACAAGAAGATGAAGGTTCAGCCGGCTAAAGCTGAAAGTCGTGGGCTTAGAGGAAATAGGGTCGAACCTTTTTTAACGACACACAACAAACAAAGGGGAAAAATATAGATTTTTGTATTTATTTTAAACACACACATTGGTGGAAAACGCAAACTAAACGCCAATATCGTCTTGTCTGGTTTGCCGGCGACATTAAGGGTGTATGGGGCTCGAATTTCTGACAGGTTTAAACGACTAAAGTATTTTTTTTCTAAATAAATCTTTCCACTTGCTTTCCACACAAACGTGGTTTCATTTCCAGTTTATTTTAACTTCGTAATCTCTGCCCCCTGTATGTAGTAAAACAAGGAGAAACAATAATAATTGTTTTCTGTATCCCACACTTTTATATTCGCCTACTCACGTTAATAGGCTAGGGTTGAGGAAGGTAGAATTTAGAGGAAATATACCCGCATTTGTGCGGAAAGAAAGGGGAAAACCTTCTTGGACAATACCTCATTAGCATACACCCAGCTGGGATCCCAACCCCAACCTTTATGCCAATGCCAAACATTACTATACGAGACTGGCGCCTTTAACCACATATCCCCCAGCGCAGATAAGAGCAATAGTACAAATTATTAAAAAATCTTTTTTTGTCACCACGTACTACCGTTTTGGAAAAATCATGCTCAGTAGACCTGAATGAGATTCGAACTCTGATCCCCCATTATAAACAGGCCAATTTAACATTAGAGTGACGCCTTAAACCATTCGACCACTGAAGGGGGTAACAATTCAAATAAAAAGATAATTTGGATACCGATCTATATAATAGGAAGCCTTAGAGAGGAACCTTTGAAAGGCTTAAACCATAGTTATAAAGTAGCTAAATATTAACGAGAAATCACTTTGTTTATATTCTAAAAATTGTCAAAATATACACCATAATAATTCAAAATTTACATTTGTATGATACATGAAAGTTTATTATTATTATTAGCACCGCGTCTTACTACCCGTTCGGGTTATACGCACTTACGGTAATGTGTAATGGTAGGGTGATTGTGAGATGAAATGAAGGACCTACAGTTTAACGTGGAATCCGAACCACGGTGGAGGCCTGGCATTCCCCACACTCACAAGATGCCTTGTCAGAGGTGAAGGAAGGGTTTGGTAATACATGAAAGTTAATCTAAATTTTAGTGGTTCTTAGAATTGTCAAGAAATAGTAGCCTAGCAGTATTTTTTATGTGTTAAGAATGATAAAACGATTAAAAAAACATTTATACATCCTTTGAGTTTTTTTCTAACGAGTAACACACTACCTGTTGGCTCTATACGGATTCTAATTACTCTAATAGGATAGAGGGGATGAGGGTCAAATATCTAGTAAATGTACCCGTATTCATGTGGAGTGATATTGGAAAACCACTTAGGAAAAAATCACTCCAACCGGAGATAGAACCTCTAAATCCCCGTTACCAGAAAGCCAGACTATGAGTCTGACATTTAGTTCGCATGTCCACCAATGAAGTTCCCTCTTTGGTAGTTTTCATTTTAATAAATTAGAGCACTATTGAGCACTTGGGACAAAGGCATAAATCTCGTCCCGTCTGGTTCGTTGGTGATTCATAGATAGGGACTAAAATATAAGTTTAGTATACCGAAGTGGTTTTTCCTAGATGGTGATCCATTTGTATACTTGCAAATGCGGATACATTTCCTCTGCCTCATTAGTGTAAATATTAGGATAGCCCGGACGTAGAGTACACGCCCCAAAAAGTCAAATCCGTATCAAATTTATTTTTCCCTTGTGAAGGAATATAATGTCAACAAGTTGCTGGCAAGCAAGTATTTCTTTGATTGGACACAATGACCATTAAAAAACACATCCTTTCTTTATTGAAAAAACAAACACAGACCACAAAAACGAGACACCAATTGGGGCAATTAACTGCCTCTTTAACATCACCCTACAAAGAGGAAGAATTCTCTTCTTTTTTTCCCCTTGTGGCTTTATTTTGTCAGTTGCTTTTTTTAAAAAAAAGTTTTGTTATTGTTGTTTGATTCTATCATCCTCATCAAGACTAAAGAGTGCGTGCGTACATCTGCCAGTCAGATTGTGTCTAGACCGAAACACATATACATATATATTCACGCATGAGTACACGCACAAAAAAAACACAATTAGGTGTTAGTGGAAGGGCGAGTGGTTTGGGGGAGGAGGGGTGGTGGTTTGAACACTCCCCAGTCACTGGCTCATGAAGCTCGCGTTGAGTTGAATTGGGACGGACGATGTGAAGGGAAGTTATCGTGGCACAAAGATTATATTGTGGGCTCACTGTCAAAAGCTACAAGTCCAAAATTAGTTTCTGTTTTTAGCACCGCGTTTTTATCGACCAGTTCAGGTTATACACATATATGATAATTATTCTAATGGAACAAGGATGAGGGAGGACGCATTTTAGAGGCTCTACCTGCATTTGCGGAGAGTGGGGAATCATTTAAGGAAAACCAACCTCAGACCCGACCTCGATTTGAACCCCGATATCTCCATCATCAGGAGGCCATTCTAACATGAGAATGACGTCACTAGGCCACTAAAGTGTGTAATACAGTCCTGACTGATAAAAGGGTTNGGTAAGACTAGGGATCAATCCCGTTCGTGTATATTGGTAGTTCCCTCCCGGGATATAACAGTTGTGCCACGGGACCCCTTGTCCCAAAAGTTAATAGCTTAGTCGGGCCACGATCACTGGATCAGGAGGATAGTAGTAACAACAATAATAATAATAATACCTGAAAGTAGATGTGAACTCAGCCCCACCACCTCATTTAGTCCAATTTTACAGTGATGGGGAGGTTGAGGTTGGAATCCCGGCTGGATGTAATAAGGATGTTTTTCCTACACAAAAATACGTGTATATTTCATATAAATTCTATTATATTTATCTCTACTAGGTTAACATAATTAATATAATTGTGTTTAACCTGAACTTGGAGTTAGACGTGGTGAAGATAGCTAATTGTAGATTGCGGATAGTTTAAACGTGAAGAAAGGAGCAAGGACTTGAAATATTTCATACGCAGATATTGAATGTGTAAATAATTTAAAGACTATTGGCATTATCTGGGATACAACCAAACTTTTTTAATAATTAAATGGACTTCTCTAATCACTTGGTCAAGGTAATAAATCGAAAAATTTAATGGCCGCGTGTAAGATGAATTACGTTAAAAGACTCCGGTGCAGTAACTAGAGATTTTTGTAGTTTTTGTTCGGAGATAAAAAAACTGTTGGGAATGGACTTATAAAAAATACTTTTGCAACATACAAATGACATTTTTTCTTAAAAACATTCTGGCGATTTGTGTTTATAAACAGTTTTTTATATCTCCTGAAAAACAAATAGTACGGTGCATCGCACAGACTTTCCCTCTCTTTGATCTAAAAATAAAGGTATTTACTATTTACTAGAAACTCGTAAAATTTGTCAAACAAAATAATATACACTGGTGCAGAAACACTTTTACAAAAACATTAGGTAAAGAGTAGCATTTCTAACCACCAAACAGCACAACAATAAATTTTATTTATTTTATTAGTACTCTGTACTCTTCTCAATACATTTTTAGGATAATTAAATCTCGTAGATTACTGTGGACAGGACATGCAGAGCAAATTGGAGAATCTAGAACCTTGTTCAGGGTATTGAATGGTAAACCCAATGAGAAAAGACAATTAGGAAGACCTAGACGCAGATAGGAGGGTAACATTAGAATGGACCTGGGAGATATAGGGTGTAAAGAGGTGGATTGGATAAAACTAGCTTAAGGTTGGATTAGGGTGTAAAGAGGTGGACTGGATAGAACTATCTTAAGGTAGGAATAGGGTGTAAAGAGGTGGACTGGATAGAACTAGCTTAAGGTAGGAATAGGGTGTAAAGAGTTGGACTGAATATAGCTAGCTCAAGAAAGGAATAGAGTATAAAGAGGTGGACTGGATAGAACTAGCTTAAGGTAGGAATAGGGTGTAAAGAGGTTGACTGGATAGAACAATCTTAAGGTAGGAATAGCGTATAAAGAGGTGGACTGGATATAACTAGCTCAAGAAAGGAATAGAGTATAAAGAGGTGGACTGGATAGAACTAGCTTAAGGTAGGAATAGGGTATAAAGAGGTGGACTGGATATAACTAGCTCAAGAAAGGAATAAAGTATAAAGAGGTGGACTGGATAGAACTAGCTTAAGGTAGGAATAGGGTGTAAAGAGGTGGACTGGATAGAACAAGCCCAAGATAAGGATAGATGGCCTACTTAATTAAGTGCGACAGTGAACTTTCGAGTTCCTAATGCGATAGAGTATGAAGGTAAGTAAGCTGAACTTAGTCCAGTAGATCCGTTCTTTTTCTAATATTAAAAAAAATACAACTCATTTGAAAAATCCGTATTTTAAAGGAAAATTATTAAACCAGTTACGGATTTCGTTGTTCTGTGAATAAGGCAAAAAATCGCACCTTGATACGTTTTCTGGTTAGAGCGTAATCGTGTATCATATCCAGGATGAATCGGCCATTGGATTGTTTGGCTCTTAAGTTCGTACTAATGAAAGTTAGTTACAATATTATTTCAAAGTCAAAGAGTCTCCTTTCCCTCGTAAACAATTCTATCTTTTGACCTTTGTTCTGTCTGTTCTTTCCCATTAAGTAAATGTTAATAGAGGCCAATTCACTCTAAACCCTGGTCAGGGTTAAATGCCAGGTCCACACGAGGAAAACAATTTATTTTGATGTATACCAACGATTTAACTTGGAGCTTCAGTAGCCGCGTGGTAAAACGCGCTACTCTCGCAGTAAATTAGACTGCCGATGACTGAAAGATCGTGGTTTGAATCTCGATTGGGAAAGAGGTTTTTCCAAAATGTGTTTTTTCACTCTTCACCACACAAATGCGTGAACACTTATCTACACTAATATTATCTAGAGAAAATTATTATTATTATTATTATTATTATTATTATTATTATTATTAGCACCGCGTCTTACTACCCGTTCGGGTTATAGGTACTTACGCTAATGTGTAATGGTAGGGTGATTGTGAGATGAAATGGAGGACCTACAGTTTAACGTGGAATCCAAACCACGGTGGAGGCCTGGCATTCCTCACATTCACAAGATATCTTGTCAGAGGTGAAGGAAGGGTTTGGTAATCAGATAAATCTGTGCCGGGACCTGGGATTGAACCCCGGCCGCCAGCATAGAAGTCTGACACCATACCCCTAGACCGCCAGGTCACCATCAAGAGGAAAGATTTGATTTTTTTTCTTTTTGTTTTTTGTTAGAAATGGATAAACTCAAAAACTACTGGACCGATTTTAAAAATTCTTTCGCCAGTATAAATCTACATTATCAGCGAGTATCATAGGCTATATTTTATTTTGAAAATTTAGTTCATTTCTCATAAAAATGTTGATAGTCACTCATTCATATTTTATGGTAGAATCTATGATGATTCTTCAATATGTGTGTTGAAAATAATAATGCGGGGGGGGGGNGGGGGAGGGGGAAGAGTCTAGTTTTAAAATATTTATTATCATTATTATCACCGCGTCCTAATACCCGTTCGGGTTATACGAACTCACGCTAATGTGTTAATGCTAGTGAGATGAAATGGAGGACCTACAGTTTAACGTGGTATCCGAACCACGGTGGAGGCTTTTAAAATACATCCTTTCTAGTCTTTAAAAACATTAGCGTAATTAGTACATAAGCATATAATCCAAACGGGTTGTAAAACGTGGTACTAAAATAGTAATAATCTAATTTATGACAAGGACAGGCACAACAATCAGTCCTGATCGATACTTTATCAATGTGAAAGTAAATACTCACACTTTTGTCAGTTAAGAAATCTCGACTATGGCGGGAATCGAACTCTGGATTATTAGCTCAATAGAAAGACACGCTTACCGACTGAGCTAAGGTATCGGGCCTTCACTAAAATACTACACTGCTCTAATCCCACAGCGAAACCCAAACGGTTCAAACATGATGAGGGATCGCGATTTATTGTTTCAAAACTCTATAAAACATTTCTATAATATTTATAGAGATTGAGTTATGTTTACGACTTTTGTTTTCAGTGACCAGACTGGGCGATAATGGAGGAAACTATGGTCATCAAAAAAGAAGTAGGGGAATATAGAGGTTTGTATTATTTTATTTCTATCTATATGCTGTAGTGATAATTAGTTTTAAAATCTGTTTACGACAGGATGATTATAACAATAACACCACAAAAACTTTTAATTTGTAGACGCATGCAAGTTCCCTTCTTTGAATTGTCGTGGAGGAACCAGGATATTGCACTCAAACTACTTATAATCCCTTCCTTGAGGTTGTTACACCCACTCTACTGCCTTTTACTTACGACCACAAATAATATAAAAGGGAGTGGAGGTAATTCAAGGAACATAAAAAAAGGTAAAATATCTGCAAAATTTAAAAAATAACAATATGAATGGCTTATTAAAAGAAATAACAGAGTAGAATACTTTACATGGTCTCAAAAATCAAACCGAGGTATGTTGAAAGTCAAACTTAAATAATAGCTTCATATATTATTTCGCGCAGTTAAAGTGAGGAGATGTTACAAAACACGTAACCTATCCTACAATCAAATGGGTCAGCCTTGAAGAGACAGTACAACCCATAATGTTTATTATAGTACAAAAAAATTATTGCAAATAATATCCATCAGGAAATTATATAATGACAAAATAAGAGCCTTATGGTCATCTTTAATATGTTACCAAAGTGTCTGATTCACTCCAGTGAATGCAGACTTCAAAACGTTGATATAAATATTAAATATATCTCAGATATTTTAAATGACACGAGAGTTTGGCTAACAGGCTTTAGTCAAACTCCTGCGGGACTAGCGAATCTCGACACAAAAATTGGAAACGTCAAAAATATCTCTACTTGTTAGTAATAAAGATAATAAAATACTTGAAGCAAAGCATAGCAAAAGATTTGATAAATATATTAATGTCAATTCGTCTCAAAAATATTAATTTTATCGATCAGAGAAAGTTACGTTACTTTAATCAATACTTCAAAATGCAATCTACAATAGAAACACTACCCTAAAAATGCAAATACAATTACTGGTACCACAATTTTAAAACCATTTGCATTTAACACGTCCAATACAAATCAATTAATAATTTTGGTTATTTAAAAATCTAAGTATCGTGACAGACCCTAGCACCCAAGTGGGAAAGAAGATAAATAGAATTTCATTTCAAAATATATGTTCAAGTAAAACAAATTTGAGAATAGAAAAATTAAGACGCCTAATTTGGCTAACACTAAAAGCTAAATTCAAACTAGTCTAAAATATAAACTGCCATAGATTATGTCCGTAGAATATAAAGCATGAATGTTTATCCTGACATTGTCCAAGTTCAGGACAGCATTCCTCCTTGAAGTGTTGAAATGGAAAAGTCATTTTAATACAGATTTATCTTATTACCAAACCCTTCCTTCACCTCTGACAAGACATCTTGTGAATGTGAGGAATGCCAGGCCTCCACCGTGGTTCGGATTCCACGTCAAACTGTAGGTCCTCCATTTCATCTCACAATCACCCTACCATTACACATTAGCGTAAGAGCGTATAACCCGAACGGGTAGTAAGACGCGGTGCTAATAATAATAATAATAATAATTTTAATACACACAAACATCACTCTTTATAGGGTTTCGTTGCTAGGGACGCAAGGTGAGAAAACAGAACACTCGGTCGGTGACGTCAATTCAGCCTTCTAGAAGCTTTCGATCATCACGTAGACCACTTGTTGTCAGAGCTCCATCTGACTTCCAAACGATATTTCTTCAATCTCATAATGTGGATGTAATTCACGTTTCTCCGATCAGAGGGCAGGTAAGCAGTCTTCCTCTTGTCAAGGCAATTCCTGGGCGGCCCACTTTAGTGTATCGTTGATCAAGTTGGTGTGGACGCCAGCTGTTGGAACATCACAGCTCGCTCGGTCCACTCCCCTGACTAGGATTTCACGTGTGTTAGCCCGTCTGGGTGGTTGTTCTATCCAGAAGATACAATCGGCAAGTATGTACATGAACAGTTTTATTTTGTATAGAGTTTATTTGTGTTTTATATTGTTCAGAATTGTTAATGATATAGAACGAAACTACGAGAATTACAATAGAGAAGAGTACTATTGTAGGAAGATAATTAGTCTCGATACTATTTGGAGTGGGTAGTATGAATCAAATAGTGTTATGCGTGAAGGTTAACATGGGGGTGATTCCTTTTGTAACTCAATGTTACAAAGTGTCGTGGAGGAACCAGGCTATTGCACTCGGACTAATTATAATTCCTTCCTTGGCTGTTCACATTCAATTACACAAATTGGGGAGGATGATAAGGAAGGTAGAATTTAGAGGAAATTTGAACACATTTACGTGAAGGGATAGTGAGAAGCCTAAATGCAGCCGGCTTCCTCCAAATTCTACCCCCCTTATCCCAACTCCTATGTATGGATAGTAAGATGAGAGAGAAAATATGTGACCATTTTAATACTTAATTGCAAAACTTTTGAAATGACAAGTAAGCTCATCGTTTTAAGACCAATATTTTTGGTGACCTTCCACAATATTTACAGTGTTATATTAAAATAACATACAAGGGCGTATTTATCAAAGTTTTGGAACTAAAACTTTATATGGAACTCTAAGCTGCTATTTCAGAAAACACTAGTGTTACAAAAAAATACAAATAAAAGTTTTTAATATTTTTTAATCAACTTATAATTTTTGCATAGCTTTATTGTATCAGCATACGACTTAGGTACTAATTTAATTCTAGAACATACACAACACACAATCCCTCTCTCATTGATTCACTACTGTGGAGCTTTTCATAATTTTTTCGACCATGCCGGGGATTGGACACATTACTTTTGGATCAGTACACCAACCTGATATCGTCTGAGATAAGGTTTTATAGACTCAATAATAATGTTAAAATTAATTCAAACGTGACCCACATCGACGTTCGTATGGTCTAAATTGTCATTCTCGTGTTAGATTAGATTGCTGGTGAAGGGGAACTAAGGATTAAAGACCCGGATGGGTGAAGGCCTTGTGACGGGTAAATTTTTCTAAATGGTTCCCCACTTTACCTCCATGTAAATGTGGTTACATTTACTCATGGGCTCTACATTTTTAATCTCCACTGTTTATTTTAGGTATTTAACGTGCACATTCTGAACCGACTGATTATATTAGCACACACGAATTTCTATGCGTGAAAGCAAAAGAGCCAAACAATTTTGCCGGGAATGGTATTTTCACACACATTTCAGGTTTCTTTTACATACCACAATCGACATGAGACCAATATAAGTTGTGCTACGGATTTTTATCGCTCAAGAAAAATCCGTTGACTCCAGTTGAGTTGGAACCCATAACCATAGGGTATCCTGTATACTTCTTTAGAGTAATCAATTTATGCGTACCATCCAAATGAGCACTAAGATGGGGTGAAAAAATAAACAGTAAAAAGTGAAAGACACAATATTTATTAACATTTAATTCAAGAATGCTCCGCGGAACGGTTTAGCCTGCCCCTGCACACACTAGTGATTAGACGATGCCTACTTGGAGGTTTCGAAGCTATTTTGGGAAGTGGGTTGCATCTTAGCTTGACGCACCTAAGCAGTCTAAGCACTATCACACCCGGACGCCAATGTACAAATAGAAAGAGAGGGAAGAAAACGAGAAGTTTACCCTGAGAGGGCTCTTGTCTATGTACTGATAACCCTTTCTCTTTCCCTCTTATTCTGACGAGTTTACACGGTCACTTTAATATTTGCGCCGTGAAAACATTTAATTGCTGCTTTTTAATTTCACCTTTTTATTGATTCCTATTCTAGATAGACATTTGCTCCCATGGACTTTTTTAATCTACATCCTGGCAGGAATATTCCTACAAACCATTTTCATGATCAAGAAAAATAGCTTAAGTTGTAAAGGATAAAAATATTTTTATAAAATTCTATTCAAAGGTAAAAAAATAATAATTTTGTTACATTGTAGGACTATTTTTAGAATTATTTAAAATTAATAGTTTTTGTTTAAACGTTATTTCTTTAAAACTTGCTGAGTAAAACGTAAATTCACCAACATGGGAAACCATAGCTTTACCGGCTGTGACGTCACAGGTATTCAACGTCCCTAAGCCCTTTGTTTCGGTTACACTTTTTAAAACCATACTTATTTTATTTGAACAGCATGAACTGTGTCAAACAAATAAAAAAAAACATATTCAAGTAAAATACTTTTCATATTAACTTCCCCTTCTACTTCCAATAATTCATATTTTACATAACAAATATTATTTCCTCTGTTTGTATTGGTATACATACGTTTGATTTAGTAAAACACGCCTCAAAAGAAAATTGTAAACGTGGGAGTCCTGGAAATGATTTTTCTCCACACTATTTCCTGCCAACAAGATCGGACCGCTCGCCGTGAAATTGGGACGTGTCCAGTGGTGGTGTGAAGTCGCAACTCACAGGGAGTAAATAAGGGGAAAAGTTAAAACGAGTGCCTGGGTGTGTGTATTATATATATTAGCTCTCAAGGGCCCACACTATTCTCCCGCCAAGAAAAATATATCCTACTGTCCCCTGAGACCCATTCCTTCACAATACTCGCAATCAAATTACATCTCTTCACCTCTGACAAGACATCTTGTTAATGTGGGGAATGCCAGGCCTCCACCGTGGTTCGGATTCCACGTTAAACTGTAGGTCCTCCATTTCATCTCACAATCACCCTACCATTACACACTAGCGTAAGTGCGTATAACCCGAACGGGTAGTAAGACGCGGTGCTAATAATAATAATAAATTACATCTCACAAAGCCTAATACAAAAACCACTATATAATTTTCCGGAATCCCCTAGCACATGCGATCTCTACCAGATGGTGCAAGTAGCACTAACCAACCTAAGAGCTGAGTACATACCCAGCTCTGGACGGATAGAAATATAATCAAGCCAACCTTTGTGTTATTGACTTAAGAAGAAGATAATATCTACCAAAAGTGATAGATGAAGATCACATGACCTAAAGTACTAATAGGTGAACGTAGTTCAAGGGACTTTTCTAGCTGTCAGATATGTTCATTTGTAGGAAAATTGGGGTATAGCTAACAGAGGAAATGCACCCGTATGAGCTTGGAGAGAGAATGAGGGATACAACAGTGAAAATAACGTCTAGAAAATCCCCCTCAGAGCACCTGGTATGGAATCCGAATCCTGATCGCCAAGTCTTCGACAGTCAAATGTACTAGTATTGTGAGTCTCATTTATCCAAATTAACTCACGGTCACCGCTGCTGGTGTATCAAAATAAAACATTTGTACTACAATAGGTTGGTTGGAGTAATTTGCAGGATGACACCTACCCACAGCGGTGACAAAGTTGTCTTTTACGTTAGGCTTGTCTGTGACCTGGCGGTCTAGGGGTAAGGTGTCAGACTTCTATGCTGGCGGCCGGGGTTCAATCCTCGGTCCCGGCAAAGATTTATCTGATTACCAAACCCTTTCTTCACCTCTGACAAGACATATTGTGAATGTGGGGAATGCCAGGCCTCCACCGTGGTTCGGATTCCACGTTAAACTGTAGGTCCTCCATTTCATCTCACAATCACCCTACAATTACACATTAGCGTAAGTGCATATAACCCGAACGGGTAGTAAGACGCGGTGATAATAATAATAATAATAATACGTTAGGCTCTCACTGCATTTTTTTTTGTCGTTGATGGATAGGCCAAGGCTTGAATATTGGTCGGATGTACTTACACAATTTGTGACAGGTGTAATTTATCCCTTGTGGTTTACCCATCAGATTTCCTGGCAAATGTGGTTACAATTCCTTTAAACTATCCCTTTAATCACTAACTCTTTGATTAAGCCTTTAATTAACCTTCTGTTAAAGGCAATACTTAATAAAAATACAGTCCAACACTTCAAAATACTATATTTATATGACAATCAGAAAATTTACCAGATCTACTTTCACTTATTCAAACGTCAAGTCATGTGATCTGCAGTTGTCACTTTTGATATTTTTTATCACTGTGTTTTACTACCTGATCAGTTTACATGTATATATGATAACTACTCTAATGGAATAGGAATGAGGAAGGAATCATTTTAGAGGTAATCTACTCGAATGTTCATGGAAGGAGAGTGGGAAACCGTTTAGGATTAAAACACCCTAAATATACCCGACTGGAATTCGAACTCCAATAATCCCATCATCATCAGATCGAACTAACATGAAGGTGATGTCTTGGATCGTTCGGCCCCTGAAGCGGATTTGATAAATATTTTTAATACATAACACTATTGCTAAAAAATATAGTAAAATGCTATTAATAATATTTAGCACCGCGTCTTACTACCCGTTCGGGTTATACGCTTTATGTACTAATTACTCTAATGGAATAGGAATTGGGAAGGTTGAATTAGAGGAAGTGAACCCGCATTTGCGTGGAGGGAGAGTGGAAAACCATTTAGGAAAAACCACCCCCAGTTCACCCGATCGAGATTCGAACCTCGATCTCCCCGTCCTCAGCAGTCGAGCTCCACACGACAAGCGCGTTAGCCAACTACGCCACAGAGGCGGGTAAAAAATGCTATTCATAATGAAGGCAAAACAAAATATTGTATTTTATAAAAGGGCCTACCTATGAAGATTGTACTGTACCTAGGTCTGCCTACTTATCTAAGTCAATAGTATCCGATACATTAACACTAAATAGTAAGTAACCTTTAACCCAGATAGTTTGCTTTATTTAGTGACGGACCTTAGCTATGGTCAATCCTGTTTTTAGGTGTTATTCTTTTGATAAAAATCAGTCGTCTTAGACTTAGTTTGGAGTCCCATTAGATAAATATTTTTTTTAACACCGCGTCTTACTACCCGTTCGCGTTACACGCTAATATACTAATTACGCTAATGGTTACAGGGATGTTATATTTATAGGAAGTTACATGCATTTGCGTGGAGGGAGAGTGGAGAACAATTTTTTTAAATGACCCTTAGTACACCCGACCGAGATTAGAACCTTGATCTTCCAGTCATCGGCAGTCTAGTCTACTGTGAGAACAGCGCGTTAGACCACGCGGCTCCCGAAGTGGGTAATAACTATTAGTGTTTTTTATCCACCGAGTTTCACGGTTCTTTGAGCTATACGCACGTGTATCAACTAAGCAAGGTAGAATTTAGATGAACTGTATTCACATTTGCGTTGATAGAGAGTAAATAAATAATTTTGGAAAAATCACTTCAAGTACACCTAATTGATATTCGCATACCATACCTACGCATCAGCGTCAAACCAGACTTGACAAGCTTGACGTTTGGTCCGCATGTCCACCTGTGCGGATGATTTTAAGTGGACAATGGTCGCTGTCCCAGGAGCTAGTGGTCCAAATCCAGACAACAGTCAGGCGTGGTAGCTGTTTGTCTAAAGTCTGATTTTTATAGGAAGCTCAATTTTGGTCACCAATATTGAATGGAGGTCACTAAAATTTGGCATTCTAGAAATATGTTTTATTTGATTTATTGTTAATAAATATCATATAAAATGTTATCAAAAGCTTTCAATAACTCTTTCCTGTGGATTACAATATTTTTTTTACATTATTAATTAAATGGACTAAGAATGTAAATACAATTGTATTTTTTTTTTTTACTTTTGTGGCAGCATGATGCTCTAATTTTAAAATAACGGTCTTCCTACAAAAATCAGACTTTAGCTAACCTTACCGGTTTATATCTATATCTATAAAAAGGGTGGTTGAGCGTTGGTCCTAAACAGTGGAGCATGTGGCGGATATCTTGTAATAATAAAACCGAGGGGTTGAAATAATAGAGGGTGCCTTGTATTTTTAAACAACATGGACGTATTTTCTCTTCGTTTTGGGAGTTATGTAGTTCAAATATAGTCCATCAACTAGTTTGTTTTCTTTGTTTGAGCTTGTTTGGACCATATGTTTTATTTGTATAGTATAGGGGAGGAAAATGGGAAGGGGTGAATGGATATGAAAGAAGCTTTAACAAATAATGTATTTGAATGATCTTGATGCTACACTTCTTATTGACTTTACGTGGCTGTACGCCATTTATACGAACGATTATAAGAACACAGAATGAAGAGAATAGTTGATATTTAAGTAGATGGACAGGAACTCGATTCTTAGGACGATGTAAATAAAAAAGAACCCCTGCACATACGATTGGGATTGAACCCAGGCCTATTCAAATCATATTCAGGAGTGCTCACCTCAACATCAAGTCTGGTGGTCGAATGTGCTGGGAATGGGTAGAAATCTTTCGCATGTGTGACTCACAACTTAATATTATTATTATTATTAGCACCGCGTCTTACTACCCGTTCGGGTTGTACGCACTTACGCTAATGTGTAATGGTAGGGTGATTAATGATATGAAATGGAGGACCAACAGTTTAACGTGGAATCCGAACCACGGTGGAGGACTGGCATTCCCCACAACTTAATATTAAATAGGAACAAGTTAACAGCTGGCAGAATTGGCTCCACGGATAATGAATTCACCTAACCCCGGAAAATGCTCAAAATCTCCACCTTACGAGTGCAGTATTCTACGACACGATGACTATACGATTGTATTCAGACCCGCCTCGGTGGCGTAGTTGGCTAACGCGGTTGTCGTGTTGAGCTCGACTGCTGAGGACGGGAAGATCGAGGTTCGAATCTCAGTCGGGTGAACTGAGGGTGGTTTTTCCTAAACGGTTTTCCACTCTCCCTCCACGCGAATGCGGGTTCACTTCCTCTAATTCAACCTTCCCAATTCCTAATCCATTAGAGTAATTAGTACTGAAAGTGTATAACCCGAACGGGTAGTAAGACGCGGTGCTAAATATTATTATTATTATTATGATGATTGTATTCAGGCTGAAAGTGACCATTTTGAATGCTTTCTATAGTTTTAAGCAGTGCCACATAACTGGAGTACAAACATGGCTACAACTCGGAAACAAGGTAAAATGGGGCACATGTTTGTATTTTAAAAAAATCTTTTTTTTTCTCTCTCTTGTTCATCGCTGGAGTGAGAACTACATGTTACGGTTCACCCTGTATATAAAAGCGATAGTTAAAGATCATACAATTTGACGTATTAATATATATTAGATTGATAAATTATTGTAAACCAAATATGTAGGTTTTCTAACTGTCAAAATGGTTCTTCTTGTGAAAAATAGTTTGTTCTACTTTCTATTTCCCTAATAGCTTGATTTCTATTTGAGATAAGAGAGTGAAAGAAAAGAGAAGAAAAGAAGTAAACATAGAGAATTAGTGAGCCACGTGCGTTAGCGCAGCTCTCGTTGTTTACAGGGAACAAGACAGATTGGAACGCTGACAAGCAATGTCCGAGGCCATCTTGAACAACTCAATGACGTCCTTACAAAGGTTTTCAGGTCACTTCCCGAGCAATTTTTTCTTCCTGGAAATTATTACTTTCAACACAAGCACTACTAAGGGCTTAATATAAGGAGCGTATATATATAGTGTGCGTGTGTCTGGAATACATCACTCTTAGCCCAGTTTGTGGAAAGATTGGCCAGTACTAATGTACCGTTGCCCAAGAGACGCCCGAATGTACTAATCGTACATCTTTTACGTGGAGGCTCTTTCCATGTCCCGATGAGATGAGGTAAGATGATGTTGATAGTGAATATTAAGGTGTAAAACCAGTGGAAACACTTAAAACTATCTTAAAACTAATTAACCAAACCCTGGTGACCTTTGGGATGATTACCCTTTCAGGAAAATACCCATGGTACCAGCCCGGAATCGAACCCAGGACCTCTAGGTTGGTGACCAGGTGAGCTGACCACTCTACTATGGGAACAGCTTGGTGTAAGAATGTGGAGGGTAGTTTAGAGGACGTGCTAGCAAATTTGTTTGAGAATAGGGTAGGGTAAATTGTCGGTGACCTGGCGGTCTAGGGGTAAGGTGTCAGACTTCTGTGCTGGCGGCCGGGGTTCAATACTCGGTCCCGGCAAAGATTTATCTGATTACCAAACCCTTCCTTCACCTATGACAAGACATCTTGTGAATGTGAGGAATGCCAGATTTCCACCGTGGTTCGGATTCCACGTTAAACTGTAGGTCCTTCATTTCATCTCACAATCACCCTACCATTTCACATTAGCGTAAGTGCGTATAAACCGAACGGTTAGTAAGACGCGGTGCTAATAATAATAATAGGGTAAATTACTTGTGGGAAACTATCCCACCCACACTAGCGTGGAAAGAGGGTGGGAGTATCACAGTAATGGGTCACATGTGGATAACGATCTCTAATGCACCCAATCGAGAATCAAACCTCGATCTCTTCATCATTGGCAATTTAGTTGAGTGGTGGCTGGGTATTTATTATTATAAAATTTAAACTAGTGGGGTAGAAAAGACAAAGTTGTGGTGTTAAAGGAAATGTGCCCACATTTGCGTGATGGGAGAGGGATGTACTATTTATTAAGATTCATTTTAATACTTGCCACCGGGATTCAAAGACAAATGTTCCCGCCACAGGTAAACTGGACCAGAGGAGACTGACAACTTTGTCAGGATACAAACTAGTGTGGATCACAGTGATAGTGAGACGTGGTGCCTTACGAAATAAAACAAACAAAAATTATACTCCTTCCTCCTTGTTTGGATGAACCTTTGCTTTGATTGGCGATGACGGGGGTATCAGGTTACGAATACCAGCTGGGTGAGCTGAACTGTTTTCCCCTAAATGTTTTCCAGCCTTTCCTTCGTGCAAAGACTGGTAACCTATTCCTAAACTCTACCTTCCTCATCCACAGTCTTTTAGTGTAAATATGTGGATAGCTATGACGGGTAGAAACACAGCACGGCGCCTGAGTAGTTATGCAACACAAAGTATGTTTATGTATACTATATTGCCTATCCAATATTTATAAGGGGTTGCCCACAAACTGGCCTCAAGACAGTACCTACCCCTCTATTTTCCTTGCCTGGAACTAGATCCCTCCACTGCTGTGACCGTCACAACTGTCATATGGCTCATGTATTGAACTGCACAGACACCATTTCTATAGTTAATTACTTGAAACCCGCCTCGGTGGTGTAGTTGGCTAATGCGCTAGTCGTATTGAGCTCGACTGCTGAGGACGGGGAGATCGAAGTTCGAATCTCGGTCGGGTGAACTGGGGGTGGGGGCGGAGGGGGTTCCTAAATGGTGTTCCACTCTCCCTCCACGCAAATGCGGATTCACTTCCTCTAATTCATCCTTCCCAATTCCTAATACATTAGCGTAATTAGTACTTAAAGCGTATAACCCGAACGGGTAGTAAGACGCGGTGCTAAATATTATTATTAATTACTAGAATAATTGTGCACGTGTCACGTATTTATTTAATAAAATGCTTTTTCAGGGTTGTCACTGTTTATTTCATATGAAATTCAGTGGGTATTTTTCAAGTGTTTTAAGAAGAAATTCTCTTTTTAAAATGCTCTATGGAGTAGGGTTTCTCAAATTGTAAGGCGCGAGGAAAATTTTGATGAGGCGTTAGGTGGAAGCAACTTAATGTTAACAAAATGAAGAATTTGTTTGTTTATCGTGACAATTGCGCGATATCTATCGGACGCAAAGATCTGAAAGCTTAATAATTAGTAACCCCTGTGCAAGAACGTGTGCACTTTGAAGCAGGAATTTTAAAATTTATTAAAAACCTGGTTGAAAGCAAAAAGGCCACATGTAACACAGGGCTTGAAGGTATTAAGTTTAATGTTACTTTCCACGTACAGTACATCCATTAAACTAAACACATTTCCCCCAGGAAATACCGGGTCAACTAGTAAAAATAATAATGATATATGTATATATATCATTCAATGTGATATTGAAATGATTTGAGCTTAATGGGGAAATTTCTGTATTTGCTACGCAATCCAATATATAAATTATAAAAAATATATGGGGGACATATGACTTGTATTTGAATAAATATCCGTGCTTTTTTCTTCAGTTCGTTATCCCTTTCATTCAAGGGCTTACTATTTAAAGCTTTGAGGTTTAATGTCCCAAATTCACAAATACTCCACTGGCCCATTTTTTACTTCTTTTTGGGACATTTCCTGTGTTTTCCCGGTCTTTTCAGTTATAGAGGTTCGTTGAAGACCTGCTTCTAATGTTCAGAGCTGCCACGCACTTGGAAAACTGGGAAAACACAGGACATTTTTCATTTATGAAAAAAACCCAGAAAAAACAGGAATATTTGTGAATTTGGGACATTAAACAGCTAGAAATAAATAGTAGACATATGCATGAAAGAAAAAGGGAACAGAAAAATTAAGTCACTCTTATTTGAACAAATATTTCATCTCACATACTTTTTTCACCCATTAATATTGGATAATGTATTAAATGATTGTATGTATCAATCTATCAAACTTATCCTTCAAGGTTAAATCATGTGATAATCACTCCTAATCACTTCTAATAAATCCACACTAATAAATTAACCAACCCCATGGTATAATGGTCAATGCACCTGGCTACGAAACTAGGGATTCCGGATTCGATTCTCTACTTGTGCCATGGGTATTTTCCCTGAAAGAGGTATCATCTCTACGTTCCACAGTCTCTGGTTTGTTAGACTTGAGTTAGGTTAATAGATTATACTGATTCAACAATCTCATATTCACTATCAATATCATCTCCCCTCATCGGGACATTAAAAGAGTCTCCACGGAAAATATGTATAATTGGTACATTCGGCGTCACCGAGGCAACTAGTACTAGCTAATATTCCCACCAGATCAACTACGAGTGATGTAGCCCAGACATGCATATATAATATATATTCTAATTTATTTTATGAAAAATGAAATTTCATTCCTCTAAGCTACTTTATCAATTCTCAGATAAAATGGAAACTCGTTTGGAAAAACTTGTAAAATATAGGGTGGGGGGAGGGGGAGGGGTTGGGAGGGGGTGTTGTATTTTTAAAAATAATGTGAACCTTGATTTTGTAAATTTAATTAATGACAAAGAAGGTGTGTCACCATTCAAGCCTAACAAATATTATTCTCTTTAAAATAACATATTTGAAAACAGCTGTGCTGATTTATAAGTATTTATCACGGTAAATTTTATACATATGACCTTGAAGCTTGGTTATGAAAATATCACCAACTAAATGGTGACATAATATTTTTCAGTGACAAGTTAAGGAGCAAAACTACCGTATGTAGTTAAAATTTGCAAAATAAAATTACAACCACTGTTTATGCCACGTTTAATAACTACCCGTCCCTCCCATATCTGTACAATCGCTTTACAATAAGCCTATAATCACTGCACAGTTTACAAGTTTCATTACTGAACCTCATACCTCCTTGTTTTCATGCTTATATTGTTTTTTCAAAACTAATACGACCATATAGAATAAAATATTACATGTCATCAACATATTATAAATTAGATTAGCATAGTGGCGAATAGCTATTGTTATGTGCTAGATAATAATCTACCACTAGTCCCTAATGGTAGAGGGTTGACTGTACAAGGTCTGAACACGCTAACACTTTCTCACCAAATTGAATCGAGCAAGAAGAAATCCAAATTACTCCTTCATATAATCGGCGATATTTTAAATTTTGTTACACTACACATTAGTATAGTCTACCTAACTGAATAGCGACTATTCCTCATTTGATTCTCATTTATTATAAAAATACACACCCTTAAAATAAAGGCATGGACTCTTGCCATGTCCATATGACGTTTCTAACCATAATTTAATTCAGTCTTATTATTATTATTATTATTATTATTAGCACCGCGTCTTACTACCCGTTCGGGTTATACGCACTTACGCTAATGTGTAATGGTAGGGTGATTGTGAGATGAAATGGAGGACCTACAGTTCAACGTGGAATCCAAACCACGGTGGAGGCCTGGCATTCCCCAATCATAGTTAAAATGGTGATTGAAATCGGTTGACTAAGACATTGGTCTTATGTACTGTACATTACTTTTATAAACTGTATACACCTATTCACGCTTTTCTAATATAGCTATAGAACATTAACACAATTTACAACATCTTAAATAATATTTCAAAGCCATTTATTTTATTAAAAATAAAATGTGAGCATTTTAAACCTTGACATTTCATGGTCATTTGTCTTCTTGAGCTGTTTTTTTATTTCAGGTTTGCGTGGCTACACAGCTTCGGGTGTTGAAATATTTTTCATATTTGTTTATAAAATGATTTTTTTTAAATACAATGCTAAAATAGCCATACGTACTTAGCCTACTGTTTCCACCAAGTGGTTTACCAAGTTGGCGAGGGCGTCCTGAACAAACGCCTGCGTTTTAACGCAACTGCCTGCTCTCCCATGCACTACATAATGCATTCATTCTCTTAGTAAGGGGTTTGTTTGGTTGTCTGTTTTACTCTCTGGACTGCTTGGAAATGTACACACACGTTCTTAGGAGTCTTTATTTACCTTATGTGGGACGGGGCACACAGGGCCACCCGCATTACAAACATTAACCTAGATGTTACCATACACTCAGCAAGTAACGAGTTCCTATTTCTTTTAAAATTTTTATTACATAAAAAAAACTGTAGGCGTGAATATACGAAAAAGCTAGACGATGAATGAGTAGCGTTTAGTCTACGACACACAACAACCCCATATATTACTAAAACAGATAAAATATAAATGTATTTTATTCGAGCAATACTGATATTCTTAATGCCAAGTTTCAGAATAATTATTATGATTCCGTTTTCCATAATTAACTAAATTTTAACTTCATTATTGTTTCAATTTTGTATCCAATCATGTTCACAAAATTGGGTTTGGTAAAAAAAAAATCTTAGCGGTAATTGAAAGCTTAATTTGTGAAATTTATAATGGCCCTTTAATTAAAATTAATTAATTTTAAATGTCCGATTTATACATCCCCTCAAATTACAACCGGAGTATTTAGATATTAAATGCAGCCCTCAATGATTTCACCAAATAAGCCATTTCTTCTCATAATGTGACATATACAGTTTGCGTTTCTTATTAGAATTACCTTCAAAATAGCTTTCTTTTCATTAACTCTTCTTAGAACACCTTCATTATTCCCCCAATCTGTCCACTTTATATTCTCCGTTCTTCTCCAGAACACATCTCAAATATTTCTTATAATTTTCCCTCATAGTCAGTGTCTCAGCTATATATAAAGTTCTGAAAATTGAAAAATGACACCTGGACACAGGAATCTAACCCGGGACCTTTGGCTTAGTACGCCAATGCTCTGATCACTGAGCTATCCAGGATTCGTCCCGTGCCCAGGGTCGTTCTTCACTCATATTTTAAGGCAGAGTCTATGATGGACGTGTGGAAATCGTCGGCAACAAATGTGTGATTTTATTAATATCACCCGCGCCTCGGTGGCGTAGTTGGCTAACGCGCGAGTCGTGTTGAGCTCGACTGCTGAGGATGGGGAGATCGAGGTTCGAGTCTCGGTCGGGTGAACTGGGGGTGGTTTTTCCTAAATGGTTTTCCACTCTCCTTCCACGAAAATGCGGGTTCACTTCCTCTAATTCAACCTTCCCAATTCCTAATCATGATTATTATTATTATCACCGCGTCTTACTACCCGTTCGGGTTATACGCACTTACGCTAATGTGTAATGGTAGGGTGGTTGTGAGATGAAATGGAGGACCTACAGTTTAACGTGGAATCCGAACCACGGTGGAG
>CABEEJ010000672.1:176857-235606 GCA_901482245.1 Timema douglasi
TTCCTTCACCTCTGACAAGACATCTTGTGAATGTGGGGAATGCCAGGCCTCCACCGTGGTTCGGATTCCACGTTAACTTGTAGGTCCTCCATTTCATCTCACAATCACCCTACCATTACACATTAGCTTTAGTGCGTATAACGCGAGCGGGTAGTAAGACGCGGTGCTAATAATAATATTAATATCACGAGCTATCAGATAACGCAGCCACCTTCGACTCGGTAGTTGACTTATTGCTGCCACTTGTACAATTATTATAATTGTAGGGGATTGCATATTTAAGATGCAAATAGCCAAAGCTATTGTTTATGCTTTTAGTGAGGATTACTCCATCCAGATATCATATTCTGAAAATTGAAAAATGAATAACTCTGGACACGGAGCGATTCCTGGATAGCTCAGTAGTTAGACCATTGGTGTACTAAGACAAAGGTCCCGGGTTCGATTCCCGTGTCCAGGTGTCATTTTTAAATTTTCACAATATGATATCTGGATGGAGTAATCCACACTAAAAGCATAAAGAATAGCTTTGGCTATTTGATTCTTATATATAAAGTCTTTAGAAATTAAGGCCCACCTTGGTGGCGTAGTTAGCTGACGCGCTAGTCGAGATAAGCTAGACTGCCGAGGACGGGGAAATCAAGGTCCGACTATCGGTCGAGTGAATTGACTTTTTTTTTTCCTAAATGGTTTTCTACTCTCCCTCCACGAAAATTCGGGTTCAAGTCCTCTAAATTCAACCCACCCAAATCCTATCAGCGTAATTAGTACTTTGGTGTATAGACCAAACTGGTAGTAAGACGCGTTGGTAAATAAATAATAAATAAATTAAATGTTGCATTAGGTCTTTACGCTAATCAACTGTTCCAAATAGAAATTGAAATTCTTAAACTTTACAACATAATCTAAAGTTATGTCTATCAGCGAGTCATTTCGTTATTTAATTTGACATGCGCGCTACCTCGTTGTTATTCATGGTAAGGAAGGATATCATTTTGTAAAACAAGAGATAAATGTGTAAAACAAGCTTAGTTTGAAAGTAAATGAGCTGCACGCTGGCTTCATACAGACTTCATACAAGCTTCATACAAGCTAAAGATATCCCTAGGGAAACTACTGCGCAATGCAGTGTTTCCTTCTGTCTCAAAGATGTTTTTTTTACTATTGTACATATGTTGCACTGACAGTACTGGCTATCAACTACTTTAACTATCTCACCTAAGAGAACAAAGTGGAAAAGGTGGATTCAAAAAAGGCACAAGTACCGGCCGATGTACCTGAGAGCGATATAGTCTCGTTTTCTCGTGTTGCATTCAAACGTGATAAACTCTCATCTAAACCTATGTGGGTATCGCGTCTTATTAACCGTTCGTGCTATCCGCATACTTAGACATTTATGGAGTAGAAATGATGAAGGTACAATTGAGATTAAATGTACCCCGATTTGCGGGGTGGTAGAGTCACCGGTATACCCATTTGTGATTCCAGGCCTGATCTGACCATCACCGACAATTCAGTTTAATATGAGATCTCCCTCTTAGATTAGGGGTTTACAACTAGCAGCCCACGGACCACACGTGGCCTGCGATGTGTTTTTTGCAGCCCACGAATTGTCTTGGAAAAGTGGTCCACTGTAGTAGAATGTATGTTTTTAGCTGTGAAATAGAAATTTTTGACTTGCCTGGGAGTAATCGATGAAATTTCCAACTAGTGATTCTCATAGATTATATTGAAAAATCAAAGTTAGTATTTCTTACTAGGAAAATTCGTTTGATATGCAATTAAACATGTTTAGATTACCGCTTCTTATTCTTCGTTTTTGCATAACTTGACTCGTGGATTAAATTGTGACCTTTAGGCATTTTCAAAATTAAAACTCCTGCTTTAGCCTTTTATAGGGCAAAAGAATTTTCCAGTAAATTTTATAATACTTAGACATGGCAATGTTATATACCTCTTGTAATAAAGCCAGAAAGGGCTAATTTTATAATTTTTAATTTTTCACCTAAGTGTGGCTAAATAATTACTGACCATAGTCTGTTTAAGGCTTTGTTGGGACAAAGTGTTTATTAGACACAATCAATACCTAATTACTTATATAAGCATAGCGAAAAACAACTTAAGTAATTATTAATAGATAAATAATACAATTTTATATTTATAACAAGTTGACAACTGGTGATATAAACAGTTCTTGAATATCTGTCAAGGGTTTCCTGGAATTTAATGACAACTTTTTCTCTTTATTTAAAAAGTTTCTCATCTAATGCCGCTATGTTCGTCACACATATTCAAGAACTGTTGATATCAACATGTGAAGAATATTAAACTCTATGTATCTACTTAAACAATATTTTATTATTTTATCCAAATAAAGTTTTGTCATAAAAACTTTTAGCACACGTTTCTATTTTTACCTCCCCCTCCATCCCACATTAACGAGTGGTTTCTGAACCCACTGATTATATCAGCAAAAGACTAACAAGTTAACTTAATTATAGAAAAGAAACACAACACACAACATCCGTTAATTATTCACGGTGGAAGGGGTAACCTCAAATTCCATTAATGATACATTTTTAGGCCATGCTGGATGCAGCCGCTTTAATAAACAGGTAAATGCCACGAGAATGTTAAGCTCAGAACAAATTTTACAATAAATATATGTAGAAAATGGTCCTTTATGCCACAAATTTCTTTAAAGAATATATCTTAGTGTAATCTAAAGAGTAAGCAAGAGGAGAGTAGCACATATGAAATCCATCAACATTAGTGAATAAAGAGGGGGCTGATGTATGTAAAGGGGGAACCAGTGAAAATAACCTGTTCTCGATTGTTCCCAGCCTTGATTAGAATCTCGACCTTCACATGAAGGGAGGACAAGTTTAAATCCTTATACCAAGGGTTCCCAAACTGTTCGTCTTGGCACCCTGCGGCTTCACTGCTCTTTGTCATTGACGTCTTGGCTATAAGGAAAAACTAAAACTTATAATGTACGAGAATAGTCTTATTTTTAAATGTTGGTGAAAAGGTGAAACTGACATCACAAAATACAGGATGAGATGTTTCACCATCATGAACAAACTGTACAAATGAGATCGTGTACTGTAAAACAAAAATATGTCTACTCCAATTCCTTCTTAATCAGTTTTGTAATTTTGTATAATTTTATATTTTTAAATTTAAAAAAATGCAAGTTAGTAATGTATATTACATTTTTTTAAATGCCAAAAATTCGAATTTAGGCAATTTTAAAAAAATATATATATTAGGTACAGGGGCGTTGCATGGAAAATCTGACATGTGAATGGCGGAGTGGTCTCAACAAATTTGAGAACCCTTGACTTAGACCGTTCAACCATCGCTGTGAAAATCTGTTTAAAATGTTGTAAGGTAGTGTTTCTCAAACTTTTGACAGTCACGTACCACTTTTAGGGCTAAGGCTTAACTAAAGTGCTTCTTATAGTTCCTCAAACAAAAAAAAGTAACCAAATACTTGAAATCTTGTAAAGTAGGGACGGTCTTTTCAAACTTGTAAAAAGCTAGTGTGTTAAACTAAACAAAATCGTGACGGAGTCTAGAATTACTTATAAAAGGCCATGACGTCACGTCATAAGCTGAGATAATTTGTTTACCAGGACTACTGTTATAAACATATTTTATAATTAATAAAAACTAGGGGTACGTCGCGTAGGAGAGTCTGGGGCTAGTTGTTACAATTTTCAATATTTTTTTAACTATCTGAATATTATCAATTTTTTTAATTACCTAATATATGGGTGCTTAATCTATAAATATCAGGTGTTCAAATAAAATTAGCTTTGTTGGGTGTTGGATAGTTAAATCAAATGTTTATATATTCGTTTTGTAACAATGTTCCCCTTCATGGGATGGAGTAACTTATTACAATGGTTTATATAGTGTATTTCAAGGGATGATATGTCACTTTTTTTTAAGTTAGATAAAATAAATAAACTAATATAGCGCACTTGCAGGTTCATACTATGGAGTTCTTGGTTTTTTTTATTACAGTATAAGTTAAGCTTAGTATGTTCTGAATTAATTTACATTATACCCTAAAAATGTATTCAAATTACATTATGTAATTTTTTAATTTGTAGTTTTATCAAATTAAACAGAGAATTATGAATGAATACAAAATATAATCAGTATTATTAATTAAAACACATGTTCGTTATAATGTTATGGTAATTATGTTCGTGAATAAGGTATAATATAAATTTTCATAACAATACAGTATGAATAGTTGGGATCTAAACTTAATACTCATATCACTGTCATTATTTATGCACATTTATCTACCCTTTCCGTTATTGAATGATTCATGTGCCCACATTTTACACCAAATCCATTGTACCCACTTCTCTTCAGGCTTCGATGCTTGGTAAGGACCCATGCACCCAAGACAAAAACAATAATCATCTGAATCCTCCTCTTCATTTTTATGTGAGATATTTGATTTGCATTTTTTAAGACTGTTTATCTCTAACGAATACCGTACACATATTCTTTTGAGTGACTTTGGCTTCTTCAATAACTAAACATTCTTTGTACATCGTATCAGAACTGTGCGCGTTTTGTATCCACAAGTTTTTTTTCTTTGTCCTGCCTTGGGAAAAGGACGTATATTTCTTGGGCTTATCCTATTGAAGAAGCGACAGGGGATTTGGATTGATTTCGTTCACTGGCATATTTGCGTAGGGCAAAAAAAAATAATTATATTCTGCTTTGGTTTATATTTTTAGGATTGTTTTGAGTTCCCATAGAAAAACAAAGAAGATAAATAATAGTATCATGGGTGACTTGGTGGTCTAGGGGTAAGGTGTCAGACTTCTGTCCTGGGGGTCCGGGCACAGATTTATCTGATTGTCAGACCATTCCTTCGTCTCTGACAAGACGTATATTAACCACAACTTGTGAATGTGTGGAATGCCAGACCTCCACCGTGGTTAGAATCCCACGTTAAACTGTAGGTCCTTCATTTCATCTCACAATCACCCTACCATTACACAATTAGCGTAAGTGCGTATAACCCGAACGGATAGTAAGACGCGGTGATATTATTATTATTATTATTATCATCATTTAAAAGTAGTGGTAACTATATCCAACAGAACTTCACATTTCTCCTTCTAAAACACACTTTAAAAATATTAACAGTGGGGAAAGCTGTTACACTGTAAGAACGTGCCCCAACACAAACCTAACAATCCATCCAATGGCGCCATTTTGTTTGTTTTATTTTTTATTTGGAATGGCTTGAATACAAAATCAATAAAGGCTACGTGGTATTCTAGTGTATTGTGTAGAATGAAATCGAGCATAGTGATGGTAATGACAAGGAAGTGGATAAGACCTAGTAAAACTATAAAATTGGATGGAGTAGATGGAGAGTACAGACCGTGAAATACCTTGGGAGCGTGATTGAGGACAAAGGTGCAAGTAGAGAGGATATAATGAGAAGAGGACAGCAGGGAGAGTTGTTCTATAGGTGTATAAGAAACCCGTTATGCAAAAGAAAAGCGCCCTTGAAGTGTAAGGAAGTGTTGTAACACATGCAGCAGGAATATGGAAATTGAATGTAAGATAAACTAGGTAAGTGGAGGCCATGGGAATTAACTTTGTAAGGAGCATTTTAGCTATCGCAAGGAGAAACAAAATTAGGAATAAAGTTATTCTAGAGAGAGTGGGGGTACAGGGAGTACATGAAATAGTATAATAAGTAAGACCGAAATGCTTTGTTCATGTAGTGAGGATGCCAAAGAAAATGATGGAAATGGAGTATGTAGAAAAAAAATACTGGAAGGGAGGCCAAACCAAAAGATATGGGAAGAACAGATAACAGAAAGTGTGCAAGTGAGAGGAGGAGAATTAAAGCAATTAAAGGAGGAAGAGTGGGGAAAGGACAGAGGAAGATGGCGGCATTTTACTAAACTGACCCGGCCTCCAGCTGGAAACAGTTCTTGATTATGATGATAGTGATGATATTGTACCTGAAATAATATTTCATATAGAGTACAATTTTAAACAAACAATTCACCGCTTTTTTATAGCACTAAACCAAAACAAATTAAAGAAAGGCAGTATACTTCTGACGGCTAAACTAAATCTTACTTGAACAACAGGGTATTCGTGTTATCCGGCTAAACTCTTGTCGAGAAATGGCGGGTGAAATTTTTCTCCTTCAATATAAATCGTGAGAGGTTGAAACCAACAAGTCACTCACAAGACCAAATGTATCAACTTGACCCTGTAACAACTAGACCCAGCCTCTCCTAGACCCTGCATTACTTTGCTTACCCCTGGGCTCACGCGTGTTGCAGTTTTGGAAACCACTGTTGTATGGGGAATGCCATTAATAACGAAAATATATAGTGGAAAAACAATACTCTTCACTAAACATAAAATAAAAATCATCTAAGACATTTTTTTTTAAACTTTTGTAAGACTAAAAAATTGTTATATGAAGAGCCAACTGTCAAAAAGATTGATATAATATGCAGTGACTTTATATTCCCTTAAAAAAAACTGCATGAAAATAGCAATAATAACATTTCCTTTCGTGTCTCTGCCAATCGTGTTTTAACAAAGACATGAAACTAGGCGCCCCCGCAGCAAAACCTCGCACGCCTATAGCAATAAAAAACAATCATTTCCAGATCTTTTCGTATTAAGCGAGACAGGTTTAAAGAGATTACAACGGCAAAGTCTGATATAAAAGATAAATCAAGGGGGAATCCTCTAGCCCATGCGAGTAATAAGAAGCCGAAATAAAATACATGGGAAAAGTAGAGTTTTGAAAAGACAGTTAATCTTTCTGTAACTCAATAAACGTCTCACGATTTTTTTTTCTCGTATTGCTTCGCCCCTTCGCGATATCCTGTGCTCATCGGATCAGCCAGAGGTACGTGATTCAGAAGTTGATTTCTATTGGATTATATTGTACGGTTACGGGATTTGGTTAGGGCATATTATAATGCTGTTACAAATCGGGAGATATGTAAACAAATGTTCTTACTCGTCATGAGAGACGAAAACTATATCATTTAACATTATGAGGGATATAAACTATATAATTTAATATTATGAGGGATGTAAACTATATAATTTAACATTACGAGGGATGTAAACTATATCATTTAATATTATTAAGGATGCAAACTAATGCTCTTACACATCATGAGAGACGTAAACTAATGTTCTTACTCATCAGGATGGATGTAAACTATACTATTTAACATTATGAAGGATGTAAATTAATGCTCTTACACATCATGAGGGATGTAAACTAATGTTCTCACACATAATTAGGAATGTAAATTTGGTCTTACACATCATGAGGAACTCTAGTCTACGCACGATAATCACAGACTCTGGCTTAAAACATGAGTGAAGAATGACCTTGGGCACAGAATGACTCCTGGATATCTCAGTAGTAAGAATTTTGACGTACTACGCCAAACATTCTGGGTTTGATTTTAGTGTTCAGGTTCATTTTCAATTTAAATAATATGGTTTATGATTTTTAAAGTTGTCTATAACCTTACCTTAATATAATTTATGAATAGTAGTTCTAAGCCGAGTTAGTTCATTATTATTATTATTATTATTATTATTAGCACCGCGTCTTACTACCCGTTCGGGTTATACGCACTTACGCTAATGTGTAATAGTGGAATCCGAACCACGGTGGAGGTCTGGCATTCCCCACATTCACAAGATGTCTTGTCAGAGGTGAAGGAAGGGTTTGGCAATCAATTAAATCTGTGCCGGGACCGAGGATTGAACCCCGGACGCCAGCACAGAAGTCTGACACCTTACCCCTAGACCGCCAGGTCACCGAGTTAGTTCAAATACACACTAAGATTAGGATCTGCTGTAACCAACAGGCAGTAAAAACTTCAACAGATTTTTTAAAAATATTCTGGTTGTATCTTGACTGTTAGGTATATTTGTCACGAGCTAGAAAACGTGTTTTAAATTAGTTGGTGGTGTTAAATTAAAAAAAAATCTAATTCAATTTGATATGATTAGCTGTCATTTAATAGCTACTTAAATTTAATTTATATCAACATGACTGCGTTCAGGTGAATAGTCAAGAGGGGTCGTAAGACGCGGTGCATGGAAAAAAAGTTAGGGATTTAAACGTGGTCTAAATAATCAAGCTCATGTATTCTTTCCGTCGGTGATGGGGAGGTATATGTTTGAATACCATCCAGGTGTTATGTAATTATATTTTATTAAATGGTTTTTCACTCTACCTACATGCAAATGTGGGTACATAAAATCTATAATACCTATACTTTCCTCATCATTACCTCTTTAATATAAATATGTGGATAACACAGAAAAGTGGTAAGACGTGTTGAACGTAATAAAATATACATTTGAACTGGTATTTAAATCATGATCTAACCATCATCAGCAAACTAGACGAGACAAAACTGACCCCTTTGGCCTTATCTTCACCAGTGATGGTTTCTTCATGTTAATGGTAACGCAATTCCTTCAATATTCACCCTTTATCACACATTCGCTAGAATTGAATTGCATATGTTATGTTTTAATTCAGTAAACTAAAATGAAATGATTTTACTGTTGGACTTTTTATTGATAGTTTATAAATATGTGCTCTTATTATATAACTAAATCATGACTGAATTTATATTTAATAGATTGTAATCTGGTCATTATGGCAGAGGATATTTTAAGTTATTTTTATTAGTTTAGTTTTACATTAAAACTATGGGAGCGTGCAAGTTAATATTAAAAAGAAAAACGGTAACTACCTTTATTTGACGGTGAGATTGAATAAATGGCGGAGTGAAATGAAATAAGCACGAGTATGTCAAAGACAAAACGAAATAAAATGTTTCAATTTCCTTCAAGAAAAAATAACGTGAGGGTTGAGAAGGGTGGTAGTGGAAATGAAATCATTTAAACGAAATGAATGTAATAAAAATAACGATAGAGCAGACGACGAGAGACGTGCGTTAAGGGGGACCTGAGAAAGTACGTGAGTGTGGTGGGAAACGGTTTGAATGACATCAGGGGCAGTATGCTATACAGGTCTCATATCATTCGGGAAACTTTATCTGGTTAAAAGGGGTGGATCACATGTATAGGAGATATTGGTTAGCTTCCACGTAGGGGATATTGACGAAGATATTTATTATTTGTTTGCTCCAGCAGGGATTCGAAATCCGGCCTCTCCGTCATGATGCGTCAGTTCGCTTTACCACTGATGTGAGTGTATTAGTACATATAAAGAATGTCCGGAAACTCCTAGCCCAAGCTGCACATATAGTTTGTTTGAGCCAAAAATAATACAAAATCTCTGTACACTTACATCCGAAAAACTATGCTAATACCATTAAATTGTTTTCAAAGTTTTGGTGTACAACACCGGGAGAGCAAAGCCGTCAAACATGCGTGTACAACAAGTTGCATATGAGCTAGGAGCGTGGCACTGTACATGTAATAATGGCAAGCAATTTTTGTGATGTATGACCTTTAATGATGAGCCTCAGACGTATTCACATTTCTAGATGGACCGGTGGGTTGTTTACTATTAATTGTGGTATGTCCTAATGCCGTGCACCTAACTCCTATGCAACCTGTTCTACACGCATGCTTGAACAGCTTTGCTCTCCCAGCGCTGTACGCTGAAACTTTGAACACAATATAATGGCACTAGCATATGTTTTGGGATGTAAGAGTATATACTTTTGTATTTATTTTGGTTCAAACAAGCTATATTTACAGTTTGGGTTATGAGTTTCCGAACACCGTGTATAGATCCTTAATATTGGTCTGTAGCAGTTTTTCCCAAACTATGGCTTGCGTACGTCCTGGAGTATGTAAAGGATTTCAGGGAGTAGTGACGTACATCCCTGAGTTTTATTAGTCACCAAAATTATTTTATTATACTAAGTCTCATTAACAAATTAATACAATTTTTGACGTGATATCATGCACTTTCATAAACTTTAATTTTGTCTGTCACAAATTTGTTTGGCATTCTACTAGATCAAGGACGTACAAATATATTTTTTTCTAGGGGGTTCCCACTAGACAATATAGCCAATATCAGTTTTCATACGTATATAATTGCTTGGGAACTTGATTATGTATTCATTCTAATATACAATTAATTAAATTCCTGGCGTAAGAGATGATTAGAGCAAAGTATAGGGCATACCTTACCTAGATCAAATTATTTTACCTGTTGTGGCTTATGACAGCCTTACTTAAATTTAAAAACCTTCCCTTTTGTTACGAAAGTTAGAAAAAAAACGTATACTTTATGTATTGCAGCTTTTAAAAATTATTCTACAGTCTCGTTTAAGTTTCATTTACGTACACAATACATAACTCTCTCTCCATTTATTATGTGTTATAGTTTACTTTAACTCAGTTTTAACTCAATTAATTTGAAACGCTAAAAATTTAACCTTTTGTTGTATAGCAAAACACTCCCATATAAAATACTCTTGTAATTAACTTTGTGTTTCCTCTAACAATATACTCTAAATGTGACGTATTATACGGAACATATTGTAGAACAAACAGGAGCTACAAATTATTCAACACAAGCTCTGGCGAGTGGGGGGTCCCATAACTTTTAAATTATAAAACCTTTTTGCTTTTTAGTCTCGTACACATGTGCTTGGAGTGAAGTTTTCATGAAGGCTAATTGTTAATTATTTTAGTCGACATCCGCCTCTTACAAACAAATACAACGAGACGATGGAGGTAAATTTGTTGGGGTCGTGACAGGCCAATTGGATTCAATAGATTACCTGACCTTCGCTGGTAATAATTTTGTTGGGAAATTTCGAACTCGCTGGCAAGTGACTTCCAAATGTCTAATATGTTTTCGTTTAATTAAATCCACAACGTATTTTATTATTATTATTATTAGCATCACATCTTACTACCCATTCGGACTATACGCACTTACGCTAATGTGCAATGGTAGGGTGATTGTGAGATGAAATGAAGGACCTACAGTTTAACGTGGAATCCGAACCTTGGTGGAGACCTGGCATTCCTCACATTCACAAGATGTCTTATCAGAGGTGAAGGAAGGGTTTGGTAATCAAATAAATCTTTGCCGGGACCAAGGATTGAACCCCGGACGCCAGCCTAGAAGTCTGACACCTTACCCCTAGACCACCAGGTCACCTGTCACAACGTATTTTAAAACCTGATGAAAATACATTTTGTTTTTATGTTCAAGTTTAAGATGGGATTGTAAGCAATGCGAGTTAAGGACAGTATTTTTTATTAATTTTTTTTTATGACAAAACTCTTTTTTTCTAAAATAAATACAATATTTCTCCATTAGAAACACAGAGCTTAATTTTCTTCACATGGTGATATCAACAGTTGTTGAATATCTGTCAAGAGTGTTCTGGAATTTAATGAGAACCTTTTTTTATCTTCATTTAAAAAATGTTCCATCTAATGTCGCTATTCTCATGACTGTAATTCAACAAAAGTTGATATCAAAAGATTAAAACTTATGTTTCTACTGGAGCAATATTGTATTTATTTTGGCAAAAATAAGTTTGGGTATAAATTGTATGAATACTTCCTTAATTCGCGTTCCCTACACTCCCAACTTAATTAAAGCTTTATTCGCTCCAATATAATTATCTTATAGCTTTGAAATTTTTTTAAATATCACTTTTAACATTATGGTTATCAATGATCGAGTAAGGGTTAGGTTGCTTAGAGGAAATATACCAGCATTAGCTTGGATAAGGAATGGTAAAAACAACCACCTGGTGCACCCATTTGATAATAGAAAATCAACTTCACCATCATCGTTGACCTAGTATATAGCTTCATGCTTTAGACCATGTGACCACCAATCTGGGTACAAGTTAAATTGATAACGAATATAAACAAATTATATATTTAATTTCTACAATTTCATTGTGTCCTTTCCTTGTCATTTCACCTTTGCTCTGTGACATATCTTTTGATTGGTAGGTCACGACGCAAAGAGCCACTTTTTATTATATTTTAAATCACTCTCGACACTCGCGATATTTATCCCAATCTTTACAAAAAATGAGTATGAGCTCTCATAAAAAAAACACTTCAAAATGCCTCTCGGAATAAATAAGCTATTTAAAACTCACTATATTGATTCTATTCCCTTAGATCAGACACATTAGCGTCCACAAATTAAAATAAACGGTAAAATATAGTTATTATTTACATAATTTCTTCCATAGTTCCACTAGCTCCGCGCGGGAATCGTATCTTTTGTCAATTATTGAGTCAGTGAGGGATTTATTTTCTTGTCATACGAGTGTACTGGTAGACACTATGTTATAGTTATGGAATGGAAACCGCGTGAAAGTGATCATTCATCGTCTCTCTGTCATGTCTGTGCCGGGGAATTTTGGTTTGCAGGCCCCGTTTCTTACTGCTCAATGCTCGGGTAATTTTGGTTGGCAGGCCCTTTTTCTTATTGCCATGCTTGTATCACAAATCAGTAGACTATTCTATAATAAGTTTTTCACAGAAAAATAAACATATTTATAAATATATTAAATACTTTTAAGATAAAAATTTGAACTAAATTGTCATAACACACATGTTCAAAGATAAGTCATCAGTAATCTGCCCTCAAACAATTTTATTTTATTTTATAAGAACTATTTTTTTTTATTTATTATGTAAAATAATCCACAGATAGCCGTTTTGGACAATGTTATGGTCATTTTCTAAAAATTTCAAATTTTCATAAATTAATGTAAGTTACTTTTAATTTGAGAGCTAGAATAATAATTTTTTTAAAAAAAACCTAAATTATGACCATATAATATTTAAAATATCAAGATATTTCTGATGTAGACAAGCGTATCTATAAGACTAATTATTTTTAGTTCAGTAGCACATAACACGGCAAAACCCATCATACAATCCCCGTAGATCTTTTTAACAATTACAATAATTTCTCTAGATGATAAAAACCCATTTTCTATAATTGTTTTTAGAAGGACACGTTTAAATTAAAGCATTTAGAAAATATATTTTTAATTTTTAATCTATCATCGACTACGTCTTACTACCCGTTTGTGTACTAGCTGCGCTAATGGTTTAAGGGATTAGGAAGATTATATTTAGAGGAAATGTACCTAAATTTGAGTGGAAGGAGAGTGAAAAAACATAAGGGAAAAACATCTTCAGAACACCCGACCGTGATTCGAACCCCAAGCTCCCCGTCATCGGTGGTCTACTAGTCTACTGCGATATTAGAGCCTTAGACTATTCGGCCACGGTAATGGGCTAGGATATAAAGATATCTTAAAAAGTAAGATCGAAATTAAAAAGAAAAACAGTGGTTTGTCCGAAGGAGAAAAAACGCATTTTAAAACGGATATGCGCAGAGAATTATTTTATTTTTCATCTCAGTTTCTGACCAGCACTTATAATAAAGTCTTTATATCTGAGGGTTTATGGTTCAAAGGGAATGGTACTGAAAGCGAATGTGTACTTTGCTTCTGTAAATCCTTTTAACGTATAAACTTCTGCGTATTCCCTCTCCGAAACAAAGAGAGTACTGATTTATTTGTTTACCGTGAAGTTATGGTAAACTTGTCGTCTGAGTTCCTATTCCTTCAGACGACATATCAAAACCATGAACCATCCGCTCCCCTTCTGCCATATTCGTTCATCCGTGGCCACAATAGCTCGCCCAACCGGAGAAATGTTATATACTGTGGGCGGCTCGTTGTAAAAAGAACCTTATCTGACTGTTTAGAGAAAAAAAAGTGATACAATCTGGTTTAATTTATTCATAATTTAATTATTCGTTTGTTCTTAAGTTGCAAATTTGTTTATAACTGAGGTATACTTGTAAATTTTTAAGACAAATATTATTGATGGCTAGTCACATCTATATTTTATAGCTTCTAAGAGATTGTGTTTTGCAATCCGACTATACTCTCCTCAATAATGGTGGTTAAGGTGGGGATGTAGAGTACTTGAAGAAAGGTAAATGTTTTTGCAGGTTTTATATCAAAACAATTTTTAGGTCAAAATAAATCAAATAATTATCAAATAGAAACATAGCTAGTGACGAATGTCTTGTGGATACCACAGTGGTGTGACCTGAAGAACTAGCCCCCATTCCAAATGACCCTATTTATTCACGTACAAGTTCATTTTTTTTTTCAATTTTTGGAGTTAAGAAATTAAAGAGGATTTACATATGCACATACATAAAAAAATAGTGGAGAATCAAAGAATCAAATATACGATAAACACTAAAAAAAACAACTTGGAGATATCTCAGTTTAAAATAAAAGGTTATTTAAAACTATATACATGCTTTCCGTGACATACATCTTCCATCTAATCTATAAGTCACCAGCCAGCGTTAAACCGGTAGGTTTTGTAGGTATAAGATATTCAGCTCTAAAAGCTTCTAAAAGCTTAAACAGATAAATATGGTATTTCCTCAGTCCTTTCACTTGTCGTTGTAAAATATAACGGTGATATTTATTATAAAAGGTGAGTTGTCTCCAATATGTGAAGCAAAATATATAATATTTATTTTTGCTCTTTATCATTTAGGGAAGTTATTTTATGGATTGGCATCTTATTTATGATTAAATACTGTAAAGTTCCTTTAAATGGTGTACATCCTGAAAATAAATGATCTAAATTCCTAGAAGGATTAAAAATCATGTATTTTACAATCAATAGACAAAAATAAATGTATATTAATCTATATATTGGTTTATGATGCATATTTAATCATAGTATAATGTTTTAATTTTTTTAAATATTTATTTGTTTATTTTGTTAACATACTTCTCAAAAGCTCTGAATATTACAGCTAAAGTTTTAAATCAATTTAGAAAATTTTGTATTACTGAAAAGGGTACCACACTCAATATTTTATGCAAGAAAGAATTCTAATTTTGGTAAAAACGTCGTTCAATGTATAGTATTCTTCACCACGTTTACTGTTATAAACGGATTAATCTAGGTGTCCAGGGTTCTATTCGTGGTTGGTACTATGGGTATCTTTCCCGAAAAGGGAGCTGTCCCAATGGTCACCAGGGTGTAGTTAGTTTGAATTAAGTTAGCTTAAGTGTTTCCACGGGTTACACACCTTAATATTCACGATCGTCATCACCTCATCTCATCGGTACATTGAAAGAGCTTCTGCGGAAAGGATGTACGATTAGTACATTCGGACGTCCTCTGGGCATCTGTATAATATAATTACCAACTAATCTTCCCACAAACTGGGCCACGAGGGATGTAGCCCAGACACGCATAAATAATTTTTTATAAACGTTGAATTTAGATAAACTCTGCACAGCTATAAGAAAAGGAACCCCACATTTCCCATCAAGATCAATTTATTATTTTCAGTCAATTTATTCATCACAGCTACGGACTAGCCAATTTGGACAAAGCTTGGTAAAATTTAAAAGGGCAGTATATGGAATATTTTTCACTCGAAAATAAAGTTATTTATCTTAAATTAAGCTCAGTTATTTCATTATATTTCCCAACATTTGAATTGTTTAAACTTAATTTTATACAATTTTGTAGGCCCACAATTGTTGGGGCCAATAAAGGATACTTTATATATCGAATTGTAAACCTTGATGTAATATAATCTTACTCTTACTAAGTAGAAGATTCTCTATATATAATTAATATAAAGCTAATAAAAAAACCTAAGGATGTCAAACTCGATTCTTCGATACTTCGATATCCTCGATTCTTACTAGTATCGAAGGAAACAAGAATCGATCTTAATATTACGACTGACGATATTTCGAGTCTTAGCTCCCAATGAAAGTACTAGCAACAAAAAAACCTGCAAAATCAGAGTGAGTAATAATCTATTATCTCTCTACTAGTTTATTTGGCGCTATTTTCTATATATTTTGGTTCAGTTAATTATCCTATTTGGTGAATTTAAAATAGTTGCGTTTTAAACTAATAGTTTATTATATATTTTTTAAATTATTTTAAAATGTTCGACAAAGTGAGGCTTTATTTGTGGATAAAAACACATGCTTACTAGTGTTCCTAGATGTTTTATTAACTATGTGTAATATGCTTTAATACTTGGTAAAATTGATATTTTTCTTTGTTAAAATGAAGTATTTGGAAGCTTGGAAAAATAATGAAATCGGAAATATTCAAGAATCGAAAATTTAAGGTTGATTTTAAGAATCAGAGTAGAAAATTGGAAACGAGAAAAACTGTTATCGTGACATCTCTAACAAACAAAAATCTACCACAGTGACATTTATGAACACTCAGCCTTAGGGGCAATAAGGATTACTCTTAATAATTTTAGGTATTTATTGTGCACTTTCTGAACCAATACAGAGATTACAAGCTGACTTAGCTATTTTCCAGACACAAAACTCAGTTCCTTAGTATTAGCTCATCAGTATTAAATGGGAGGATCCAATTTGACGAGTTAAATTATTTTCGGCCACACCCCAGTATCCATAGGCTGATGCTACTTGCTGTACTAAGGTATTAGACTAATCAATGTTTGCAGTTTAACAACCACACCACTGTAGAGAGTAATTAATGGGAACCAAACGAAGCAGGGCAAAATCTATATCCTCGTACTAGACTAGACATTTCCCAATGTATTTACAATTGAGAAATTATGTGTGTCAATCTATAATTAAAAACAGCACACACAGTTTGAACAAGTTTATTCAAAACATGTATTGTACCCTTTGACTACTCAGCTACAAACAATGTAAAAGGAATACAAGTTAGCGCCAGATGGAGAAATACATTTGAATGGCTGAGCGTGTGACGTCATTATATACACAAGCCAGCGTGTTACATACGCAAAGCTTTTTGTAAGACAAACTAGAGTTTAAAAAAATCAGGTAACATTTTGGAATTTAAATAATAAATGAACCTTTAAAATCCACATCAATATTCAATTATCGCAATCACTATACTTATTTAAAACTAGACCCTTACCCCTCCACCCCCCGCATTATTATTTTCAATACACATATTGAAGAATCATCATAGACTCTACCATAAAATATTAGTGACTATAGACATTTTTATGAGGAATAAATTAAATTTTCAAAATAAAATATATCCTATGTTACTCTCTGATAATGTAGCTTTATATTGGTGAAAGAATTTTTAAAATAGGTCCAGTAGTTTTTGAGCTTATCCATTACAAACAAAAAAACAAATCTTTCCTCTTTATAATAGTGTAGATATATGTATGTATGGCTGTTTTAGTATTAAGATATAACTGCTGTGTACTGGGTGACCTAAGCAATGACATAATTAAATTGTTTTTAATTGTTTTAACTTTAGATTCTCTTTACATTGGTTACAACTGCCTCAGATGCAAATAGAATTTGTTCAAATTGAAAATGAAATAAAATTTAATGCGAAATTTGCCAAGCAATCTGTTTGAAGACAAATATGAAACTAAGTGTTGGAAAATAGTGGAGAGGAGTATTGGTTAGCAGTGTTGAGTTAATGACTCATTCAGAAAGCGGAATGCTTCCAATGCTATACAGGAAATATCAAGATACAACCAGCACAAACCGTCAATACATTTTTTATTTTACTGCGGGAACTAGAAAACTCAAACTCATCACAATTTGTTGGCTTCCACCCTGATACTTTTATTTTATCTTATGGCATCTCTAACCAAGACAGATATTTATCTAGTTCGATAGTCTGTGTGTGTATCATGTCACTCAAGTAAAATTACATATACAAACCGTAATATGCACAAAATACTAAACTGAAATCAAGGAATCCAAAGAAGAGAATTAAAACTGATATATTCTGCAATAATATCATTTGCGTTCTACTTACTTTAAGTGGATGTTTCCGGATACAAATACCATGATTCGACAAACTATTTTGCAAGTACGGCGGAAGCGAAGGCGTGGCTGTTTTAACACTCGATATTGACGAAGGACCCGACTGTCGTTGGTTCAATGCCTCAAGCTACGAGCACTTCTGCCCTAACGGACTTCCTCGGCAACTCTTTCTTTACTATTCCCACCTCCCCCCCTCCTTCCTTTTCCCTCATTACATGCCCATATTTGGTCCTGTTTAGAGTCAGAAAAAATAGTATATAATGGATGACCCCTAGGTTCATTCTACTGTGGTTCATCATATTATATACTCGAAGGAGGAACCTCTGCTCCTGTACCTGAAGAAAAAACTGGGGGTCTTGATGTTTGAGTCGTGGGTCTCACCACCTCTACGCTAAGATAATCTCGTCTGATGTTATAAGTATTCAACAAATATCCAAGTCCTTCAGACTTGTTGCAGTATTCAAAGAGGCATTATGTTTCAGTTAGTCGAAGCAGCAATAATGTTTTATAAGTCCTTCAGACTTGTTGTTTTAGTCAGAATGACTAAATTTGGTTTTGTGTTTATCTGTCTTAATTTCTTTAGTTAGATAGTCTGACTATATCTTTTCCCTATGTCCATATAACATAGCTTAAATACAGGGGTTTTGAGCTTTATATGTAATAAGGACCTTGCTTTAAGGTTCCTCTTCTTCATAAGTTCATGATTCCGTTTTAAGACCTTATGACTTTACAATATCCCATGATGCCGTGGGCGTCATGCTCACTTGTTCGAATGTTTGTATGACTACAAGCAGGTTGTCTAACGCCTTTATTTGAGGACCTTGTTAGGTCAGTATCTCACAGCATTGTTGTTGACACCCCTTTTTCTGTGTTGCTATTTTGGGTGCGCAAAGTGCGGAACACGGCTAGTTTTGTATAGTGGCTCGCACAGATAGTATTTTCATTTGCCCCTTGTTGGCACCTCATTAGTCCAAGTGTTTAAAGTTAGTGTGTACTAGATTTGATGTATAACCCCAGGGAGTGGGTAATGGTATAAATGTACTATTGAGTTCTCTGGCAGTACCCACTAGGAAAGGACCGGCCATAATACAATTTTGTGTGGACACCTGATTGTTAGCCCTCTGCTAATGTAATTCCCAGACCGTCCTCTTACCATTTATTATTTAGTGTGTCTATGGGACTTTTCTTAATTTCAAATCAAGCTAGTAGCTTGGCCGACATTTAGCTTAGTAACTCTAAAACTATAGGATTAGAAGTTATATTTTTACTAGTAATTAATTCACCATGTTTTTTGTCTAGACCCTTCTGGTGGTAGTCTGGCGCTAGCCCGGCTGTGTTGGAATCCAATACTCTCTATCAACTTAACATCCTTTTAACTGTTCCGTGTCGTCTTGGACACGTATTCTCCCGTGATACGGGAAGTTCCTATATTTTTGGAGTTGTTAAATCCTATCATATGTGTCATTTTAAAAGTTAATGTTTTCCTTTATACTTATAAGACTTACATGTTTTCCTTAATCAATTTAACGGACATTAATTACTGTTATTTGGTCCTGCATTTAATCTTGTTTATCAATTGTAACTATATCATCATTTTATGTTTAAAAAAAATAATAAATCTATTATTGTTACCTATTTATTTCTCTTACTCTTAAATATATTTCTCAATCTCTGCTTTGTTATACATTTATTTTGTAATAGTTATCGTTACCTCCTCTACATATTAGAGTGAAGGGGAAGTGACGATACACGTGTATAGACTTTTAGCCGCTCTGATAGCACAGCGTTGCCCAGGATATACTTGGAGGCTGTCTACACGTCGTGTCTGCAATGAGATGATGTGATGTGACTATGAAGGTGTGGAGCTAGCTAGCTGTGATCTTAAACCTAGCTTAATCCTAACTAACCAAACGCTGTATGGGAAAATACCCGTTGTCCCGGCCGGGAATTTAGCCCAGAACCCCTAGGTTTGTAGCCGGTGCACTAAGCACCATACCACGGGGTCGGATATTATCATTATTAGTATACTTTCTTTCGTGGAAAAGAAAATAAAGATCGAGACACTTAATGCCTTTCATATTCAGGGGGACGGGTGCTGTCTGCTCTTTAGGGCTGGCTATAGATGTAGTTTACTTCTTCCGTCGTGGTGGTCACATCAACCGGGATTATCTCTCGATGGGAGAGTGTAGGAAATACAGATCCGCTCACCTCAACCATTTGCTCCAAATCACTACAAGGTGCCTTTATGTTGGTAGCCCCCGGGTAACGTCCTTCCTTTCTCGGCTGGGTGGTGGTAGTCGGTGGTTGGCTGGCTGAATCCTTGTAGCGTCATCTGTGTGGGGGTGGGGGAAGGGGATATCGCACCACCCATTAAGTGGTTTTGGCCGGGGATGACTGGTCAAGACACCTCCACGAGGTTGCCACTGAGAAACTTAGGGCTAATGCTTAGGGAAACTAAAGTTGTATTCAAGGCTGAGTTACTGAGCTCCTCTCGTGACGCTGGCATCGTACTTAGAGAGCGGACAGTTCCTCCCAACAAGGGCTAGGGAACGGTGGGGGTGGGTCTAACCGGGCTACTAAGTGATGACGGGATTGCCGACTAGACAGGGGTTGGTTGTCCCAACTTCTCGCTCCGTGTGCTAGCGCGCGTGGCTCCGCTCAGAGGGTACGGCCACATGCGGGGCTGTAGTACACCTTGTGACGGAGTGTTCAATCTCTCCGTGGTCGCCAGGAGTTCCGCCTTTCGGTTCGCAGAACGGCACTTGGGAGGAGTGAGGTGAACAGTTGTTTACTTATATGCCCGCTGCTAGATAGTTGCTTGTGCACAGACAAGGATATAATCGTACCTGATCCTTATCCTTACGGAAGTTTCACTGCTCTCCTTGAAAGAGGTTGAGTCCATCAACACTGGGGTTCGCTGGTGTCAATGCTCAGTGATAAAAGCACATCCAAATGTGAGGTTGTTAAACGACTCACTTTTAACATGATCTTCATAAAGGGACCATTGTAATCTTAATGGGTAAGACTGGATGTGAAGAGGAGGTTGGGTAGATACCTGAACCTAGTTCTGTGGAAGCCGACCAATTATCTTGAGAATGATTATTGTGTCCTCTATCTAGATAAACCATGTTTAAAATTAGCTTATTTTTAATGCCCCTTGATGACACCTAGTGATGCCCGTGTTGAAGGAATCAAGCTCTCCCGTGGAGCTCAGCCATTTTAACCTGGAGGCTGTGGACTTGATGTATGTGTCCTTGTGGGATGTAATTGGCGTCACGATCATCTTAGTTTCCTGTATACCTTTTATAATTGTTGCATCCAAATACAGCACATCTATTTCCAGACACACCTAGTATATTATATCTTTAACTGGCACTAGCATACATTTTAATATGTATTAAGGTGGGATTGAAGGGGACGCTAGGAAAGGCCAGTATTTTTGCAGTTTTTATGACAAAATCTTTTTGAGGCTAAACAAATAATGTATTTCTCCAATAGAAATATAGTTTAATTTTCTTCAGATGGTGATATCATCAGTTGTTGAATATTTGTCATGAGAATCGCGGCATTAGATGACAAACTTTGTAAATTAAGAGGAAAAATTATCATTAAATTCCAGTACATTCTTAATAGATATTAAGGAACTGTTGATATCACAATTTGAAGAAAATTAAACTCTCTATTTCTAAAAGAGTAAGATTTTATTGATTTTGGCCAAAATAAAGTTTTGCCATAACAACTGCAAAAATACTGCCCTTAACTCACGTTCCTTACAATCCCACCTTAAGATGATAGGCTCAGTAGGTTTTGTAGGTAGCTATACCAAAATGAGCACAGTGAAGCTATGGATACATTATGCCTACCAGACCTAGGTTCTCAAGTACATCACGCGCGCTATTGGACGCACGCCGAGTCAAGCTGATATTTTGAAGTCTTAACGGGCACTTTCAAAAAATAACTTACAAACTTTCTAAGCTAATAATGATAAAACTATCAACACTAAACACTCAAAATAAAGGCAATAAACTCGAGTGCTTGAAAAATAGGACAAGCACATATATCGTATAATTTTCATATAAAGAGACTTATCTGACATTTATAAAGGTCATTAAATTTATTTTCACGTATTATTACCTCAGGTAATGTGATCTTCAGCTATTACTTTAATAGATGTTATCAATACTCACGATATAAGACTGATAAATAGTAAAAATTTCAATTTTGGCCATAAAAATTCTATCTGTATTTTTTATATTGCCTTTTCCATAAAACCCGTCTCAGTGGCGTAGTTGCTAACGCGCTTGTCGTGTTGAGATCGACTGCTGAGGACGGGGAGATCGAGGTTCAAATCTCGGTCGGGTGAACTGGGGGTGGTTTTTCTTAAATGGTTTTCCACTCTCCCTACACGCAAATGCGGGTTCACTTCCCCTAATTCAACCTTCCCAATTCCCAATCCATTAGCGTAATTAGTACTTAAAGCGTATAACCCGAACGGGTAGTAAGACGCAGTGCTAAAAAAACCTTTTCCATAAAAATTGGTCTGTAACTATCTCAGCGCTAGTATGCTATTTATTGGCCTTGCTGTCAGATTTTAGCACAGTTCTTTCATCAGAAGGAGAGGAAATACATGCCAATAATTTGCCAAAGTATGTGGAAGCTGTTTGTAATTTAAGTTATGATTTGATAAACATAAAAACCCTAGATATTAATTTAAAATGAAATTAATGTCACGAATCCTAGAATATCTCACCTAAACGAGGGTAATATATAAGGTCCTCTTGACAATCATCTTGTATAAACCACCTGACCTTAAAATTGTTTCAAAGATTTCACTTCATCTGCTTTTTTTTTTCTTTCCTTTATATATTCTTTTAAATTACAATGGTTCTTCTTTTCTTCAACGACTTATTTGGCTTCCCACAGTGAATACGTCTACCTTTTCTCATGGAAATGACGCTATTGGAATAGCTTGACGTCTCCTTGATGGAAGGGAGGAGACCTCGTTGTGGTGTCGTTACACAGAGAAGTCGCGCGTTCTCATCCGGAAAACTTCCGCCAGAAAGCGTTTATAACAGTAGCGTCCCTGATCTTTAAATAGGACAAACCTTAGCGGCTCCTGTTTGATCGCTGGAATCGAAAAAAAGGTCGTATTTTTCTACGGTTATTAAATCTTTTTTCTGAACGAGTATTGGTAGAGAGCACTCCTAGTGAGTTAAACCTTAACTAGGGATAGGACTATCAAATCCTCGAGCCGTCAAATCATTAAGGATATTTAAGATTCTAGAATTTGGTAAAATATTGGATTGGAGGGTAAAACAAATGTTAAAATATGATTTCTCAAACTTTTAATTGTAATTTATTTTAAAGCTCTAATACTGAATAGTGTTGGTTCAGATACAACATAATTATAGTACAAATTTAACAACCAGACCCCAGACAATTAATTTAACACTTAGATGCCTGTTAATATTACACACATAATATTTACTAATTACGCTAATGTGTTGGGGATGAGGAAGGGTGAATGTGTAGGAGGTGTACACACATATATGTGGAAGGAGAGTAGGAAGCCATTTGGGAAAAACCCTCCTCGGGTACACCTGGCAAGGATTCTAACTCCAACCTCTCAATCATTGTCAGGCCAGTCCTTTACGAGAGTGACGTCTTAGATCATGCGGCCATCAAAGCAGTTTTTTTAAGAATCGATTTAAAAAAAATGTTAACAGCTTATTATTATTTTATACTATTCTATCATATTTCGTGTTTCCTCTTATGTTCATAATTTTTTTCTTCCAAAATTAATATTCAAATTCAATATTTAGGATTAGTAGGTAAAATGAATATTATATAACTTAAAATGGTGGGTACGTGGACAGAGGCGTTATTAGACAATACGATTGTTTACTGGTGACGAGGAATTTTTGGACTCGAATCCTTGTTGGGTATATTGAGATGGTTTTTTTCTTTACTCTTTTTCTAATTTCTTTTCACATCAATGAGACTACACTTCATTTAAATTCTACCTCCTTTATCTCTACTTCTTGTCTAAGAAGATAGGAATATCCCAAAGGGATAGTAATATGTACTCCGCTTTGGTGGTCAAATGATCGTAGGCATCATTCTCACAATAGACTAGACTGCCAATGATGGGGAGATTGGGGTTCGAATCCCTGTCAGATTTAGCGAGGATGGATTTTCTTAGATGTTTTTCTAACTCTCCCTCCTCGCAAATTTGAGTACACTTCCTCATTTTGGCAAAAAAAAAAAATAGTTTTGCTATAAAATAAAACCCTGAAAATTTGCTCTCGTCCTCTACAGCATCACCTTGAGGGTTCTCTTAGTATGGCTCTGAATATAATATCCAGGTTTAGTTGAGAGGTGGTGAATTACACCTTCATGTTTAAATACACCTAAGTAATGTGTTTCTTAAATCAACAAATTTCAACACCAGGGTTGGTATTTGCTTATTTTAAGAGATAGGAATGAAAAAGTTATGTTAGAGAAAGTGCACCCACATTAGCATGGCTACAGAAATCACAAATCCTACCCGGCAAGACTATATTATTAACCTCCACCTTATCGGTTATCCAGTATATTTTGGGCCTCACATCTTGTACCACGTTACCACTGGTACGAGTACAAATTAAGTTGAGTGGAATAATGGTAAGAAAACCTTCAGTGGCCGAATGGTATAAAGCGTCACTTTTGTGTTAAGACTGGCTTGCTCATGATGGGCAGAACGGGGTTCGAATCCCAGTTCGGTCTACTGAGGGTGGTTTTACCTAAATGTTTTCTCACTTTACAAAATGCTTCCTTCCTCATCCTTAGCCCATTAGAGTAATTATCATATATGCGTATAAATTGAACAGGTAGTAAGATGCGACGATAAGAAAAAAAAATCGTCAAAACAATATTATCTGCTATTTATATAATTTTTCGTGAGACACAAATCTTGACTACGATTCAAAGAGAAAAGTTTTATTTTATTTTACAACCACTCTCAGCTTACGGGATATTTACAACAACATTTCTTTAAAGTCTGCGCAGAAAATAGTTAATACTTGCTCTTGTAAAATAAAACTCTTTAAACTGGCACATTGGCTACATTTCTTGTGGTCTAAACTGGATGAGTTGTAATCTTATCGTTTTAACGTTTGAAAATAAGGTTAAGTAGACACGGAATGAAATAGTGATACTTTTAAACTACCTCTTAGATTTATTCTTTGCGAAAACTACGGTGCAGTAAAGAGTAAATGCGATCACGAAGTTGACTGTGTGATAAAGTGTTCTGTGGATGCGACTTAAGAGCTCAAAATAGGGGTGTGTTACTGCACCACAGTTTCAAGAGAAAACAACCCTCCTAGATTTATAAATGACAGAGATGTGAGTTGAAATCTCAACCCTTGGAAGTGAGTTTCCATGTTAATTGAGGATGAGTCCCTACTTAAGTTGGGATTGTTTATTGCTCTAAAGTGGGGATGTTCAGGGTCCAGGGTACGCGATTCCAGGGTAATGTTTTTGCAGTTTTTAAAGCAAAACATTTATTTGTCCAAAATAAATCCATTATTGCTTCAGTAGAGACATAGAGTTTAATTTTCTTCAAATGGTGACCTAAATAATTCTTGAATATCTGTCAAGGGTCTCCTGGAATTTAATGACAACTTTTTCTCTTCATTTAAAAAATTTCTAATATAATGTCGCCATGCTCATGACAGATATTCAATAACTGTTGACATCATAATGTGAAGAAAATTAAACTCTATATTTATACTGAAGCAATATTATTTTTATTTTTGCCAACCAAATGTTTTGCTATAAAAACAGCAAATACACTGGCATTTTCTAGCGATCCCTGAATTCCCACCTTAATTCATCCCTGCCTAGTTTTTTTTTAAAAGTGTAGACGTTCTATTTTGACAATAATTTATATAGCTCCTATAGATGTATATTAAATTGTAAAACCAGGGTTGATATATTTGATTTATTTACCTACCTGTCATTTTAATACTACTAAAACAATCATACAAAGGAAATTTAGTGTCTCCAAGATAAAGATAGCTTTTTATGCTCCCCCTAACTTTAAAATTAGGGGTTTGCAACTCTGTCCCCATGTCTGTCTTTAAGTTCCTGGTGCAACAGCAATAGCTTTTATCAATTTTGATATAAGCTATGTCTATACCTCAAGGTGAAATCACAATAATTGTATTCTAGCTCCAAAATTAAGTTTCATTCACTGGATTACCGATTATTTTTTTAATCTGAGGCTTTTCTAAAAATTACTCTAGCGATATTGCTCAAATTAAATATCAGGAGATTCTTTTCACTTCAAGTAACACAATGTAATTATTTTTTGGAGATAAACTATTTACGGGAATTAACAGAAAATTATTTTTTGAAAATGTGAAGGTTAAAAGAATGGTTTAAGCAATTGGGACGTAATTTGCCACCCTACCTTGTATTTCCCTATGTTTTCTACTTTTTGTGAACAACTTCCAATTTATTTTCGCCTGAAATTAACCACTTCGAAGTTAGGCTACACGCTGGTTGTAGACCTGACAAATAATACTATTTAAATCTATTAAATTAAATAAAAGGACGGAAGAAGCAACGTAAAACATTGTTTTAAATAATTTAAATAAGGAATTTTGATTTAAGGAAGAACACTTACCTTTTATTAAACATACTAATTATACTTTTATTAAACATATTAATTATCCTTTTAAGAAGTGTGTTTGACTCTTGTATTCATTTTCAACGTCGACCATGTTTGTTTTTAACTAATGCGCAGTTCTATCAAACAAGTGAGTAGTGGATATCGTGATTGTAAAAGAAGGGGGGTCGGGGGGGGAAGGAGAAATAATAATAAATCTAAATAACTAAAAACAAGCGGGCTGTTCAATTTTGACAGAAGGAAATAAACATTTAATTCTTTTGAGAAAACATTATTCACATTCATTTGGATATATTTCAATTTTTATATTAAACCTGCATTGTGTTTGATTTTTATCCCTAGTCCATAGCCAACATTTCATCTTTTGTTTTTTTACATATTAGTTTTCTCTTTGGACTTGGAAGTATGAATAGAACATTTTTAAATTTGATTATTGGAAGATTTTCAATAGGAGACGAGGTCTTCTTCCTCGGTGTTGGTCCGACATGGAGCCAAATCTGTGGAGCTCCTAATTCAAATTATTTTAAAGTGAATTAAAGGTGGATATATATATATATATATATATATATTAGTTTTCTCTTTGGACTTGGAAGTATGAATATAACATTTTTAAATTTTATTATTGGAAGATTTTCAATAGGAGACGAGGTCTTCTTCCTCGGTGTTGGTCCAACATGGAGCCAAATCTGTAGAGCTCCTAATTCAAATTATTTTAAAGTGAATTCAAGGTTGTGAATTAAAGTAAAAGTAGCAAAAATGGAAAGCTAAGTGTGTGTGTGCAAGAACTAGACTATTTATTTTCGTTTAAATTGTGGAAGAATTTGAATTATTAAAGTGAAACATATTTCTGAAGATGGTGTTTCAATATGGACTAATTATTCATGGGTGAGGTCAAACCAACTATTCAACTTTAAATTTATTTTTTTCTCTCATATCAAAATCAGAATTCATTTACTTTCAGAAAGACAAACTAATGCCGAGAATTAATTAACATTTCATTTTTATATCTAATTATTAATTTTATTGATTATATATTTTTTTCTCTTATTTTTTGTTTCAACAATACTGTTCTATACTTTGTTAAATTAGAATTATAACTACCCGGAATTCCATAGGTAGGCATTTGGAGGTGGTAAAAGGGGAAACAATAATAAATCCACAAAAGTGCCAACAATGGTTATTTTATACATTTATTTTTTTATTGTAGTCTAAACTACAATCCATTTTATCTAAATTATTAATGTTTTAGTTTTAAGTTTACCCAGTGGTCTCGAGTTTGAGAGTCCCACTGACTGAATTAGCCGAGGTAAACTTTTTTCTTCTTTTAATTATTAATTTTCTCCTAGATACTAGGGGTGGCGCCCAACAAAAACACAATCTTTTTACATCTTGATGTTAACTATTGTTGTTACAGCATAAGATGTCAGAAGACACTTGATACTAGACAAAGTAAAAATTATATATAAAAATATATAGATAATAATACAGATTTCTCTCACACTGTAAAATATTTTTTTTTTATTACAGTATGTTCCTAAATCTTGACTGTCAGAAGTGACAGCTGCTAAACACATGTTTTTGCAGATCATATGGTTCAGCGTAAGGATACATAATTTGGTCTGGTAACTTTTCAAAGCCATCAGCTGTGATCTGGGAGCTGTCAGTCAGCACCAAAGAAGCCATGGAGCTACTGTAGTTTTAACCCGATCGTTAAAATGGTTTCACTTATAGGCCGCGATACATATATACAGTACATATAAGTGCAGATGGTATCGCAAAAACCAGTTTCGCCAAACCCCGTCTTATCTCTTGTCTAAGGCCAAAAAGGAACCTTCATGCAAAATTTCAAATTTCCAGGGCCAGAGGTTGGGGAAATACGATGATGAGTAAGTAAATGAGTGGGTTTTTCCTTTTATTATATTTATTCTTTGAATTTAAAAATGTCACCTGTACACGGGAATCGAACCCATCATGATATGTGCATTCGTATGGATATAATTGTACTACTGGCAGCATAAATACCTCCCGAGTCAAATTTGGCTGTTATCTGATAACTCGTGATATTAATTTATCACACATTTGTGGTTAATATCATCACGTCCATCACAGACTCTGCTCTAAAATATGAGTGAAGAATAACCTAAAGCAAAGGATGATTCCTGAATAGCTCAGTGGTAAGAATACTAGGCTGAAGGTCCTGGGTTTGTCTTAAGTATCCAGGTATCATTTTTGAATTTAAAGAATATGATATTAAAATTGGTCTGTAACCAGAATTAGCAAATATGATTGATTTGCTCTTCAAGCCATAATTTTACTATATAGATAATAATTTACTAATCTATTTTATATTATTTTATTTCTATCGCTTATTCTTATCACCTGTTCAGATTATATGAGCGTGTACTAATCACGCTAAGAACATAGGGATGATGAAGGTAACATTTAGGATAAGTGTACCAGTATTTGAATGGAGGAATGGTGGAAAACCAATTAGGACAAACAGCCCTTAGTATGTCCTATTATAAATTGAACACCAACCTCCCTGTCTTCGTCAGTCCAGTCTATTGCGAGACCATTCGACCTGTAAACCGGGTAATTGACTACTTCGATAAAGAAATTAATATTAATATTAATGCTCTTTATAATAACCGGTTAGTATTCTCGTAGCTGTTATTTAATATCATCATTAATTAATTTACCTTCAAGGAAAACATAAATATTATTTTCTTAAGCGCTACCTAGTTTAGTAATATTAGGAAATCAAGCAAGCATGAAAAATTGCGTGTGACAAGCTAATATTTTACTCTAATAACGTTGTTTTTATTATTAAAAAAACTTTCTACACGGAAAGACAGTAATTTACGTCCAGGTCCTCGTTTATCAAAATACAAATCAGGAATACTCAGAATATTTCGTCCTGCTTGGTTATACCTCACGCCTTCATTCCGCAAAGGTGTTTGCACATATGATATACTAGCTGTTTCCCGCGAATTCATTCGCGTTTTCAAAAATGACTCGCGTGCCACCTATTGTAAAATCCGGAAACTGAAGGTAAAATTACTTAGGTTGTTATTTTTTTTTAAATCTGGCCTTATTCCTTGTCTACATCATAAAGGGAACCTCTTTGCAAAATTTCAGCTTTTTAGGTCCAAGGGTTTGGGCTGGGCGTTGATCTAATAAGAAATAAAACAACTTTAAGGCGAAAATATAAATCCCCTTTATTCCCTATGCCGTGGTAATTTTGGAAAATCTTGAAAATGGTTATTAGTGATTATAATTACCCACTTACATGCCAAATTTGAAGTATCTAATAATTATAGTTACGGAAATAAGGCAACTTTAAAACGAAAATATACATTCTCTTTATTCCCTATCCCGTGGGAATTTAAAAGAATCCGGCCATATTCCTAGTTTACATCATAAAGGGAATCTCTGTGCAAAATTTCAGCTTTCTAGGTCCAGGGGTTTGGGCTAGGTATTGATGAGTCAGGACTTTTCTTTTTATATATTTAGATATACTCAACCTATGGTAGAAGTGTAGGTAAGTGATAGCTTGCTAAAACTACCAGATCTACATTCATGTATTCACCAAAACCATGTGATCTGCAAGAACGTGTGTTGAGGTGTTGATACCTTTGGCGGTAAAAACTAACTTTCACAACAAACAATTTATTTTTATTGTGTTTTTTTAACCATTTTTAAATTAATGGAACACATACTTATGAAAATAAGTGTTTGGGTGCTGTTTTTTTTGTTTTTGTATTTTTGTGGAAGCAGTATTTGAGGTTAGCTTAAAAATGATTACAAACGATAGCTTCCAAACAGCTGCTTTCTTTTGACATTTAAGATGAGGAACCAGAACAAATAAAGGTGGTCGATGAAGTGATTCAAACCGTCTTCGGTTGTGTTCATGCGCATGTATTTAGGAAACAAAAACGTTTTATTTTGAAACCAATATTTTGTAGGGCTCTCACTCTATGTTACTTTTTTATTTAAATCTATTTGGGTATACGGTTATAACAAGAAACAAGTGTGAATACAATATTTTAAATTTTCTATTTCTTGTGCTATAGTATCTCTTGTTGACAAAATTGTCAAACAAATAACATAATATATATATTAATATTTTTTATTCTTTCGATAAGTAAGAAAAAACATACTATACAATAACTCCTGGATGAATATTATTAGAATTGTTTGATAGCTCTTTTTATTAATAATAGCCTATAGTATTAGTAAGCAAATAATAATTAATTATTTCCGAATATGTTGGCGTTAGTTAATTTCAGTCAATGTTTGCAATAAAGAAAGTTTTTTAGGCTGTCACCTACACTCCTACCGTAGACAGACTATATACTATATATGTAACTTTCCTATATTTATATAATATTTTGTTTTCTCTTTGATATTTAAAAAAAATTAAAACATCCGTTTGTAATTTAGAACTTGTTTTACTGTAAAGTGATAAACTCATTATGTAATTGCAATTACTATTTGCATTTGGGTTGATCTATCTATAGTCCAATTTTCATAGGAAGGACTTTATGTGTCAACCATAAAATAGATTATATTTTGTTTCGCATGTTCATATGTCAATTAATGTGATCTGCAGTGGTTACATTTGAAAGATGTTATCGATACCAATAAAATGACAATAATATTATTGTAAAATTTTAACAATATATGTTGCAAAAAAAGTTTGTATTTTCTAAAAGGCCCTTTCTGAGGAAATTGGACTGTAGCTCCCGTGGGCATCATACTGTAGCCAAGAGCTCTAAGCTGTTGATCCTAAAAATACTCTACCTTACATGTAATTAATCAATATATCGTCTCTAGTGTTATGGATCGCCAAGTACGCTTTAAAGTATTATAAACATTTAACTTTATACTGGGTGACCTGGCGGTCTAGGAGTAAGGTGTCATACTTCTGTGCTGGGATCCGGGGTTCAATCCTCAGTCCCGGCACAGATTTATCTGATTACCAAACCCTTCCTTCACCTCTGACAAGACATCTTGTGAATGTGAGGGAATGCCAGGCCTCCACCGTGGTTCGGATCTCACGATAAACTGTAGGTCCTCCATTTCATCTCACAATCACTCTACCATTACACATGAGCGTAAGTGCGTACAACCCGAACGGGTAGTAAGACGTGATGCTAATAATAATAATAATAATCAATCAATCAATCAATCAATCATTGTTTATTTAGGGATTAGAAGAAAAATTACATAGATGAGTTTTTGATACAATCCCGAAGTACCTAAAGGTACATCTTAAGGTCTTGTAGTTGAATAAATATTTAAAAAATAGTAAAAATTATAATAATTATTATAATAATAAAATAATTAAAAAAACAAAAAGATTTACTCATATCATAACATTTCCTCTCAAAAATATATGACGACACCTACCTAAACTCGAATGGAATGGGCCGTTCTCACATAGGAAACTGGCCCTTAGTGTTGTTTAAGTGCTAATGTTGTGTCAGTGTAGATTCAGTGACAATATTTTCTTCTTCAAGGTGGTATGGAAGAGAACGCATGTTGATGTTCTTAGATTTTTACCAAACTATATAAATCATTTCTTCAGTTTTGTTTTGTTTAATTCTCTACATATTGTAATCCAATTCTTTAATAATTGTCATAAGCATTTAGTAACTTGATAACATTTTCTCGTCACTGCTTCTAATCAAGTGTCAATGTGCTCACGCGGCGTATCAAAGAAATGCTGAGATTACAATGTGTAGAAAATTGGACTAAACATATCTACTGAAGCAGAATTTAATTTCTATTTCAACAACAACAAAAATGTATAGTAAGAAACTACAAAAAATTACTAACGTTAACCAAGGGTTTGAGAGAAACCTTAGAGGCGTTAAATTTAAAGCAGATTTTTTTCAGGTTTTTAAATTTAAATGGGTTTTATGTAAATTGAACCTTTTGTACTGTTGTTATTATTATTAGCACCGCATCTTACTACCCGTTCGGTATAATACGCACTTACGCTAATGTGTAATGGTAGGGTGATTGTGAGATGAAATGAAATGAAGGACCTACAGTTTAACGTGGAATCCGAACACACGGTGGAGAGCTGGCATTCCCCACATTCACAAGATGTCTTGTCAGAGGTGAAGGAAGGGTTTGTTAATCAGATAAATCTTTGCCGGGACCGTGGATTGAACCCCGGACGCCAGCATAGAAGTCTGACACCTTACACCTAAACCACCAGGTCACCCTTTTGTACTGTCACTATTAGTAAACATTTGTATCAAACTGTATTTTATATTTTAACTAACTGGTATTTTATTCTATCTATCACCGCGTCTTGCTACCTATTCATTGTATACACGTATGTAATAATATTATTCTGATAGGGTAAGGATGAGGAAGAAAACCTTTTAGAGGTAAAATGTACCCATATTTGCGTAGAAGAAGAGTGGAAAACTCTCATCAGTAGACACAACCCGATTTCTAACCCCGATATACGCGTCATCAGCAGGCCAGTCTAATACGATAGTGACGCCTTAGACTATTCAGCCACTGAAGCGGATGACTTGTATTACTATATTATTTTAAATTCGTCTCCTTTAACTATTATTTATCACTTTATTATACCGACATTGATACTATCTGCGAAAAGTGATAGCTATAATAAACAGGAATTGTTGCGTGAATATGAAAGTATCTCAGGTAACGTCTGTAACAGTAAGATTTAATCTTGTTCCACTCACACTATACTAACAGTAACTATTACTTATATTTAGTTTACTGAAATGGTGGTAGGTGTTCATTCCATTTAATTACATTTCCTAAATTATTAGGACAAAAATAATTGATGGATTAAATAACAAAGCTATAATTTTTCCGGTTAGCTACCAAAGTTACTGGGTTCAATTCCTGGGTTGAGGTATCAATTATAAATTAAATAACTTTAAATAATAGAGTTTAGCTTTAAAAATAACATAATTTTATTGGAATTAGTGGCTCATATTAATTGATACCACGTTCAAAGGAAAAATTACCGACCTTGTAATATAATTAGTCTCTCTCTCTCTCTCTATATATATATAAATAACTTATTTTTATTATAAATATCAATTTCTCATAAGTTTTTCAAAATATTATATGGATATAATGAGTATCAAAGTAATATGTGAGGAATTACTATTATTTAGTTGAATTTAGTAATCAAATACTAGCTAATTTAATTGGCATCAATACAATTTATTTGAAACAGCTGTTATCTTAAGGGACTAAACCATAAATAACCCTAAGGATTCGTCTACTTTATTTAATTATAGGTAAAATATTAGATTATCATCAGTACGCACTCCAATATAGTAGGAAAATTACCCCATGGCTGACCTGTCTGGTGAGGAAAAAATAACTCTTCTATCATCCAATTTTTTGTTTACCTTCGCATCTTAATGCCAATTCGAGCTATATGCTTAAGTACTAGTTATGATAATTACTTTATGGATTTGGAGCTTATATTTATAAGAAATGTATCCGGATTTGCAAGGTGGGAGAGTGGAAAACCATTTTGTAAAAAATACCTCAATATACCCAACCAAGATTCGAATCTTGACCCCCACGTCATCAACAGTCTAGTCTACTGCGATAGTATCAGCTCAGACCATGTGGGTTTAATATAATTACATGATCGGTTTGGACAATTTGACGTCAACTGCGTTCAATGAGCTACTGTGGAGTCACGCGTTCGCTGAAAAGCAAGAGAGGAACTGAAATGTGGTCACGTGATGCGCTCTAAGCCAATCACAACAAATCAGCATGAACTCCGATAGTCAATCAAAATTAGTGAGGAGGGGGGGGGGGAAATCTCAGCTTTGTCCGCGCTGCTTTATAATATCTGTTTGTGAGAAGAGAACTAATCTGATTTTAAAACAAACCGAGTAAACCATTGCGCTTGCGCTTCCAAAACTAGATTTAAACAAATAGTTAAGCTTATTGTTGTAAGGAAGTTTTAAATAGGTCGATTATTGGAAATCAGGGGTGTTGTTTATGTTATGTTTTAATTTGTCTCACGACACAAAATCTCTATACTATAAAGCAACACGGCTAACTCACTCACTGGCAATAATGTTTACCCACTTCCAGATGATTTAGAAACTTGAAATTTGGCAATCTAGCCTGTAACCAACGGGAAAATTCCAAAAAGTTAAAAAAATTAATTTGTAACCCCCGAAAAAAAAAATCAAAATGGAGGAGCAACTCTAAAGTCAGAGCGGACCTTTCTTTGGAAACCTCTTGGGACTAAACGGTAAGACCTATCAAAAAACGGATTGCACCAGAGCTAGATGTTTTGATTTTAGGTAAATTTTGCACTTTTTCCACACTTTTTTTTTTTAATTTTTGACACACTTATGAGACAGCTAGAATCTAAAAATTTGAAAAATAAATAAACGTTCAAAACCAGACTGAAATTAAATTAGTTTACACTCACTGGGGGTTTGGGCGCGGATCCCACAACGAGCAAAGCGAGTAATAGTATAAAAACATTAGTGGCAACATTTATCTATCCGATTGTAAAATATAATCAGCTGTTTCTTGTTTGCTTTGCTAAGTATCACGGGGCAACACATGTTTCTACTGGAGTGTTGAATTACTGAGACACTCAAGCAGATCTTGTTCTCCATTTTCGGCGAACATATTAAACAAGACTCAAGGATTTTTAATATATAAAAATATTTACTGCGAATGCACGTCTTGCAATTAAACTGACTGAGTAACATTGTCAACATCTGCTTCAGTGGCCACATGCTGTAAGGCGTCTCTCCCGCAATGGACTAGACTGTCGATTACAAGAATATTAGGGTTTTAATGCCTGTTGGTTGTACTGAGGGTGGCTTTTCCTAATCATTTCCAATCCAGATTAACTAAGGTATATTCTGAGAAGTATTTATTTTTAATTCATTTAAATATCTATGTAACCCTATAGCTTACAAAATCAAGTTAATCTAAAATAATTTGATTTGGTCTTTTAATACGTAGCCATTTGTCTACATCGAGCATCGGTATTTTTAAAGATAAAAATAATATAAAAACCAAACATAATGAAAACTCTGCCATATATTGTCAACAACGTTGCTATATATTGTCTATACCTGGCTGCAAAGGGCTAATTTGATTTTCCACTATCCATACAAACGCGGGTACACTTCCTATAAATTCAACCCTCTGTACCCGTAACTCACTAACGTAATTAGTGCATACACATATACCTGAACCGAAGGTAAGACGTGGTGCTAAAAAACAATTCTTAAAAAACATGATGAAATGGTAATAAGGAAGCAGATATACAATGTTTATAGAATTCAATGTAAATTATTATTTTGAATAAAGATAATAAGAAAGATTTGTAATGTGATAATAAACTTTAATGGATGGAATTCCCACTTCAATTAATCTTCTTTGATCTTCCATTAAAGTTTATTATCACATTACAAATCTTTCTTATTATCTTTATTCAAAATAATAATTTACATTGATTTCTATAAACATTGTAAAAAAAACAATGTTTGCAATAACACCCCTTCCAACGGATTGGCAAAAGTATTTTCTCCATTTACAAAACTTGCTTGCTCTCGGCTGATTTGATCTGAATCTGGGAAGTGCGTTTTCTTGGCACGACCTGCCGAAAGTTGATTGAGGGTGGTCAGGCACGACAATCGTCTTGACAGGTGCAGTATATTGGTGAAAGTTTCCAGGTGAAACTGTTCACCACCACTGCCAATTTCTAGGACTGTGCAAGTAAGCTGGCAGGATGACACATGGGCAGACAGGGGAGGATTTATGGAACGTTGAAACGTATAATGGGAGGGAACAACAGCCAAAATTGGAAGTGTTTCAAATGGTTATTTTTACACATTTCCTCTTAAAACACTACATAGAAACATCCACCAAAGTTAGAAGTGTTTCAAATGGTTATTTTTACACATTTCCTCTTAAAACACTACATAGAAAAACATCCACCAAAGTTAGAAGTGTTTCAAATGGTTATTTTTACACATTTCCTGTTAAAACACTATATAGAAACATCCACCAAAGCTAGAAGGGTTTCAAATGGTTATTTTTACACATTTCCTACTAAAACACTCTGTGAACACTTTTTTAATTACTCAATAGTACTAGGAACTCTAAAGTTCATTGCCGGACTTACAAAAGTACGCCACCTATCTTTATCTTGAGCTAGTTATATCCAATCCACCTTTATACATCCCAATCCTATCTTGAGCTGGTTCTATCCAGTCCACCTCATTACACCCTATTCCTATCTTGAGCTAGTTCTATCCAGTCCACCTCATTAAACCCTATCTCTATCTTGAGCTAGTTCTATCCAGTCCACCTCATTACACCCTATCTCTTTCAGGTTAATTCTAAAGTTGTCATCCTATTTGCATCTAAGTCTTCCCATTGGGTTTACTGGCCGGTACCCTGAACATAGTTCTAAATTATCCCATTCGCGCTGCATGTCCTGCCCACCGTAATCTACGAGACACTATCATCCTTAACTGAATTGTGATGAGTACAGTGTGTTTACACACACCTCTTATCAAAACACTTTATAGGAACAACCTCCCAAATTGGAATGGTTTCACGTAAGAGTTGTTTTTAATCGTTTCCTCTTATAGTAATATGATTAACAGTACGGTGATTGCTAGTGATCCGCATTGGTTAGCAAGCAGACTAGGCGTAAAGATCATCTGCTCTAGTTTGTTGATGACTAGGAGTCCGAAGATTGAACCCCACCCGAGTGTACTAACAATCTCCATAATTGCAGTTAAGGATGGACCAGCTAAATTCTACCTCCCTTATCTTTGCCAAATTTATATGTTTGAATTTAGATAGCTGGAACGATTACTAGAATGTGAAGATAGGGAAACGGTAAGGGTATATTTTATATTTGTTTGTATCAATTTTGGACTAAATAATGTATTTAAATAAAACTTTGAATACAGTAATATTTACAGATCCCTAAAGTACAATGGTGGTTTTTTTGTTTTTATCTTTCACTTTCCAGCCATAAATAATAAAGAGGCATAACATAAAGTGAGGAATCTATTCAGGAAATTATTGTGGAACACAAAGTTTAATATAAACCGTTTGAATTACATATATTTTAGGTACGGGTTTTCAAAATGAATATTCTAGGAATAATCATAGATAATTATTATAAAGATGTTTAATTTCTGCAATCGTTATTATTCGGGTAAAGAGTGGCCAAAATTTGGACAATTATCGTGGTTTAACTCACTAATGGAAACAAAACATCTTTAATCAATCTTTAAAAATATGTCATTCTTCTAATGGAGCTGTGTTATTATACAAATAATATTGAAAACTAGGCAAAAATTCAGAATAAATGGTTCAGTGAACCGCACACACTTTCTCTGACTCTTATCCTATTTTAGAGACCTTTACTTAAAACTCTTTAAGATTTATGGAAGGAAATAACATGCACTGTTACGGAAACACTTTAACTAAGAGCATAAATGAAATAATATTAGTTGTTACAGAAACATTGAGCTTAACAAAGAGCTTATCAATCAATTTCACATTTTAAATACTTGAATAAAATTATATATATATTTACTCAAAGCTAAGAAACTAATGGTTTTATAAATATAAGCGTCACGAAAACCATTTATTGGGTTCTGTTGGTCATGAAACGTCGACATTCCTAAAAATCTAGAGTTACTTTTTTTTTTTACAGTCACAATAATTTTCTCTCCAAGGGGTCGAGATAAACTAAAAAATATATATCTAAATTAGGCTAAAAATAATATCTAGAATTATGTTTATTTCATTTGGTTAACACAAGTTTCTAGCTGGTCAGAATATTGTAATTGTTTTCAATTAATACTTTATTTAAATAATGTGTCCCTCTACGTAATAGTATTGAAATAGGTTAAAAATGGCAAATCAAAATTAAAACTGGGCCTAAAACTTTGAACCTAGTGAATACATATTCTGGCAGCTGTGTTACTAAGCCTCCATTGATATTTATGTTCGTACTCAAACAAGTATTTAAGACAAATTATTATTTTTCTTTTGTCAGCACCGCGTCTTACTAACTATTCGTGCTACCTGTTTGTGCTAACTATTCGTGCTACTTACGGTAATAAGTCTAGTCTAATGCGTGAATAACATCTCAGACCATGCGCTCAACGAAGTGGGTAATTGATGGACGAGAGTACTGCCCGATAATATATCTTATCTGACAGCTAGAAAAGTTACATCTATTTTCACGTGTTTATACGTCAAAGTCATGTGATCTGCATTTGTCAATTTTGATATATGGTTAAGACTTAGAAACCCACTTAAGATTATAATAAAAAGGTGAAAGGCTGGATAAACACAAGAATTACTAGAAAAAATGATAAAAAAATTATTAAAATTAATCTTAAGTTAATAATGATTATATTTAAATAATGAAAAACACGTTAACAAAAGATACAACACGCATGAGATAAGTGAGATATAAAAAGCAATAAATTGATATATTAAAATAAATCAATGGTATAACAATAGATAGTAAGTCAATTGGTGACCATCAGTCAAAATAAACACATACACAACATGTTAAAATAATTAATATCAGCATCGAAAACTTATACGAGTCCACACAGTTACAATCCATATAATGGAATTTAATCGGGTTTTTTAAACGATGATTACCTAACCCAAGGAGTAAGGGACTGAACAACATTAAGACCTGGATTCTCATTTATCATTGCTTTTCGCTCTAAAACTTTTATCATAATATGTTTGCAACTTAAAAAGACACTGTTCTCTCAAAGTTTGATTCCATTTAACAACAATCTCCATTATATGGATTGTAACTGTGTGGACTCGTATAAGTTTTCGATCTGATATTAATTATTTTAACATGTTGTGTATGTGTTTATTTTGACTGATGGTCACCAATTGACTTACTATCTATTGTTATACCATTTATTTATTTTAATATATCAATTTATTCATTTTTTATCTCACTTATCTCATGCGTGTTGTATCTTTTGTTAACGTGTTTTTCATTATTTAAATATAATCATTATTAAATTAAGATTAATTTTTATCATTTTTTATCATTTTTTTTTAGTAATTCTTATGTTTATCCAGCCTTTCACCTTTTTATTATAATCTTAAGTGGGTTTCTAAGTCTTAACCATATATTTACAACTCCTTACTTAATTTAGAATTTAGAATGTTTTCTAAAATGAATTTTGATATATATATTATAAACAAATATAACATGACACTAATGATATAATAAAATGCTATTAATTTTGGTCTATAATATGGTATTTCCAAAAGGCCCCTCTATGATAATGGGACTATATCAGAAACCACAATGGCGATTAGTAGTCACTTTTTTTACTGTCGGTTGTAAAATTTGTGTGTATTTACTTATTTAGGCCTAGATACCATATATATTTTATTAAAAATAATTTTGTTTCATCTAAGGGCCGTTCACAAACATAATTCAAGTTTGTTTTCACGTTTTACAACCCGTCTGAACTATCCGCCCTAATTATTGGGAAGGTATGAGGTAAGTATAATTTAGAGAAAATGTGCCCGAACTTGTGTGGGGGGAGAGTGTAAAACCACTTTGAAAATAAGCAACCTCAGTTAACCCAGCTAGGTTTCGAATCCTGACATCTCCATCGGCGACAAACCACTATACATCCTTGGACTGTGCAACAATCAATAAGAGTTATTATTAATAACAACAATTATATTATTGGTGACCTGGTGGTCTAGGGGTAAGGTGTCAGACTTCTGTGTTGGGGATCTGGGGTTCAATCCTTGGTCCCAGCACAGATTTATCTGATTGCCAAACCCTTCCTTCACCTCTGACAAGACATCTTGTGAATGTGAGGAATGCCAGGCCTCCACCGTGGTTCGGATTCCACGTTAAACTGTAGGTCCTCCATTTCATCTCACAATCACCCTACCATTACACATTAGCGTAAGTGCGTATAACCCGAACGGTTAGTAAGACGTGGTGCTAATTATTATTATTATTATTATTATTATTATTATTATATTCAAACAATATCTCGAAAGACAGTCATAACTTCTGAAAACACAAATAACGAGAATGTCAAGAATTTGTTTTGGTTCCATCTATACGCCAATTTTTCTTAAAACATAGGGGCTGGTAGAGAGCCATGAGCGCAGAAAGGTGAGAATATGCCCCCCACCGCCCCGTACCCTCAATCCACTGGTTGAAGCCCCCTTGGAATTGATAGACCCCCTCAAAGTGGAAGGTTCACATATAAGTACAAAAACATATACTATAGAATGTTGTAGTTTTAATATACACTTAGTCTACAAGATACATTCTTTATAACCTCCTATCGTAAAACTAGATTTGGGAAGATAAAAGGAAGACAAGTTATGAAGGGTAGCCTAATTACCTGGAAAAGAGTAAAGAACAATTTAACTGAAATTGAGCTAGTGCTGCCATCTGTTAGACAATCATGAGACCTCCCTAATACAGTTTAAATTATGTTTAAAAGAGATTTCTGTCATATTTAAGTTAATTTAAACAAGTATTTGGTCTTTATGGTGTTTGCTGTCCTGGAAAATGTATGTAATGTGACTTTCCACGTATTTCCCCTGTACCCAGGACCACCGCAAGAGGCGGGCGAGGAGGGCAACCCCCTGGGGAACCAGGATCGAGAGGGGGCCGTGTCAATGATTTTGTCTTTAAAAAAAGATTTATATAAAACTTTCTTTTAGTTAATACGTATTTTATATTGTACTGACTCTCTTTACCGTTTCGGAACGATTTGTATGATTGTTAGGACTACTATGCCGCATGCAATTGGTCCACTTGCTCACACAATGAAGAATTATTAACTTGCCTAACACGCTTTATTTCATAAGTACAAAACTGAGGATTATGTAATTCGTGCTGCTAGCGCAGAAGTTACTTTTATTCTATTGATTCTTATTTAATACATTTTTAAACTAATAACTTAGTCATAAAACCCTTATACTTCAATTAAGGTAGCTTTGTGATTGACAACTAAGATCATGTTGAATCATTTGGCGCCTCAACATCGCTGTCAATTGTTGGGGTGCGAAATATAATAATGATAATAATAATAATATATTATTATTATTATTATTAGCACCGCGTCTTACTACCCGTTCGGGTTATACGCACTTACGCTAATGTGTAATGGTAGGGTGATTGTGAGATGAAATGGAGGACCTACAGTTTAACGTGGAATCCGAACCATGGTGGAGGACTGGCATTCCTCACATTCACAAGATGTCTTGTCAGAGGTGAAGGAAGGGTTTGGTAATCAGATAAATCTGTGCCGGGACCAAGGATTGAGCCCCGGACCCCCAACACAGAGTCTGACATCTTACTTCTAGACCGCCGAGTCACAGATTATTACAATACAGAAAAATGTAAGTGATTGTCTTGGCAAACAATGATTGAAACACTATATAATTTGCAAATCTTTTTTAAACTTAAATAACCAAAAACTTGTCTTCCTTTTCTCTCGTGTTAGAATAGACTGCCGATGATAGTCAGATCGGGGTTTAAATACCAGTTTGGTGTATTAAGAGGGGGATTCCCAAAATGGTTTTAAAATCTTCCCCACATGCAAATGTGGGTACAATTGATCTAAATTAAACCTTACCTATCGCTAACTCACTATACTAGAATAATTAGTACATATGCGTATAACCTGAACAGGTATAAAGACGCATTACGGTGTATATTTTTAAATATGGTGTTGTAGTAAGGTAAGGCTATGTTAGAGATTTAGGGGTGGATTGCCACGCCCAGGATTCGTAGCGCAGATAGCGGTACTCCAGAAAAAATGTCTGGTTACAACTGTGTCAGTGTAGTCCTTTAAGGTTGGACTGATTTCTTTCAGGATAGACAGAGTGTACATTTATGGAAAGCATATGGGTTTGAGCGAGATAGAAATGGTTACGCGACCACGATACGATTATTTTTAGATAATGCAGTGTTTATTACACATAAATGCTGTATGAACGTAACACGCTACTTAAATAAAAATAAATATAAAATACTCCACTAATGATAAATTGAATTTAATTATAATTTACAATCAAATTTTTGAAAAAACTTATTGATGGTCTGTGAAATCAATAAATTTGAACATCTATATCCTCAAAGCCCGTTTCTCATATCAAAAATTTACAAAATATTATGTAAACGACTGAAAAACATTTCGAAATTATAAATCACGTTGCTTTTTAAGATTATATGTTTATTTAAAATAAGTAATGTTCAAATTAGCTGCATATTTTTATTATGCTAATATATCTAACAACATATTCCCCAAACTTTTACAAACGAAGTGGGATATATATACATCTCAGCTTACAAACAAATATTGACAGAGTAAAATACAATACGAACACATAAACAAACTATCGACATTAGAATTCATGACCAGAATATTTACAACACTTTGAAGTAATACAAAATAATACAAATAATATACTAAAGCTAAAACTAGACCTCTATGTAATCTGTTACCTAACTTTGGTTTTTGTGAAAATTTTGATTGGTAAATGAGAATTAAAAGGTCATTTAAAAGTGAGGGGTGAGTGTAGATCAGAAATAAACCATAACAGCTCAGAAAAGTTAGGATAAGCGCTCATTGAAAGAGGTGGTGTTTTTGTAGGCTCATCATTCAAGATAAATCCTTAAATATATATTTTACATTTTTATAAAGATAAATTTTGTTTTTTAACATTAAAACAACACAGTATTTTTTTTTTAAATGAGTATGGTAAATAATCTATTGACCTGATTTGTCAACCTAAAATAGAAAATCAATGTAATATTTATTAATCTCACTTAAATTTAATATTTAACTATGCGTCGTATCTAGGTGAAAACTTACCAAAGTCAAATTTAGCTATCAAACAAATCACAGGGTTTGTTGTAAAGTCCAGTGACAAGAGGCATTTTGTGATTTTTGTGCAAATCTACAGCTCATGACCTTTTTGTGGATACTTCAACAATTTTTTTTTGTGATATCGGTAACTCTGTATTAATATCATCCATACATCACAAACAAACGTAAGTTATATATGGATGTAGGTTTTAGAGGGGTGGAGGTACCAAGTGTATTTATAGATACATTGCTAACCCCATAGACATAGGTGTTCAATGCTAAGCTACGTTGCCATCCCCCATGAGCATGGGCACCCATTTCTAAAACAACGCACCAAAACACAGCTTTGAAAGCTGTACCACGTGATGTTGAAGAAGATCGGAAAGTTTATCAAGCATAATCGGTTAGCGCTTGCGTTGGCCTGTTATCGTAGTGCAGACAAGTTGTGGATCTAATCACAGGTCTTGACAAGGGGATGCAGCGCTACACTGGCGCCTGCGCAGCCCACCGTGTTCTGGATGTAGTCGTGGAAGTTGCTCTCCAGCACCCACATCAGCCTCTTGAAGCCCGGCACCACCTGGGTGGCGAGTCGGCACTCGTTACCCTTCTGCACCAGTAGGAAGTTCTCAGGCTTGAAGCACGACTCCGTGTTCCACATGTAGATGTCACTCTCACCCTTCATCCTGAAGAAGATGGCGGCGCCGCTGTCAGTACCCAGGATTACCAACTTTCCGGGCTTGGGACCCACGTCGACCACGGTTCCTCTGGCAGAGCCACGTCGCAGATGAGAGGTCTTGATGGAGAACAGTCGGCAGCTGGACAGGTAGCTGAAGTAGAGGACGGTGTTGCCGCAAGACTTGCGCACGAGGGCCAGATAGAGGACGTCGCGACGGTTGCAGCCGCTTGTGACGGCCTTGGGAAGAACAACCCTGTATCCACGCCCTAAAGTGACATCCCATACCAAGATAGCCCTTGTGGCGGCGTCACTTACGTAAACGTACACTCTACCGTCGGCGGCGTAGTCCACCACCAGGTACTGCAGACGTGAGGCGGAACAGACCAACCCACTCAGGTCAATGATCTTGACGACTTTTCCTGTTTTCACGTTGAAGGCGACGATCTTGGGACCACAGCGACGGATGGGCTGCTCTAATGTGTTGACGATACCAACGTCTAGGACCCACAGTATGTCATTGGCATCCAAGAAGAGGTCCACGGCGGACTGCAGTGCCTGGCAGTTACCTTCCTCCTGCATGCTCCAACAGGGGAAAGGGGTGAGAAGAGGGAGGCAGTTCTTGTTCTTCAGGGACAGTTTGGCGAGGGTGAAAGGAATACCGGGCTTGTATCGAGGTGTGAGAACGATGGCCTCGTCCCTGTAGATCTGCATGCGGGTGGGGATGATGTTCTTGGAGATGTACCGTCCCGAAGATGCGTAGATGTTCTTGGTGGATTGGCATGGCCAGTCGAGATAGGCGCCGTTCAGGAAGAAGGTTAGTTCCGGTAGCACGGACTTATCGCAAGACGAGTGAACGCTGGATAGTCCTGCTACAACTAGTAGCAGGCATAATATGGGAGTCATTCTAAGTCGCGCGGCTGTGACAGAAAACATAGAGTATGAGTAACATACGTGTTCACACATGAAACAAAGTTATACACATAAGCTATGAGCAAACGTATTCAACACAACTAAGCATTAAACAAATACTCATAGATACATCAGTGGCGGCTCGTCACTTTAGAAGCTGCAGGGCGCAGCCAATTCAATTCTTTAATTATTTCTAAATAATAAATTTAAGAAAAGATTGATACTTCTGAAGTATTTGTTAAAACTCATTGATTTAAACTTTAAAAAAATAACAAACAGCATGCAAAAAATAGAAAATTGAAAATTCCCTCCAAAGAACGTGGATCAGTTGTATAAACTGTGCAGCTGTGTAATTAATGTCCATAAATATATATGTAAGTTCAGTGTCCTCCTAGATGTACAAGTTCACGGGAAACAGTACAAACAAATTCCCACATTACAACCGAAAATTCAGCCTATTTTTGGTATTCACCTTTAGAATTGAGTTGTCTTTAAAAAGTTGATTTCGTTTTGTTTTTTGTTTTTATTTTCTATACAGAATTCAGGACATGGCGTAACTAATGATTTCAATTCACTTTTTTGATCAAGAGTTGATCTTGAAACACTTATTTTCTTAAGAACCTGACTTTAACTATTCAATTTGCCTACGTAAAATGCTTGAAAATATAACTTAACAACGTATAATATTATATGCAGCATAGGATTTCCTATGCCTACAGTAAATTAAACATCCAACATAGGTTGACAAACAACATAGGCTCATATAAAATATTCATATAATATAGGCACACCATTGATACATAAACAAAACATAGACCCATATAGCACAAACACTCATACAACAGAGGCACTCATACAACAAATGCACCTATTCAACACAGGCACTCATGCAACACAGGTACTTATACAACATAGTCACTCATACAGCAATTGCATCCATACAACACAGGCACTCATACAACACAGACACTCATACAACATAGGCATTCATACAACACAGGTACTCATACAGCACAGGCATTCATACAACACAGACACCCATACAACACAGACACCCATACAACACAGACACCCATACAACACAGACACCCATACAACACAGACACCCATACTACACATGCACTCATACAACACAGCAACTCATACTACACAGACACTCATACAACACATGCACTCATACAGCAAATGTGCTCATACAACATAGGCACTCATACAACACATGCACTCATACAGCAAATGCACTTATTCAACACAGGCACTCATAAAACACAGGCACTCATACAACACAGGCACTCATACAACACAGGCACTCATACAACACAAGAACTCATACAACACAATCATGCGGTAAGGCAACACGCATATTATCTTCGTTATTGGGAATGGAATGAGAAAAGTGGAATTTATTGGAAATATTACTTCATTAGTGGGAAGGGATGATGGATAATGGGAAATCCACCGTCAAAACACTCATTTGGGGTTTGAGCCTTGACCCCACTAATAATTAATATTTAGTTACTATTTACATCTTCTATTACTTTATTCTATTTATATTTCACCTTCTGCTATTAATTTTTCACAAAGTTCAGATTAGGATTTGAGATTCAGGATTCGGGATTTGAAAATAAATAGGAGATTCGGATTCAAGATTTGTATTTGTAAACTAGGGGTTTCGACCCTACGCTAGTAAATATAATTACGTATAGCTCCTTACGAAGATAATATGATCTGATCATTACAATTCCAGATTATATGTTTTCTATTTGGTAAGTCTTAATATATTTTATTATTTTATAAATAATTTAATTAGTTTCAATAAGAAGCCTTAATTAATTAATTTATTTATTTAATTCTGGAAACAAATTTAAAACTGTCTCCTAAAATTACAATAGACTGTTCATATATATACTGTATGGGTTTTGTTTTTGATAAAGATTGAGATTCTTAGTTTTTTGTTTTGTTTTTTATAAATGTATGTATATTCATGAAATGATTTTAATTGGTTAGTGTGTTTTAACTTCAAGCACGTTTAAGTCAAATACAGAGTTGACCACTAGGGAAAGTTAACATAAATCTATTTACCAAACCATGGGATCAGTAAGACCAAATGTTGAGTTTTCGTTAATTTTGTTAGTTAACACCTTCACACAAACAAACAATATGGTTTTAATTACTAACAGTTTTTACATTATTAAACACCAAAATTTTGAAGAAAAAATACTTGTTGAATGTTTCTTGTTTTGTGGTATTGGCGTTTTTGATTCACTTAAAAAAATGCTTTTCAGAATAGAGCTTCTAAAATGGCGCGTTCTCTTCATAAATTAAGATGGCCAACCAGCCGAAACAAGGGCGGTTGATGACATGTAAACCTTCTTGTAGGTTGTGTTCATACACTGTTTACCAAATAAAAACCTTTTCATTTTCAAACTAATATTTTGTTTGACTTTTTCTCCAAGTTATAAAAAAAAACATTTATTCATTTTGGTGGCCATTTTATAACACGATACAACCGTGAATAAAATACATTTAATTTATTATTTCACGCTGCCACAACCGCAAAACAAAAACATCAGAGTTTTATTAATACATTTGCTTTATTTAAAATAGTTAAGATAAAGCAACTAGACACTCATTATTAGTAAAGTATAATTAGAATCATCTGATAATCTACACTAATATTATAAAGAGGAAAGATTTGATTTTTTTGTTGTTTGTAATGGATAAACTCAAAAACTACTTGATCGATTTTAAAAATTCTTTCACCAATATAAAGCTACATTATCAGCGAGTAACATAGGCTATAGGGTGACCTGGCGGTCTAGGGGTAAGGTGTCAGACTTCTATGCTGGCGGCCGGGGTTCAATCCTCGGTCCCAGCAAAAGATTTATCTGATTACCAAACCCTTCCTTCACCTCTGACAATACATCTTGTGAATGTGAGGAATGCCAGGCCTCCACCGTGGTTCGGATTCCACGTTAAACTGTAGGTCCTTCATTTCATCTCACAATCACCCTACCATTTCACATTAGCGTAAGTGCGTATAAACCGAACGGGTAGTAAGACGCGGTGCTAATAATAATAATAATAATAATAATAATAATAATAATAATAATAACATAGGCTATATTTTATTTTGAAAATTTAATTTATTCCTCATAAATATGTCGATAGTCACTCATATTCTATGGTAGAGTCTATGATGATTCTTCAATATGTGGGTTGAAAATAAAAATGCGGGGGGAGGGGGGAAGGGTCTACTATTAAATATATTTATAATATAGTATTACTTATCAAAAATTAATTATTTTCGAATATGTTGACATTAGTCACTTTCAACAAATGTTTGCAATGAAGAACGAACTGTTATCTGTCATTTACAATCATTTCAGCCATGGATGCCCTATAGCTACGCCTTTTAGTTAAATAAACTCAACTGTTAGTAACTGCTAACACTTTTTGGCTAAAGACGGTCAATGGTTCGTAGCTGTGAACACTTTTTGGCTAAAAACTGTCAGTGGTTCGTAGTTGTGAACACTTTTTGGCTAAAGACTGTCAATGGTTCGTAGCTGTGAACACTTTTTGGGTAAAGACTGTCAATGGTTCGTAGCTGTGAACACTTTTTGGCTAAAAACTGTCAGTGGTTCGTAGCTGTGAACAAGTTTTGGCTAAAGACTATCAATGTTTCGTAGCTTTGAACACTTTTTGGCTAAAGACTGTCAATGGTTCGTAGCTGTGAACACTTTTTGGCTAAAAACTGTCAGTGGTTCGTAGCTTTTAACACTTTTGGCTAAAGACTGTCAATGGTTTGTAACGGTGAACACTTTTTGGGTAACGAATTTCAATGGTTCACAGCCATTAACACTTTTTGTCTAAATATTGTCCCTAATTCGTAGTTTTTAACACTTTTTGCCTAAGGACTGACAATGGTTCGTAGCTATGAACACTTTTTGGCTAAATACTGTCCATGATTCGTAGCTTTGAACACTTTTTGGCTAAAGACTGTCAATGGTTCGTAGCTTTGAACATGTTTTGGCTAAATACTGTCAATGGTTCGTAGCTGTGAACAAGTTTTGGCTAAAGACTGTCAATGGTTCGTAGCTTTGAACACTTTTTGGCTAAAGACTGTCAATGGTTCGTAGCTTTGAACACTTTTTGGCTAAAGACTGTCAGTGGTTCGTAGCTTTTAACACTTTTTGGCTAAAGACTGTCAGTGGCTCGTAGCTGTGAACACTTTTTGGCTAAAGAATGTCAGTGGTTCGTAGCTTTTAACATTTTTGGCTAAAGACTGTCAAAGGTACCTAGATTTGAACACGTTTTGTTTTTTAAAGACTGTCGATGTGTTTTAGCTGTGAACACGTTTTCATAAAAAGAATGTAAATCGGTTGTAACAAGGAACAAGTTTTGTTAAGTAAAGAAAGTCAATTAGTTGTAAATTTGAACACATTTTAGTAAAAATAATGACAATTAGTTTTATGTGTAGACGTTTTGGTAAAAATAATATCAGCTAGTTGTAACTGTTAGAACGTTTTGGTAGAAACAATGTTAATTATTTTGTAATTGTAAACGCTTTTTGGTAATTCGAATGCCAATTAATTTTCACTGTGGACACGTTTCGGTAAAAATAATGTCGATGTGGTGTAACTCTAAACACGTTAAAATATAAATAATCTCAATATGTTTTTATTATTAGCACGTTTTATTTCAAGGTTTTTGATGTGTTTCGTTATATATATTTGCCATTTGTATATTATTTTGTGGAATGAATTGTATATAAATAAAGTATAAGTGCGATTGTTTTGGTTTCTTTATTTCTGTCCTAGTTTCAGTATTAACTATAAAGTTAGTAGGTTTCACCCAGGAAGAATAAACTAAATTTATTATTCATGTTTAATACCATCTTCAGTTTACAACATTCAATAAAGCTGAACATGGAACCATCCTTTATTTTGTGTCAAAGGTTCCCGGCAATAGCGAATCAAGAATAAGCTTGAATTAACGAACTATTATAGACATGGTCATTAAAATTTATGATTTAATGTGTTTAAATATTATAATATAACTTTCCATAAATATGTTTCTTACATTTTATAATGTAAACAATATAAAATATAGAACGGGATGTAGTTTTGAACATTTCAACCTGAATGTAAACATATTATTATTATTATTATTATTAGCACCGCGTCTTACTGCCCGTTCGGGTTATACGCACTTACGCTAATGTGTAATGGTAGGGTGAATTGTGAGATGAAATGAAGGACCTACAGTTTAACGTGGAATCCGAACCACGATGGAGGCCTGGCATACCTCACATTCACAAGGGGATTGAACCCCGGCCGCCAGCACATAAGTCTGACACCTTACCCCTAGACCGCCAGGTCACCCCAATGTAAACATAAAACAATGCGCAAGACCAGAGGGTTATTTTAGTGTGCATGCATATTGTATTGTGTATAGAATCTAGATACTATGTTCTTTCCACTATGGACTAAAAACAAATGATAAACAATATGTGTGCTTTTAATCTAGAAGCTTTGAGAAGGACGTATATGCTTTGCAGACGTAAAGGTATCCCGCCTTATTAAAAATAAAAATGGTTTGTTTATTTAAAATAAGGCTCACGCTGAAATGGAGACGAAAGGTTTAGTCCAATGTTCATTAGAATGATCTAGCTAGAATTATTCTAGCTTATGTTTGGAATAAACATTTCTCCTTGCTTTCCGATGTTTAAATTTCTTTGGTTCAAATGTAGATATGTCCTTGTTCAACTCATGGTCAACTTAATATTTAAAGTTCTAAAGCTGACTTTCTAAAACAAATAAAGAATGCTTAAGCAAAAGACATTTTAGACCATACTTAATTTAACAAACACTGTTAGCTAACCATGACCCTTAAAATATATTTTAATGTCTAAACCTAATACAAAAGTATTAGATGTGTATTTTAGATGTGTCATACATTTTTTTTTAAATTTGGTCTCTATTAAATATTAAAGTAAGATCTGGAATCGAAGTATCATCCGCTCAAATCTAGACAAACTATTTTTTTAAGAAATATAGAAAAACTTATTTTAAAACAAAACAAAAAAATTTAAAATTTAATATCTTATATCTTTCTCCGTGATTATGATTTTCCCAATAATTTTCACCCAAATTATTAGAAGAAATATTTTAGGTTTAGATCAGTAAAAAATTGCTAATCAAAACATATTTCTTTAATTATATTATTTAATATAGGCTAGTCGTTAATAGATATGAAAATTTAACCGGGAATTAACTTGTGAACGCTTAAGTCAAACACGAAACACTAACTCCAGGAGTCACATTCTCATTATTATTATTGGACTCTTTGGTGAAGTCCTTACATACAATTTCTTAGATCTCTAGGTCACATGATCTTGAAGCCGCACCCATGCTGTCTGATTTTAATAGTAAAGGACTTTTATAAAAATAAATTTTGCGACCAAAATTGATAACATTTTACTAGAATATTAGTGTTATTTTATAGGAATTTACAATATCTGTAAAAAAAATTACAGCTGAAGATCACATGACTTGAAGTATGTATACGTGATAGTAAATCTAATAACTTTCCTATGGAAAAGGAACTGCATGACCCTGCACTTGGCCAGTGAAGGTGTGTTATGTTTGTTTCTGCAGCTCATATTAACTAGGTCAAGGTTGTTGACTGCTGAGAAATGTTTCAAACAGTAGTTTTGTTTTAGTTCAAATATAGCACAAAGCATTCAACTACACTCATGAAAAGTATCAAATTTGTAAACGAAGTACAGAGATTTAAAAAAAAAGTTATATTGAAATTGGAGGATATTTACTAAAAGTGTGCCAGACACTAGTTTCTATCAATGTCAATCAATTCAGAGAATAGATAGAAATACCTTTATAGATTACTAACATAAAGTGATTGTTTTATTTTGGCCCATGATTTTTTTAATGTTTGTTAATATACTTTCTCTAAATAAACTCAAATTATACATACAATATTGCAATATGTCTATTGTAATGTCTTGGGTGACATATTTATTTGAAGAAATGTGTTTTAACTTTGTCTTTATAATTTATAGAAAAAAAAAGTTTATTCTTACCAAGGATTTGGTCTAGCTACCAACTTTAAAGCTATGACTGGTTGGTAGTGTGATCCAGTGAAGATAGCGCTAAAGTTGGTAGATAGACCAAACTCTTGGTACAAATAAACCTTTTTTTATATAAATTAAAAAATACAATAATAAAACACAGTCCCTAAAAAAATGGAAGTAAAAATATATATAATTATGTAACTCAGCAGAGTATATGTTATCATATTTATCCTGGAACGAAGTTGGTTCAAACTAGGTAAATATATTTAGATATAATCAATTTCAATCAATCTGTATGAAATTTGATAACCACACACATATCCTCCTAAAATAGTTAACAAACAAACAACCTTTTATTGATTGGAATAAATACATTATTAATTTGTTTTCCCTTTATGAATTTGTTATTTGCTAACCTTTTCTCTAAGTAGAAACAACCTCCTTGGTGTCAGTGTTATTAATTTTGCTATTAGCAGGCTTGGAATGGTATGTATGCATACACATTTATTGTTTTATTTTATTTATTGCTTTTATTGAAGCTTATATTAAATACGTCTTTAGTGCCCTTTACAATTTTCCCTAATTGCGGTCAAATTTGTGGTTAGGTGTAAACCAGTATTAATTTTATTTTGCTTAAATGTATTTTGGTTTAAGCTTCCCAAACTATGCTCAAATAAATTATTATATTTTTTTATTTACTTTTTCTCCAGCAATGTTAAAATGTATCTTGAAAATAATGTACATTTTAAAATTAGTTTTGGTTTTTTATTCCAAGTCTGAAATTTCTATGTTTAAAGTTGGTTATATGTGAAATATTTATTTTAAAACTTCAATTTGAAATAAACGTGTTTTCTTTTATTAAAAAAGTTAGGGGAAACAGGATGCTATAAATAATCATTTTTATTTACGATTCATACTTTTGAAAAAATCAAGAGTAATGATGAATAAATAATTAAATTAGCTTCAATTAAAATAGATATTTCTCTCACATTATTATTTAAAAATTGTTAAAAAAATCTATCTATGGGCAATAAAAAAATACCAAAACAGATTTCCATTTAAAATATTTTTTTATGTAACCATTTGCGTGGCCTGGAATTGAAATTTAGTTATTTCAAGCAAAGCACTAAAAAAACTGTACCCTTTGGGATCATCATAATTCAACCAAATAGGCTCTGAATTGTTTGAAACTCTAGTCAGGAATACCTGGATAGATATACAAAGTTTAAGTTTGTTCATGAGAACTATATTGTCTGGGTCAAGTCTGATAAAATATAGTTTTAAATAGAGTTTAATAAACGTGTTTGCGCTCAAAATATAATAAAATGCATGCAATTATGCCAATAAGCACTAAAACAATTGACTTGTGACACTATTAAACTGAAAGTTTGAAATTCAAACAAATTTTTCTACTAGTGAATAATATTTGTAAAATTTCTAAATATTATTAGCACTGCGTCTTACTACCCGTTCGAGCTATACGCACTTACGCTAATGTGTAATGGTAGAGTGATTGTGAGATGATTTGGAGGACATACAGTTTAACGTGGAATCCGAACCACGGTGGAGGCCTGGCATTCCTCACATTCACAAGATGTCCTGTCAGAGGTGAAGGAAGGGTTTGGTAATCAGATAAATCTTTGCCGTGAGCGAGGATTGAACCTCGGCCACCAGCACAGAAGTCTGACACCTTACCCCTAGACCGCCAGGTCACCAATTTCTAAATAAATATCCGATGGTTTCAGAATATTTTGAGCAAGTATGATATATACATGAAAACATGAGGAATGATCACGTTATTAATATGGTACTTGTTGACCGGGAGAAGCTGTCATAATAATTATGATATAATAAAATATATTCATGATATAATAAAAACACAAGCATTGAGCTTTTGTTATAACATATTCTAGATCATATAAATTGATTCAAAAACTATAGAAAATCATTTTTAAGATAGAAGTGCCAACTTTTAAAATGGAACTAGAGTTAAATAATGTTAAGAAATATAAATAATCAAAATAGATTTCCATCAAACTCGATATTCATGACAAGCTCTTGGTTGGCCATATTTTCCAACCCAAAGCTGGAGGCTACAATCCGATTGCAGAGTAGTATAAATTAATAAAAGCTCACTAGATTGATAACATCTGTCCTAGGGGAGAGTTTCAGATTATACCTGTTGGAGTACGAATACATGATAGTAGATCGATAAACATTAGTAACTGTCGAATAAGTGTCACTAAACGATGGTCTGACACTAATGACCCTTACCTTCAGAAGTGTTCGGCTCTTAGCAGGATCGGACACCGGAGGATCACGGCTTGTGTCTGTCCATTTACCGACCGTGAACCGTTTTATAACCCTCCTTCGGTCAAAACGAAACAGTTTACATTCCATCGAAATCATGTGGACACACATTTCAACTTACTCTTCGCATGCACTCATTTACCCTTCCCCTTTTTTTTTCTGTTTAATTAAACCAACCCGCGGTGATGTAAGCTCAATGGAACAACCTTCAACTCTTTTTTTTTTATTTTGTCAAGTCAGCAAATTCACACCTAAACCTGAGTCGGAAACGTCTTCTCTCGTGGTGTGTTAAGTTGTTTGTTGTTGAAAAAGCACGGTGGTCAATTGTTGATGTTATTTTTGACGGAAATGTGTTTTTTTAAAAGAAGGTTTTGTTGCTTCATGCCACGGTGGGAATAGGATCAGTGTATCAAGGTCCTCTTCCAATGACAAAGCTCATTCATTTTTAACTACTTTACTGCTCGAATTATATTGAATCAAAATGTGACAAGGTTTCGGTGAAGAGTTAACGATGACGTATCCCTAAGAAAGTTTTAGTTTATTATTATTATTAGCACCGCGTCTTACTACCCGTTCGGGTTATACGCACTTACGCTAATGTGTAATGGTAGGGTGATTGTGAGATGAAATGGAGGACCTACAGTTTAACGTGGGATCCGAACCACGGTGGAGGCCTGGCATTTACCACATTCACAAGATGTCTTGTCAGAGGTGAAGGAAGGGTTTGGTAATCAGATAAAGTTTTAGTTGATCTAATACGTTGATGTGTTTACTTTTAAATACCGCGGCTTACTACCCATTCGGTTTGCACGCACGTTTACTAGCTGCGTTAGTGTGTTAAGGAATAGAAAGTTAGAAAATGGAGGAAATTTAACCTTATGCTCGCATAGAAAGAGTGGGAAACATTTTATAAAACAATAAACCACTTTATTACACCGAACCGGTAATTGAACTCTTAACTCCCCGTCATCGGCAGTGCAGTCTATTGTAAGAGTGATGCCTTAGACCATGAGGCCACTGATGTGGGTTGGTTTAGTAAAATATGTGTAAAATCACACAAATTATGTGTTGTCTAGGTAGATCAATAATTGTGGGGGATTATGAAACAAGAAAACCTTCTAATACGGCAATCTTTAAGTGAACTTATTATTTATTCGGGCCCAGCCACCGGGATATTTTATTATTTATACTAATGGTGGAAATATTAGTAAATTATCCTCGGTCCCGGCAAAGATTTATCTGATTACCAAACCCTTCCTTCACCTTTGACAAGACATCTTGTGAATGTGAGGAATGCCAGGCCTCCACCGTGGTTCGGATTCCACGTTAAACTGTAGGTCCTTCATTTCATCTCACAATCACCCTACCATTACACATTAGCGTAAGTGCGTATAACCCGAACGGGTAGTAAGACGCGGTGCTAATAATAATAATAATTAGTAAATTATAATTAAGGAAACTGCATCTATATTTGCGTAGGAGAATGGAGAATAGTTAAATAAAAATCGTCCTGATCAGACCCAGTCGGGATTCTAACCTAAACATTCTTGTAATAGGAAAAATCGGATTATACGAGGTTGATGCTTTAACCCACATTCCAACATATGCAGGTAGATTATTAATTAGATCGATATTAATTTCCCTTATATCAATTTTTTTTTTATTTTTTTATTTTTTTTTTGCAGATCCGTGCTTCACTAATATTAAACTGGTTGGCTAGGTATAAGAACGAAAGAGTATTGGAGGAAATGTTCCCACATTTGTGTTAAAGGAAACATAGTAAATAGTTTAATAAAAAACATATCTGACGGAATTTGAACCTTGAACTCCCCATCAATGGCCAACCTCATGCCCATCGGTGTGTGTTGGATAGTATATTAATTGAACAGAAATCACGGTAAATAAACTTTGGAAACAAAAAAAAAATCAGATAATGATTGAAAACAATATTGTCAGAAGTTTGGCCACAATCCGATTATTATTATTATATTAAAATTGACCCAATTAAAAAATTATGCTATGTCATTAGAAGTGTTATTTGTATTATTTCAAATATATATGTATCCTAATATTAATGTGCCAACAATGTAAAGTATAGTCGAACTGTTTTATATTATTTTATAGCTCATAATATGAATAGTAAATGTAATATATTAAGTTTCAAATACTAAACACTAGTGCCTTTGTTTATCATAGAACACAGGGAAGAAATTAGTTTAATGTAAATTATTATATGATGGAGATAACTATAGAAACCAAAGGCTTACTAAAGTTCGATCCACATCTATTTAAATTATGCTTTAATCATCTTTTCTGCCTTTAATATATTTTATATTATTATTTATATATTCTACTTTTTGAGCAGAAAACTTTATGACTCCATATTTCCAAACTGGTTACCATTGTTCTTATTTTAACAAAGCTCTGTTATATGCTTATGTAATAATTACGCTAATGGGTTAGGTATTAGTAAGTGTATATTTAAAGGAATTGTACAAGCATTTGAGTGGAGGAAGAGTGGAAAACCATTTTGAAACAAATACCTTCAGTACATTCGACCGAGATTCGAACCTCGATCTCCCCATCATCGGCGTCTAATATACCGCGAGAGTAGCTAGTTAGACCAACGGCCACCGAAGAGAGTATATCTATCAATTATAAACAAAAGTTATACAGGGTGATTTGGAGTGATAGTGCCAAAATGAGAAATATTGGAAGATAGCGGTATGACGACTATATTGGTGGGTGTATAGCAATTCATGGTCAGCGATGTACCCGTAAGGAGCAATGGAACTTCAATCACATGAAGTGTTGCGTGAAGTCTAGGCAACTTTTTTGAAATGCCAGTAGTGCTACCACTAGATAATGGCCTTGGCGAAACGTCGAACCAACCATAGGTACATGATCACTACGAGAATGCCCCTATTATACAGGCAAAAGGTTCGTGCCTAACAAGAGCGAAACAGAGATAGAGGATTACTCATTCAGAGATATGTGCCTTGATTACGGGGATGTTCGTTGTAACGCCGGTGCAGTGGAACGGTTTTACCGTCAGCGGTTCATCAACAGGGGTCATCCGAGCCAATCAAATTCATTTTTGATAATCGTCACACCAGAAATGTTCCATATACTTCAGGTAACACTTCAAATGTTTTAAGTTCCATAGATCCTTACGGGGACATCGCCGACACCGATAGTCGTTATAGCATCATCTTAAAGCCTTTTCATTTTTGTAAACTCATTCATTATCAACCTGTATGTAAAATTGTAAAATTTTGCTCAAAATTTTAGCTGGAAAGATACTTTACCATACTAAATGGGAAACATAATGGTATGGTACAACAATAAAATATATATTAGTAGGAGGGTCGTGTTAAGGTTCTAATTGTGGAATTAAGGGGTAAAATTGCCTAAAATTAAACACCTTGCGTTAAAATATATGGAAAGTTGATAGCCTTTGACGAGTAAATCAAGTAGGCCTCACTCTATGGAACTTGCACAATAAAAAGTTTTGAATACATCTTAGCGCGATAATATTCAGCCAACCACAAATATAACTGCAATTTTGTTTTTTGGAAAATGGCACCCCCCCCTTTTGTCTCCGGTGCCAAAACTCCACATAGCAAGGTAGAGACCATTAACCTTGATGGACTGGCAAAACTAGACCTACATTGGCGCAACAGCTGATTGAATACAAATAATGGCGTATCTGGGCTACATTAATCCGTAGCCCAATTTGTGGAAAGATAAACCAGTAATAATGTACCGTTGCCCAGGGGACGCCCGAATGTACTACTCGTACAGCCTTTCCGTTGAGGCTCTTTCCACGTCCCGATGAGATGAGAGGATGATTGTAGTGAATATGACGGGGTGAAGTCAATTAAGATCTTAACCTAACCGAGGCCTAATTAACCATGGGAATTATCCCCCTTTCAAGAAGAATCCCCCGGTGCTAGCCGGGAATCGAACTAGGGACCTCTAGGTCAGCAACCATTTGCTTTCCCCACTATGCCACGAGAGAGGTCAGTTGATCGTATGAGCAAGAACAAGTCTTATTCAAAGATTTTTATTTCAGGTTCTTCGAGTTGAAACTGGGGTGTGCACTAATATCAAACACGTTCGATTTCGTCATCACTTCATCTTATTAGATCAATTTAATGGTTATTTTGAATACTTAGATCTTGTATTATTATTAGAACCGCGTCTTACTACCCGTTCGGGTTATACGCACTTACGCTAATGTGTAATGGTAGGGTGATTGTGAGATG
>CABEEJ010000673.1:0-10388 GCA_901482245.1 Timema douglasi
ATATATAAACTAAAGGAAAAACTAATATAATTTTATAAATGAAAGTTGAAAACTAAGGGCCTAAAACCCTGACCACTTTACACTAACCAATGAAGAGTAACTTTCAAAGAGTCAATTGCCTTTTATAGGTACCATTGTTTGTCTAATCCTTAGCTCAGTCAGCAGCATGTTTGTCTAATGAGCTAGGGGTCCAGGCTTTGATTCCAGGCATGGCCAAAAAATGTATCATGGGAGAAATGTGGCTTTACCCTTTTATATTGACGAATTAATGGCTGGGGACCGGATGTTGTGCCTGTCCTAGTCTTAAGTTAGATTACAAGGCATATGACGCAATGACAGTGTAAACAGTCGACTCACTCCATCTTCTTCTCAGTTTCTTGTTTATTATGGGTCTGCAGCAGCCAGTGTTTTAGTTGAGCATTTCGGGGTTAATAAATTAATGATGGGGTTGGAGAAAAGTGCCGATCAAATAAGTAGAATTTGAAGTTTTATTTGAAATAAATATTATACATTTTATACCACGGGTTACTTAATGTAGAGAAATAAATTGCTTAGTACATGAATACGGAGAATTATTTAAGGTAGTGGTCATTTAGCCACCTGGTCTACATCTCTTTCTACCCATCTTAAAACCCTATCCGCCCATGTTACGAAAATAACTTTTTGACTACAGATCTTATCTGTTTGCGTGCTAACCGCCCAGTGTCGCATCTGACGCTTCCCTTTCACATAGGGTCAACCACAGATGCTAAATCGGATGTGCTGATTGGCTAGCTGTTCGCGCCAAAGCTCCCCTTTCCACTGTGAGGCCACACGTGCAAGCCAAAGGTGCATCTCACAGCTTCCGGGTTTAGGTAAATAATCTAGCACGATGCTTGAAAGTGAAAAGTAAAGTAATAAATTTAGATGAAGCTAATATTCTAACAAGAACTTTACAAAAATGAAAACTACTGGATTTAAAAGTTAAAGGCCGAAAAATGAAATTAATCAATTGAAATTTAACACAGCTATTGCTTACAACTTTGATTAAGATTTAGACAATTTATCATTGATATTACAACCTACACTTAGATATAATTAGAACAGTTGGTCCTAACATAGAGCTTAAATTAGGCCCAGACAACTGGAAAACAACAATGTATTATAAATTTAGTATTTAAGTATCTTGATCATATTAACAAGTTAAAAATGGCAAACCAATACAATTATATAAATGGAAAGGGCCTAAAACACCAACCACTTTACAACAGGCCTAGCAAGGGGGTATTGGAAAAATATATGGCTTTAATACGAAAACTGCCACAGGCTGAAAACAGTAATAGATGTTAAAAAAAAAGTGTGTCTAAAAGAAAGACACAACGCTATTAATGTTAACATAACTTTTAAAAATACTGTGCCCTTTTAAAAACAAGCTACCATTTTTTGTTATAAAATAGTAAAGTTTGGTCAAATCCACAATTTTACGAATCCAAAACCAAATCTTGGAATAATTATGAACATAAGAGGAAATATAAATATAGTAGCATTATATAAAATACAAACAGTAACAAAATTTTAACATTATTTCTTATAATTCATTCCTTATAAGCAGGGAGTCGACCCGGAACAGGAACCGAAACCTATAACTGAAATTAACATTTATTTTTAAGGAACTGTAATCGAAACCAGAATCCTAAAAACATTATTCTGAAGAACCAGAACTGTAACCATTAAATAATTTTAGGTTCATAAAGTTTCTAAAAAGTTCTTAAAGGTTCCTAGTTTTACAGAATTGTATATAATTTAGACATGTTACACACATTTATTTTTTTCCTAAGCTTAGTTTAATTTTAAAATGTTGTGTTTCTCCCTGTCTCGGTAAGTTCTGAAAGGGCTTGATATATTTTAGTTTACTACTTTATTTGAAACCTATTTTCTAAGGTGATTAGAAAAGAGTTAATGAGCCCTTAGCAATTCACACTAATGAGTTTATATTCTGGAGGACTGTCATGACTGTCACATTGTTCTCTGTTTTCTCACTTTAATGCTTAAGCTAAAGCTTTAAGAAGATGAATTTAGCTGTGATAGACAGCAGAAGTTGAAATACAGAAACTAAGAAATCATCTCATTTGGACACCAGTCTAAACCTATTGTATTTAGTACTTCATGTAAGTGAAAATTGATAATCTGCTGGTCAATTGAACCGCTTATGTTAGAGGTAAAAGGGAGATGGAAGATGGAAAAATGCAAACTTTAAGTTCTTTCACTTTAGTTTAAATTAGGAAGTAGCTCTCAGTGAATGTGTTCCTTGTGTACAGTGTGGAGGTGATTATTTTTGTTTGTTTTAGATAATATTATTCATGAGGTACGTTAAAGAAAACTCGGTTCAGAAATTTTTTTGACTATGAGATTGACGGTGACAGATCAAAACACAAATTAGAAGGATGTACTATTGTTATTAAGGTATGTTGTAATATTTTTTTAATCTAGCAATACTTTTGATCCAGAGTATTATTTCCAAAGGGGTTCTCCGCTCTGCTTCAACAAAAATGTGGATACACTTCATTTAAATATAAAAATATAACCTTCCTGATTCATTAAAAAACTATTATAAATTAGTACATTGATATAACCCAAATTAATAAAAAGACTCTGTGCACAAAATTTTTAGAAAAATTAAAGAACTGAAACATTATTAGGAATCGAAAAGAACCATAACCTATAAAATGTTTGTTTAGAGAACTGGAACCAGAACCGATAAAAATTTCACTTCGACTCCCTGATTATAAGTCAAAAATTCAGTTTAGTGTTAAATTATTAGTCTGGGGCCTGGTTGGCGGTTGTTAAGTTCATACTATAATTATAATAGATTCTGAACCTCCAATAAGCAGTATTAGCGCTCTAAACAAATTTCACTTAAAACTAAAAAAAAATATTTTTTTTATGGATTTGAGTCTTTAATTCAAAATTTTCTCAAATATTAAATAACCTTAAAGATTCTAGGGCCCATCCCTAAAATAAAGTGTATTAAAAGACCAGACTGTCTGAAATAATGTACCACAGTGAAGACGATGGAGCTGATGAACCAGAAGAGCATCCCGCCATGACCAAACAAGTCGTAGTTCCTGGAGTCGATGTGGAAACTAACGTCCGGTGCAAACATCTCTAGATATCCCTGGCTGATGCTGAAAGACAGTGAAATGAATGATGTTGCCAGCAGAACGTGGCGAATACTGCTGCGGCTGTCTAGATGACCTGATGACAATACGAGAACATATTTAAAAAAAAAAATTATATGAGGTATTTAACTTCTACTTTCTAAACCAACTAATTATGTCAGCTAATTAAAATATCTATGAGCCGTAGTAAAAGTTCTGACCAATTTTGCCAAGAAAGATATTTTTCGCATACCTTCCAGGGTTTTTTTACATGCCACAATCAACGGATTTGCTTCCCCTATGAAGGAAGTTGTATCATGAATTTTTACCACCCAAGAAAAATCTGTTGACCCCTGCTGGGTTTGAACCCACAAACATTGGGTCCTTAAGCAAGCACTTTACCACAAGACCATCAAGCTCGATGGGAATGCAATTAAAATATGTATCTTATAAAGAGGTGGTTTCCTTGGACTGGATCAAAAATACCAGAACATAAAATAAAACCCTCATCAAATATAGGGACATGTACTGACAGGATCAAATATTTGGTCTTTACAGTGTGTAAAATCAAACAATAAAATTGTTTTGGAGTTCACTCCAACAGTTTTCATTTGAAAATAAGTATCATAATGGCATATGATAGTAATTTGCTTTATAAGATATTCTGAGAAGTAAACTTAAAAAGTGTTGTTTCATTGAGGGAATGAGTTAGTTCTTAACAATAATGTTTTAAATATTCCATATTTAACTGTCAGAAGCAACAAACGTTTATTGTTTTAAGCTATCCATAGTCCATATCCAGTCACTTATTGAGTCTTTTTGAACAAATATTTTCATACACGTTTTGTGAAGTTAGTAGTTGAAATGTTGTAAAAAAGTAAATCTAATAACTGTTTAAAAAAGTCCCAAAACATAACCAAGAAATGCGATGAGAGGAAAAATAAATCATTTACACATCACCTAAAAGTTTAACGAATCATGACAAACTTACCACACGCTAACCCAAATACTACAACACTTATTTCCATGGCAAGAAGGAAGAAACGGACGGTGATCCAGAGCACTTTATCAGTGGTGCTGCCAACAACAACAGATGCATTCACTGTCATCGACACAGCACACCGGACGATGCTTATTATTACACTCATAACAACCTGGCAGGAGCAACAAAAAGAAGAAATTAAACTCAAGTGAATGACTTTTAAAGTTATTTAACCCGAAATAAAAAGATGAAAATGGTGAATTTCAAGGAAATGGGCTGGCTTTCATTTATAAATATGGTAGATATAAAACAAATGGGGTGTAAAAGTAGTCAAGATTAAACCCAGGGCTCTTGTAGTCAAGCAGCGCAACTGAGCTTGCAGATAATTTTAACATGAGACTTTACAAACATATATCTTAATTACAAATTTATAACCTGGAACGGGACTTCAATACACAATCTGGGAATGAATCAGGTTCCCCTGCACTTATAATTTGTGTAGTTGAACTCCTTAGCCATTCAACTAAGGAAACAGGAATTATACTACTATAAAGCCACATGGCTGACTCACTCAATGTCTACTCACATCCATATGGGCCAGAAACTTGTAATTTGGCAAACTTATAGCTTCTAACCTGTAACCGACAGGAAAATTCCAAAAAGTTAAAAATTTGGATTTTTAACCCCCGACAAAAATTCAAAATGTCGGAGAAACTTTAAAGTCGGTGTGGACCTTTCTTTGGAGGTCTCTTGTGGCTAAACGGTAAGATTTATCAAAAAATTGCTCTGGAATTACATTAGTTTATATCCACTTGCAAAGAAAACTCACTGAGGATTCGGGGGCAGAGCCCCCAACGAGCAAAGTGAGTCTTTTCTACAGGTTCATGTTACATACAGTGTTCATTATCTAACAACAGTCAAACAAAAAAAATCGGCCTGCCTTTAAGTGACATACAATACTAAATGATAATTTCAAATTATTATTATAATGGTACAAGATTGAATGGTTTATAAAAAAAATATAGTTTACATAAAAACTGTGGTTTACACATACTGATTAACTGTCTATACAATACTTACAAGTCCATAAAATGTAAGAAATATTGGACTGCTCGTTGCTCGAAGTTTAAGCCGAGCTCTATTAAAACGCAGCATCAGAAATAATAGAAATAGAAAATTGGGGACTAAGATAATGAGATCCCATATGTGAATCCTGAAATAGATAACACAAAAGATTACAAATTAATCAAAGTTGAGTTGCTTTATCATGTTAAAGTCTGACCCTAAAATGTTTTTGCTAAAATAACAAATGAATATTGGATGAATTCAAATTAGGTCAAAAGTGTGAACACAATCAGTGGTATATAAAAATAAGATTTAGCATAGGGACAGACAATTCCATTAATGAATGGGACTTCTAACTAAAAATATTCGGCCTAGCTAATTGTAATGACTCCAGATGTAACTACTATCAAAATAACTGAACTGTGAGTTGTAAACTTCTATTATATTCCCTTCATTAGCTTAACCTTGACACTGATATGATTTAAAATAAGGAACACATTACAATTTGCACTTAATCTTTTCTTTTAAATTCATCATCCAGTACAAATGATATATGTTTTTGACCATTTTCTTGAATGTAATCTGTTCGTTCTTTTGTCATTAAGTCACCTTTTTTATTTTTTGTGCATTTGTATATTATAGACATTTTTCTCTAATTTCTTTAACCTGTAAGATCAGGTCAAAATTTTGTTAAACAAAGCAATAGTGTATTTAAACATTACAATGATTTTAGTTGGTTTGTTGTCTTTGGGTTAGTTTTGATTACAATTTCCAAAATAAGATCATACTGAATGCATAGGCCCTGCATTATAATTATTGTACTTTGGTAAAATGCTATCAGTGAATGAAGCAGGTATCTATGTAACAAAATCAATCAAAATTGAAAAATATATAATTTTGAAAATCATGATAGGTACAATAATTAGCAAGATTGTTTCTAGGTAGAGTTGTAGTCCCTACAAGAGAATGTGGAATCTTTACATTGTATTTCTTCTATGCCCTATACTTAAAGTATTTGTTCAACTTCAAACTTAAACTAAATAAGTATGGAGTTGTTTTTCTAGCTATACAATGCACAGTTTCTTGCCCACCCCGTAAGGGAACAGAGTGATTGGTACATATGTATGTGTATATAAATAAAATTATGTTAAGACAGTGGAGAAAGTTTCCTTTACTATTAGTGATATTTTAATTTAATTCACTAATCAATCATCTTTTATACATGCCTAGCTAACTGTGATCAGGTCTACAAATTCTTTCAGGGCACCAATTTTACAGATAAAGAAACTTATGACCAGAGCAATCTGTTTTTATGGTGTCTATCTCTTGTAGACCTATGGACCTTTTGGATATGTAGTATGTGTACAAGGCTTTAAGTGATAAAAATAGCTAGTAAATGTATTTATGCTAAGTTTAAATTTTCTTGTCAATAATTTATTTGCCTTATAAAAATAACATAAGGACTATATTTTATATAGTATACCATAGCTAAGTTGTTAAAAACTAATGGTCCTGAGTCTTTTTCTTGTCGCAGTATGTAATACTCTTAAAACTTGTTACCTGGTGTTTAAAGTGTTTTTTATTATTATTACATTTAATACCATGGTTATTTACATCTTAATTTAGGGGATAAAGGTAAACAAAGGGTAGTTTGGAGGAAGTGCACCAGCATTAGCATTGACCTACAGTTCAGTCTATTAGGAAACTGATGCAGGTGTATGGAAGCTGGTCTCAGGTGTAGGTGAGAGATGAAGATATATAAATAAATAGTCAAAATAAATGCCAATGGTAGACAAAGAAAATAACTTAACAAGTCCTACCTTGTGTTGGGGAGTTCAAGGTACAAGATTAGCTTGCAAAAATGCTCATCTAAAATGGGTTCAATTGGTCGAGTTGTGTTCGGAATGGCCGATGTGATGGGTGTGCTGATGAGTCCATCTGCCATCATTTCTTTGTCGGCAAACAAAATGAGGCACCAAACAACGTTATCTGTTGCTATAGGCTGCTTTTCTTTCAATAGTTCACTTTATTGTATCCACTTCAAGAACCATTCCAAACCACCCTAAAAAAATAAGAAGCATTTAGACCTTACTCATACATAAAACCTCAGACACAAGTAAATATTACAAACATATTTATTCCTCCATTCATATTTTTATATTGTTTTAAATAAATCTTTTGCTATACAGTTTTCATATTAAGTATATTCTTGTGCTTAGTTTTTTTAGTATTGCATCTTACCATCCGTGCTTATGTACTAATTACAGTAATGTTTTATGGATAAGAAAGGTTACATTTTGAGGAAGAGTACCCGCATTTGCTTGGAGGGAGTGTGGAAAACCATTTAGAAGAAAATCACCCTCAGTGCACCCGACCAGGATTGAACCCCAAACTCCCCATCATCGGCAGTCTAATTTTGTGCTAGAGTGACGCCTTAGACTATACAGCCACCAAAGCGGGTATCTTGCTTTGTGCCCTGATGACTACATATTAGTGACTTTTTAATCGAACCAAAAGAGATAAAGATGAAATGAAGTTTTTTTTAAATGTACCAGTATTTGCCTGGTAGGTGTTAAAACTTCAATGCTAATACAAAAACACCCAATTGAACCCTGTCATGGTGATGAGACTCATGGCTAAATAGAAATAAAACTAATAGCGAAAGGAAAAGTGCAGCATACCATATGTATGGAAGAAAGCTGTTGTTTGGGCTGGGTTTATTTGTTTTTAGCACCACATCTTACCACCCGTTCAGGTTATAGGCCTACGCATGGAGTGGGGATTTTAAGAGTTCAGTGTATGAGGAATCAAAGAGCTTATCAGAAACAATTAAGGTGGAAGTAGGTAACTTGGTAGAGTTGTGTATTGCGGCAGTGTATTGGTCACCAGATTATAGGATGTCTGGAGAGATCATCAACAGTAATAGACAAGTGGCGATAGTACAAGATTGGAGATTTTCTTAAGGAAAATAAAACAAGAAGAATGTTGAAATAACAACTTATAAATAGGCATGTGACAGCTGAAGAAGTGCTTAATAAAGGATGTGTCCAGGTAGTCAGAGTATAGACATGGCAGGAAAAAATCCTGGACATGATCTGTCTTAAATTAGAGAATTTGATGGTTAATACAGACATGACTGGTGGGATTAGTAGCCCTGAGATTCTGATCATAGAGCTTGAGTGTTGGAAAATAATAGTAAAAACTGTGTGAAGTAAACTGTGGAGAATAGGACTCAATTGATGAGAAATGGACAGGATATATTGAAATTATTAATTAAGCAATGAGTGTGTACATACCAACCAAGCAGAGGCAACATGAGACCACTCGCTTCGATAGCTGAGTGGTCAAATGTGCTTATCTCGTGTTGGATTAGACAGCCCAAGACAGTGAGCTAAAGGTTTGATCTTGGTTGGGTGCACTAAGAGTGGTTTTCCCTAAATGGTTTTACACTCTCCCTCCACACAAATTTGGGTGCACTTCCGTTCAATTAAACCTTCTTATCCCTAACCTATTAGTGTAGCATAATTAGTACATAGGCATATAACTCGAATGGGTAGTGAGGCATGGTGCTTAATAAAAGAATAATATTTAATAATATTTAGCACCGCGTTCAGGTTATACTCTTTAAGTACTAATTACTCTAATGGATTAGGAATTGGGAAGGTTGAGTTAGAGGAAGTGAACCCGCATTTGCGTGAAGGGAGAGTGGAAAACCATTTAGGAAAAACCACCCCCAGTTCACCCGACCGAGATTCGAACCTTGATCTCCCCGTCCTCAGCAGTCGAGCTCAACACGACAAGCGCGTTAGCAAACTACGCCACTGAGGCGGGTCTTAATAAAAGAAAAAAAATACATTAAATTCATTGTTTTAAAGTATGGGAGTAGTTAGAAAATAAAACTTAGGTTAAGCTATGGGCTTACGGGAGGGCAGAATATTTGGGAAGTATTGTAGAGAAATCAACATAAAACTTAGGGCCAGTTTTATAGTCAAACTTGGTACACCTCAAATGCGGCTATATACTAAATACAAGATGACACCTACCTACTAAAATGGACAATTCTGGTCTAGGTTGGCGTCGTCCTGTATTTAGTATAGCGCCATGCTTGAGGCATACTAAGCCTGACTATGAAACTGGCCCTAAGCGTAGAAAAACAAATAAAGGGAAGGTAATTGGGTATAACTTCTATTGATTAACTAGAGCTATAAGGAAGGGGGCACAATAAAAATTAAAATCAAACCGAATGTGTTGAAATTTAATTAGGAGAAAGTGTGTCAACACATAGTTTGGTACTAACCATAGGTTTCATAATTTAGATTTTAAAGTAGTTGGATGTATAAGTAAGCGTTTGAGCAGGATTAAATTTCAATCAAAATAATTTGAGAAGATTAAAGAAATTTGTAAAATAGTTAAGTTTTATATTTGGTAGGGCCTACTCTGTTTAAGTAGAACATTGGTGGTTTGGGATAAACCAGTGGAAATAGGTCAGTTTAGTGAATACAGTGAAACTATGAGGAGATGGTGGAAGGGTATAGATTGGATATCTAAAAATAAATACCTTACCCAGGTTTTTCTCAGACTTAAATTATAGTTTTACTGTAAACAAAATATAGGCCTAGAAGTATTTGGTAAAAAAAAGGTGTGTTACTATTAATCATGGCTATAATAAAAATAAACTTTTTTTTAGTTCATGATCGACTAGAATTGGGTTTCACCTATCCTATGCTTCTCAAAGGAAAAACAAGCCAAGATCATATGACATACTTTAAAAGAATTCCCTTTGTCCATTTTTTAATTTTATTGTTGTATAAATCTCACTTCTTATAACTAAAATTGTGAATGCTCATTTAAAATTAATAGCATGACGTGTTAGTAGTGTTTAAGGTTGTTAAACGCAACATAATAAAAATAACTGTAAAGGCTACCTTAGATTCACATTAAAAAACAAATTATAAGCATGCAGGCAAAACTTAAAATTTAAAACATACAAACCAGTACCCTTTATTTGTAAGAGCTAATATTTTAAAGATGACTTCCATCCTTTGTAAATAAACTTTTTTTTTACATTACAAGCTTATGGTGAAGGCTAGGTTATTCTATTCCATTCTTTTGATATTCTTCAAATAATGTCTCACAAGGTATAAATAAGAAAAACTATTTTTAAAAATAAGAAATATTATTAAAAAAATAAATATATTTAAGTT
>CABEEJ010000673.1:10836-27190 GCA_901482245.1 Timema douglasi
AAAATCGAGCGAAGTGAAATAAAATGTTTTCATATATAGAATACCTATATTTTAAACAGCACTGCCAAGTAAGATATATTTTATATGTCACATTTAATCAATATGGTGAATAATTTGATACTAATGTTTAGTTTATAGAAACAGTTTTTCAGAAAAACTATGACTTAAAGAGTAAAGAATGATATCCAACAGTAGACTATATTTCTGCTTAGTTACTTTAATACAAATGCGGAAAACTGATTGAACTGGAAGAATTGACTGCTAGAAATAAAATACTTTTGATCTTTATAAATATATGTTAATTCATTATTATCTTCACCATCAATTGTTTCCAGCCTGTAGTCGGGCCAGTTTAGTAAATTGTTCAAATTATCCCCTCTCTTTACATCACTATTCCTAATCTAGTTTTATTCATTCGTCTCCTCTCACTTGCACACTTTGTTTTATCTGCTACTCCCATATATTTTCTGGTCTCCCTTAGGGTATCTTTCCTACAGAAATCATCTCCATCAATCTCTTTGTATCGCTGCTACTCCTATTTGAAGAAGTGATAAATACAGTTACAAATTAATATATTTATTGAAATATGAGAATGATCAAAAATAAGAGAGGTATACAAGTTAAACAAATCAGTTTATTTAAATTCAAAAAAGTTGAACGTAATACAAATGGTTTGACGAAAATACACAAAACGTTTTAATTTTTATTGATGGGAATTATAACTGTTACTTTAGACATAGTTGCCCCAATTGGCAGCGCTAGGTGTGAAGCACCAAGGTTTGACCTGCAACCATGATAAGAATGGCTAGGTTTATATTAGAAAGGGCGCAACTTGTTAAAGTAGAACAAACACACATTATACTACGAAGGTGCGTCTACCTCAACACAACAGCAATTTAAATGGGAAGCCATTATTTATTTAAGGTTAAGCAACAATACATAGAACCATTCCAGCCTTGCGGATAATAGACTTTGGCCTAATAAGCATTTAAAAGAATTATAGCTAACAATACCTAATTCTAGACAATCCTAGTTTAAATAGTTACGACGTTGGTAGTTAAATGAGCTAGCTGGCATGAGTTAACACCATATTGAGTTACGAGATATAAGGGTTAAATTCCTAGAATAAGAAAAATAGGTTTAAAAACAGTTAATGGCGGGCTACTAGGAATCTATTCCTCATTAGTACTACCTGGTCATTCAAAAATATATTTAAATATCAACACAAGTCTGTATACAGGCTTTAACAACTGCAAACCGTTAAACATTAACTAATTCAAGCGGAGCCAGAAGGGGGCCGGACAAAATAAATAATTCCACGTGGGCCACTACTCTGGACTAGTAGCGTACTCACAAGTTGAGCACCTTAAAAAGGTACAACAATAAAAATATTAGCGACTGGTATCAGTCAAAGACACAACTAGGTCATGGAACAAAGCTATATATAACCTGGCTTTCACAATTATGTTTTTATCTAAAGACCATGGTCATAGAGTATAGGGCGTCTGGTTATTGTACCGCTATTTAAGACTAGGTCTTATAGACATATAAAAAAATCAGAACCTCTGACTTTCAAAACCACATCTTATGGACATAGCAAAACAGAGGAAAAACCCTGATATTCAAAACTAGGTTTAATGGACAAAAAAAAAGTCAGAAACTCTGACACTCAAAACAATATCTTATGGAGATAGAAGAACAGAGCATAACCCTGACATACAAAACTATGTCTTATGGACATAAAAACATGTCGGAAACTCTAACATTCAAAGCTATGTCTTATGACATAATTAAACAGAGAAAAAACTCTGACATTCAAAACTATGTATTATGGACATAGTTAAGCCAATCACAAAGACCCTATTAAAGATTACTATATTAAGTACTCATAGTCACAGACTTCACTTCGTCCATGGTGAGGAGGAGAGACCGATGCCTCAAACATCATGATCACAGCTGGTTTAGGCCACTGGTCCTCGTTTAACTTTTAGGATGTCCTCCGACGAATCGTTACAATAGAATATAAAATGTGACATATCACATCAAATCACATTAGCATGCTCTGATGCACCCTGAAGGGGAGCATGAGAGCAAGTTCCAGCACATACCTACCAATTGGTCACACTTTGTGGTTTCAGAATCTAGCAGAAGGGTTGTCGCGTTTCACGAAGTTTCTGAAACAAGGAAAGACATTATTAATACTGATGGGGGAAAACAAAAAGCATGTTGTGAAACCAAATAAGTTTTTTTTAAAGTTACGTGCGGTGACACTACTCTATGGGGGGCTGGTTGAGAGCCTCCCAAACCACTGTTTGTCACATCTCGCTTATCCAAGCAGAGCTTTGGAACGTCGATGGCACCCTTAAGAGTCAATGACTTAATTCCCAAGCCCCTGGATAACAGGATTGGTGGCACCGGGAAGTGTGTCGTAGAAGGACTTCGCCAGCTTCCGGAAGTGGTCCTTGATGATAGGCATATCCAGGTAACGATGCAGAGTCTTTACGGACATACCAGGGTGCGTCCACAATGACCATCAGACCCATTGTTGCATATTTCATTATTCGCTAGTTTAACTTGGTTATTTCCACCCCTATTTCCCCTCATGTAACCTGGCGTGCCTGCAGATTTCTTGGAATTAGCCACCCCTCTACCCTCCTTCTACTCCCAAGTAAACCCTCTCACACCTGTCGCGTACTCCGCCTCAAACTGTGGTCGTTGGATTCCAGTCTTTATCACAACTCGGTGAAACTCTCTGACTCGTTTTGTTTGAATATGAACTCGTAAAAAACCCTGTGGAAAGTGATTTTAGTGCACGACTATTCATAAATAATAAGTTAATAATGTTATTTGTGTGTGTTTTTATTTAATATAATATGTACTCATTAAACGCGAGTGTTTAGGGGAGCTCCTCTCGCCAATTAATATTCTTAAGATAATATTCTTAAGAAGACCATCCTCGGATCAAGAAGATCAAGACCATCGCTCCCAGGTATTCTCGGATCTCCAGTCAACGACACCCTTCAAAGGTAGGCTCTATACAATACACCTTTTTTTTTCTAAATCAATATTCAACTCCCGTCCCTGTTTTAGTATACCTAAATCTGGTCCTCCGAAATCAAATTACCTTTTTTGTTAGTCTTAACTAAATTAAAGAGACAGATCGCTCTTACACCCATGCTCTATAATGTCTGCATCATCCTCATATACGTGTCCGCCAGGTGGCCCCAAGTGGGACACGCATAGTCGAGGATTGGTCTGAGCAACTGCTTTTACAGTGTCAGACCGTTCCTTGTGGACAGGGCGTTACGCCTGTTAAGCAATGGGCATAGGATTCCCAGCCTTGGCCTCACCTTGTTAATTCACTCGTTACAGTGTAGTTGCCAGTTCAGTTTGGTGCCCAGCGTAAGTACCAGGTACGTAACACTGTCCACCCATCTGATCTGTTCTCCGAACAGCTGGAGTGGGGCCAGACTGTAGAACTTTATTTTCCATGTGATAAGCACTTATGTGCTCTTTTCCACGTTAATACTTGTCCTCCAGTTGGTCAACCACCCCTCCAACTGTCTCAAGTGCATCTGGAGTAGCCTCTACACAGCTGCCCTCACCACGACTCCACTACTAAAGCCGTGTCATCACCATACAGTGCCAATTTAGTGTATGGGGATTTAGGAGTGTCATTCACATACAGACTGAAGAGCACCGGGCCCACGAGGGAACCCTGTGGTACTCCAGCACAGATGCTTCTAACTTGGGAGGTGGCTTTTCCAAAGGTAGTAGAGAATGTGCGGTGGGATAGATAAGATTGTACAACCTTAATTAGGTAGAAGGGAAGGTTCAGGGAGAGCAGTTTGAAAAGGAGTCCTTCTTGCCAAACACGGTCGAGGGCCTTTGCCACGTCGAGAAAGAAAGCACCAGTCAGCCTGTTGATGTTGAAGTTCCTCGTGACCTGCTCCACGAGCCGGACGAGTTGGTGAGACGTAGCGTGTCCCACCCGAAAGCCGAACTGCTCGTCCACCAAGATGCCCACCTCGGGAACATGCCGGGTCACTCTCGTCAGTAGTAGTCTCTCGAACAACTTGCCTAGACAGTCGAGCAAGCTGATTGGTCTGTAGGACAAAGTTAGGGCCGGGTCTTTACCCGGCTTATGAAAGCAGAGCATGTTGGTGTGCTTACAGAGCTCGGGGAAGTGACTCAGGACAGAACGGCGTTGAATAAGTCCACGAAGAAGTTAATCGCCTCCAAGGGCAGCTTTCCGAGGACCACGTTATTGATACCGTCACGTCCGGGGGCCTTGTTTAGTCTTAGAGCAGCTATCGCCCGCGACATTTCTGCCACCTCCGTAAGTTCAGGTTCATTCAATGGTCTATACGAGACTACACCGATGACCTGAGCCACGTGCGCAATGTGCACCACGTTTGACGGGTCATCAGTTGGTACAAATTGTGACTCTAAGTACTGAGCGAGAGCATCGGCCTTCTGGTCGGATTTGACCACCCCGTTACGACCCACAATAGGTGGCCTTGGTGCGGGGATACGCATCAAGATCCTCATCATGAGCCACAGGGACCTGTCCTGCACGCACAGGCTCTCAATCTTGTCCTCCCAGACACTGTTCCAGTATTCTTGGACCATCTCGTGAACCACATGAAATTTGCGGCTCCAGTTGGCCTTGTCTAGGGACGTGGTTCAGAGCGGAAACCGTCTTTCAGGTTCCGGGCTTCTCCGTCTACCGGGTGGACCGTGGTGGTCACCGGAGGGGGGGTGGCGTGGCCCTGTTGGTTCGGTCCCGCCTCCAGCACCATCAGACGACCGTCCCGGGGCTCTTGTCCCTGGAGGCGGTCGCCGTGCGGCTGTTGGGTGCCGCGTACTCCGTCACTCTCGTCTGCGTCTACGGACCACAGCGGATGGTCCTGCAGGTGGCCGATTTGGCCGTATTGCGTGCTCTCGACGCTAGCGTTGTGCTAGCGGGCGACTACAACGCCAGGCACGTCTCTTGGGGGTGCGTGGCGTCTCAGGCGCGTGGTACGGTTCTGAGGAGGTTCGCCGACAGGACCGGCCTTTTCATCCACCGTCCTCATCTGCCCACCTACTTGCCCGATCACCCTCGACACCATCCCAGCTACCTGGACCTGATCCTGACCACGAGGAGGCCGTTTCTGACACCTCTGGTCACCCATCTTTCCCACTCCTCCGACCACAATCCGGTGACGAGCGTTATGCGATTTCTTCCCCTCCAGACAGACGCGCCGCCACTGTTCAACTACCGACGCGCGGATTGGCCTAGGTTCCAGGCTAGGTTGAACCGCGTTGTGGCCCCAGCCGCCCCCATACCCGACGTGGAGGAGTTGGACCGGCAGGTTCAACTCTTCACCGCCTCCCTCCTGTCGGCGGCGGAATCGTCGATTCCGATCCGCCGACCCCCCTTGTTGGGCCCCCCGCTCCCACCCGACCTGATAGACGACATGCGCCTACGCGATAGAGCGCGCGCTCTGTGGCAGAGAGGTCGTCTCCCCCGTGTCCGGGAGATATACGTCGCGCTCCGCTCTCACTGTCGGCGCAAGCTCAGACAGTGGCAGAGGGAGGCTAAGACGCGCCGTCTTGCCGCTCTCGACACAAAAGATCTCTCTCTGTGGCGCCATCTGAAGGGGATGCGTCGCAAGAAGGATCTGATCCCCGAGCTCCGCGTGGCGGGCGGATTGGCGTCCTCCGCCACAGACCGTTCAGAGGCTCTGGCGGTAGGATTCCAGGCCAGCTTCGCGAGGCGACCGGGATCACCGGAGAGAGCGCAAGCGGATCCCCCGGGGCACTTCCTTCCCCCGGTGGCAGGTCAACCCCCGTACCCCGACCTGCGGCTGGTAACCCCCTCCGAGCTGACCAGGACCGTGGCGAGGCTTCGCGCCGCGTCCGCTCCCGGGTTGGACCGGATATCCCCCCTCCTCCTGGCCCACCTCCCTCGTAAAGCCTTCGTCCTGCTACTCCGCATCCTGAACGCGATGTTTATATTGCTGTACTTTCCCGCGCAGTGGCGGGTGGCGACTGTCATACCCATCCACAAGCCCGGGAAACCGCCCGGATATCCGACGTCCTATCGTCCCATCTCTCTGCTCTCTTGCGTCGGCAAAGTCGCCGAGAGACTGATCTTGTCCAGACTGGAGGCCTGGCTGGAGGTGAACCCCCTCCTGCCGGATCACCAGTTCGGGTTCCGGAAGGGCCTGTCCACCACCCACGCCGTCGCCAAGGTAGTCGACCTGGTGACGGAAGCGTTCGACGAGCGTCGCCATTCCGGCTTCGTCTTGTTGGACGTGAAGGGTGCGTTCGACAGCGTTAGCCACCGAGGTCTTCTCGCTGGACTTGCAGAAGCCGGAGTTCCCTCCCCCCTGCTTCATCTCCTTCTGTCTTTCCTCCAGGACCGCTCCTTCAGAGTGGGCGTGGACCACCAGTTGTCTACCCCTCGTCCCATAGTCTCTGGAGTCCCCCAGGGCTCCTGTCTCTCCCCCCTCCTCTTCGCCCTCTTCGTGCGCGACGTGCCCGTCCCACGGGGAGTCTCCCTCTTCCAATACGCCGACGATACCGCTGTCCTGGCGACCTCCCCCGATGCCGCGGTGATCTGGGCCAAGCTCACCATGGCATTGCGGGGGATAATCGCTTACCTGGGTTCCAAATCCCTAGCCGTCAACGGTGCGAAGACGTCGGTGATTCTGTTCACCCGCCGCAGACCGGGTCCGTTGCAGCCCCTCCGCGTCGCGGGAGAAGCGGTCCAGTGGTCGCAAACGGTGAAATACCTGGGTGTGACGCTGGACCGTCGCTGCAACTGGGACTCGAACCTGAGAGCGTCTGCAGGGAGAGCGAGGGGAGTCATGTTAGGACTGGCCCCTCTCCTGCGCCCAGCCAGCCCGTTGAACCACGGCCATAAAGTAAGACTGTTCCAGGCTTGTATTATGTCCCTCCTTCTCTACGCCGCGCCTGCCTGGGCTTACCTTCCCCACTACCGATTCTCCCCGCTCCGAGCGGTTTATCACCTGTGTTTGAGGTTGATGCTCGGACTCCCTCCCCGCACCCACACCCGAGTCCTGCTAGACTTGTCTGGCCTCCGTCCCCTGGACGTGATCATCCGCGGGCTGGCAGTGAACTTCTTCTCACGGGCGCAGGCCAGTCCTAACGCGATCGTACGGGGCATCGGCGATTACGACCCCCCCGCACTTATCCACAGACGCATCAGAGACGGTGTGGTGGGCCCCCCCGCTGGATACGGATGACCCGGGAGGTAGTCTGTGGCGTTGAGGAGCGAGCGCCCCTGGCCACGGCCTAAGGCCGGCTTCATCAGGACGTGGCTCCGGTGCTCGGCGAGACCCCCCCGGCTGGCGCATAGCCCAACTCTAGTGCGGGTGTGGTAGTTCGTGAGATTCACCACGTTACGTGTTACGTGTTTTATGTCGTTCTCCAACCCCACATTTGTCATTGGGGGTTGGCCAATTCCAGCAAAAGACAGCTATTTTATTTTTAATACTCTACAGAAACAATTTAACAATTATTATATTACCTACATCATTGTTTTACTTCCGTTTCTTGTTCACCTCTCACTGTTTTCTGTCTTTTCCCTTTCCTCTGTACGTTTTGTATTTCCCTACGGTCCTGGCGACCCGCTAAGTGCGATGGGGTGGGTTTTTTGTAAAATTTTCCCACCCCAAACCTACTGAAAGCAAAAATCAGCCCGCAAGGGCGCCATTTCCATTCGTGTTGTGATTGTCTTTATCCCTATGTCGTGTTCGTTTTCGCGAGCCCTTCGGGGCTGGTGTTAATGTTTGTCCTTCTATGTTTCCCATGTTTTTATTCATGTGTCATATATACGTTTACAAAGATAAATAATAAAATACATACAAACAAACAACAACTTTGGGATGATTATTTATCTTAACAATTTATTGTCCCTTATAAAAATGTTTGAAACTTAAGTTTATAAATTTAATAATAAATACATTTTAATTAAACAATAACTAAGGGTGTAAGTAGTGCAAATAAAGGTCAATCAGAACAATTACTGGACTCAAATACCGGGAAAGCTGTATAACTCCGTACAATGAGCTGAAGATCTCAACAATAAGGCACTATATGTCCTAGAGACAATACTTATATGCAGTATCTATTGACCAAACCAGACATGGCTCGCACCACTACAACACAAGAAATGAGAAAAACTTCTCTTTGACACTTAACACCCAAAGGAGAAAAAAAGCAGTCATTATACAGAGGAGCAACCTATTTCAACGTTACCCAGATTATCTTAAGAGACTCCCAGAAAAAAAAATTAAAGACCACAATGACATAATGGCTTCTGGGACACCTGTTATAAACTATTAGAGCGTTTCTGAATTGGAGGAAAGCCTAGTGAAGACGAACCACAGCAACTACAAGACATTTCTTTTAAAATCACTACATATTTCCATGAACTAAACAAATTTATTGTATGTAATTTATCAATCCACCTAATTTTATATGAACTATGACAACTGTTCAGATCTCCATGGTCTTGAATCACAATAAAAAAAGAAATAAAATCACCTTTATTATAACTTGTTTGGAATTTATAATTAAAAATAAGTATATGTTTCTATCTATTAGATACAATACTGATGAAAAACACAAAATATCTACTGTCAGTTGTTCTTCATTAACCATTCTTGTGTTATTATTTGTTATTGTCTTTGTTCACGTTTTCAATACAAAATCAGGTTACTCAAGAGAAATGGCGTCTGTATCTGATGATAGCATAATGACAGATGACGAAGATGTATTGGAACCGACTCTTCAAAATGTCATTGACCAAAAATCTCTAAGATGGATATTTGTTGGTGGTAAAGGTGGCGTGGGGAAAACAACTTGTAGGTCAGTGTTAAAACAGTACTTTCTTTATACATGTCTTGTCTTAGACCTTCAATGTTATTTGGCCATGTAAACTTGAGAAATTATTCTTTATTATGAATATCTCAGCTATTATTTAATCAACAGAAGGTGGTAGCATATTGAAACACAATACACTGATTAATATTTAACACATATATTGGCATTGTAATAAATAAATTGTTTACAAAACAATAATGGATGTTTTCAAAGGTTAGGGGTCAAGAACGTTTATGCCTTCTTTTAAAAAAGGTACAAATATTATTTTTACTAAACACTTAGACCTAATATTATATAATAAAAAAATCAGCCGTATACATAATGTAGTATACTGTATTCATTAACATGTAGCTTTGCCCCCCATCATCAACATGGAAAATTTCAAGTAATAATTCAATACAAATGCATTGTATAGATTTCTGGTATATCTTCCCTATTTCTTTTCCCTTTAACTTCCATACCTCGTGCGAATGGGAAGTTGTGTTGGACCTACTATGATGCACGCTCATAAGTCTGTAGTTACCATGCCTTGAACCTCTTGTTTTTTTCTGTAGCAAACTCAAATCCATCAAATTGGGTATTATTTCTTTATTACCTTTGCCTAACACAGATAGTAGATTTTTAGTGAATTAACACTAATCAAACTCTCAAACATTATTTTATCATTAGTTGTTCTCTCTTACAACAGGTCCATTCTGTCTATCAGTGAACTTAGATCACCATAGTACTATGTCCTTTGCCTCCTCTTTCAGCTCACACTTAGATTTATTTAAACATTTTATATAAACTCAATTAGTGACTAGGCAGCAAAAATATATGGTATTGAAACAAGCTACAGAATTGCTAACTTTAAGAACTTTAATTCAGTAAAACATATATAATATTTGTAATTAAATTAATTGAATAAAAATAATATTTTATATGTTTATAATAAACAAATTAATTAACGAAGCTTAAGCCTTCTAAGTCTTATTTAAATTCATTTAAAATAAAATTTTGGCAGGCTTAATACCATTGAATAAACTTTAATGCCGGAATCACGATCAACTTAACTTTAATTTAACCTAACGATCACTTAAGATTCACTTAAATTAAGAAAACTGATGTGTGATCACGATTCTCGTAACTTAATGTAACAGCTCGAGCCAAACATCTTCATTTTCGAGTATGATCTGTGATTGGTACTATTTGTATAGTGATGATCTGTGAATGCTTACAGTTTTCAATCAATATAATAAATAACTATTTTTAAACTTTTTTGATAAATATAGCTTTCCTAGTTTAGTCTAATTATTTGCGTTCAATGTCTGATCACTAGAACTTAAGCTAAAGAGTAAACCTTGGTCATAATACCAACAAATGAATTAATAAATAGCCCTGTAGATGTCACTCGCATAATGATTGGCTGGCTAGATCACGTGATACCCTTCATGTAACGTTTACTTAATGTGAAAGACCTCTCAGGACATCTATTACGTTAAGTTAACTGCATCATGATCGCTTCCATTTAAAAATGCGAGGAAGTACTTTACCTTAAGTCACGTTAAGTTAACTCTAAGTTAACGTTAAGTTGATCGTGATCCCGTTGTAAGGGAAAGCGCTCTCTAAAAAATGGTCAAATTAGTTAAAAAACTTATCCTTATATCAACCTTACTCCATCCCATATTTAGCTTACAAATTACACCATAAAAAGGATAAAGTTAACAAAAGTAAATAAAAGCTATATATAAAAGTATAACAACTCACTTGATCCAAAGTCAAAGCTTGCCCATCACGAAATATATATATATATATACACACACACACACCCACACACCCACACACACACTTTAAGAATTAGTGTATTAGTAAGCTTATTGTTTGAAATTGTTGGAATAAAGTTCAAATCGGACACTGGCCTTGCATTGTTTTTGATTTCAAATTTTATTAATGATAACGAACCAAAACTCAATTTTTTAATATCAGAAACTTTCATTAATTACTAATCTAATCGAAAACATGAGCGAAAACTGGTTGAGTCACACATCTACTGTGTACAAATCAACAACTATTAGCTAACTGTAAGCTGGCCAAAGTTGAGCTCAGCACAACAAAATTGCGAGGAGAAACAAAATGATATCAAGTTGCCATGGCAATCACCCCATGATGCATAGCTGTGGGTCTTTGTTTGGGTCAGCCTGCCAAAGTGCTTGTTAACATAGGCGCGCTTTATATCACATGTTGATGCTATCATGGATTTACTATTTTCCTCAATAAAATAGGAAGAAGATATAATAATTTCTTAGATTGATTTAGGTTTTTCACTATGTTATGAAAAAATATGAAGAAATTGGTATGAATTTCAAAATATGTATGGTTTATTCTTTTGCTTTATTTTGCAGAGAGGGCGGCACCCCAAAGCATCCTTCATGAGCCGCCCCTTGTTGATACAGTTAGAGACTAGGTGACAAGGTGACCTGGCAGTCTAGGAGTAAGGTGTCAGACTTCCGTGCTAGGGGTCCAGGGTTCAATCCTTGGTCCCGGCACAGCTCTATCTGATTGCCAAACCCTTCCTTCACCTCTTACAAGATGTGTATTAATCACAACTTGTGAATGTGTGGAATGCCAGGCCTCTAGCGTGGTTCGGATCCCACGTTAAATTGCAGGCCCTCCATTTCAGCTCACAATTACCCAACCATTGCACATTAGTGTAAGTGCGTATAACCCGAACGGGTAGTAAGACATGATAATAATAATAATAATAATAATAATAATAACAACAATAACAATAATAACAATAACAACAACAACAACCACAACAACCATAACATGTAATCGGCTGTTTGTTTTATCTTGTGTTAGTACTTTTAACTCAGTTTTTTTTTTGGTAAAATTATTGTTTCTCAAAAGAAAGCGTCAATGTTCTCTACCAAAGGTGAGTGTAGAAGTCTAATAAGTCATGAGCAGAGGATGTAACATAACTATGATGTACTCTATACAACCCATTTCTGGCTCATTTTATTTGTATTATGCTTGGATCATGATCAACATAACATTAACATAACGTAACTTAATGTAAAGGATCTCCTTGTGTGTTTAAATGGAAGCGATCACGATGCAGTTAACTTAATGTAGATGTCCTGGGAGGTCTTTTACTTTAAGGGAACATTACTTAAAGGGTATCACGTGATCTAGCCAGCCAATCATTATGCGAGTGACGTCAACAGTGTGCCAAGCTTGTCACTTATCTCCGAGACTGCGCGCAGTGCGGTTTGCCCGTTCCCCCTCCGCCTTCTTGCCATATGCGGTTGGCTGCGCACGACCTCGTCACGTCTGGCGTGTCGGGTTGCGTGGCTCGACCTCGCACTCTGGTTTTGGACTCGTGTCCATGCGCGTCAGCCGTTCACGAGCCGTTGGCTCTCGGCTCTGGGCTTGTATAGAGCGAGTTAGGGATTGCGATGTTATCACATGCTGGAATGGAGATGGGGTTTCTTTTTATAATAAGTTGTGTAACCGAAACCAACCAAGGGGTAGAATAATTAGAGTCCTGAATAAAGACTTGTGCGACAACATTCTGAGTGACTTCTTCGTACACCCCCTTCATAATGACTTGTCGTGCCACGCCCCAAGCCTGGTGTGCAAACCCCTACTATCGACACCGGTGAAAACGGGGGCTGACACATTGTCGCCCACAGTGTTGGAAGGCTCCACGAGAGGTGTGGGCACAACAGGGCTATTTAGTAATTCATTGTTTGCTATTATGACCAATGTTTACTCTTTAGCATAAGTTCTAGTGATCAGACATTGAAACAAAATAATTAAACAAAAATAGGAAAGCTAAATTTATCAAAAAAGTTTAGTCGGTAATAGATATTTATTATATCGATTGAAAGCTGTAAACATTTACAGATTCTCATTGTACAACTAGTGCAAATCACAGATCATACTCGAGAATGAAGATATTTGGCTCGAGTTGTTACGTTTGTTGTTGGGTTCCCTCCGCTGCTCCGACTGAAGTCCTGCTGGCATTAGTAGGCTTAAAATGCTTTAAAATTAAGTTGTACTTGTTATTCTTTTATTCCCTTATCCTTATTTGAACTTTAGTCTTCTATGATGTCATGTTTCGGTGTTATATGTTACACCATCTTCAGGTCTTATTTATGATGATGATGATGATTATGAATTATTTTAATACATATTATTGGAAGGTTTGTGAAATTTGAAAGAATTGCTATGTAAGAAGCAATACTATGTAGATTTTCTTACATAGTAATACTTTTAAATTTCACACATGCCTACCTTCCAATAATATGTATTAAACTAAATCATTGATCATAAATAAAACCTGAAGAGACACATAACACCGATACATGTCGCCACAAAAGACGAAAGCTCAAATATTAGTATAGGTGTGAGGTATTTTTAATCGTAAAAAAAAATCACAGAAAACTTGAAAATGTTTTGATCGCTTTATTTTGGGGGGTCTAGTTAGCATACTAATTTCCCCCCCTCGGGCAAAGTCTGTGTTTGTCTGTGTTTTCTTTCAATATCACCTTTTAAGTTAGTTTTACAGTAAAATTAGTCATTACCTTAATTAAACAGAATCACATGTTCTTCAAAAATGTTCCTAATTTTATTCATCGTGCAATGGATAGTTTCGAAGCTATATTCATAGGGAGCATAGTACCTTTGTGCAAGTACATCGAATTATGTCTTTACCGTGTTGTATCCTCCTTCCTACATTACATGATATTTAATTGTAAGGTTTGAAAAATAACGATGGCATTTATTATTAAATATTCATGGCTTGGTGTGCCAAAACATAATATTTATAAGTAATATATATTTTTATACTTGTTTCTTTAGGCCTAATCAACTACAACTTTTTATTTCATCTTTATTCATTTGGAAGTTGAGGGTAGACCAATCTTATCATATTCTTTATTAATTCTTTCATTTTCTTGGTTGCTCCTATGTGAACATGATTTTCTGACTCAAAAACCTTGCTGTTCTCTTCGGTCATGATTTGCTCCAGTTAAACACCAATTTCTTGGTCCGCTATGTTTTCACTATTTGTGCACAATTGTCCCCGACAATTGAAGCAAATGATGGAACATTGTAGTCCAACTTTTTGACAGCTGCAAGCTCCTTTACAGCCTTTAGTGCATTTGCAGGACATGGTTTTTGGGAGGCATTATGGAGCTGTATCTTAAGTGGTGGTAATGGAAAGCATGCACTAATTCGTGTTCTTCTAACCCCAATCCTGCGGCCTCTTGGGATTTCCATACCATTGCCAAACTTGGTGGTATGTTCGGAAACAATACTGACTTTCAGCTGCCAGAGTAGAAGGAAAAGATGTGATATTGAATTTACTTTTTAATAAAGCTTTTGCGAATAGCTAGAATCTTAGATCTTCTAACCAGTTCTCACTGCACAAGGCTCTGTAAAGGACTACAATAAATTATTGTCCTACCAAGTCAATCACATCCAGATGTGCATCTGGGTCTTTGAGAATCTGCATGATTTTCTATAGTTTCACATCGTTCTTCATTAGGCAGCTTAAAATATTCAAATTTACTCTGCTTGAAAAGTGAGGAAGTTGTATTGCAGCCTCTAAATGCATTTAGAAACAAAATATTGTCCTTCATTATTTAATAAAGACTTCTAGATCATAATGTATTATGTTTCAAAAGAGAGAGAATAGAACAGAACTGTGACAATCCATAAGCACTCTTTATTGTTATAGGAGCAAGAGTTAACCAGTCAAGTAAGGTGTATGACTCGCTAATCCCCTCGAGAAAAAAAAGAAAGAATAAACTTAGGGCAAGGGGGGAGAAAGTATCTATCCTACCGAGTCACTATTGGCCACCATGGTGGCTATATTGCAAGAAAATCTAACTTTAGTGTGTTTTTCACTATTGCATCGAACACAGACCTCTCATAAGTAGAAAAAATATGCACTTCATAAATATTAGACTAATTCTTTGACATACCAAGCCATCAATATTAAATGATATATAAAATGGTTTTTCAAACATTACAATTTAAAAATAGCATGTAATGTAAAGCGGGGTACAACAATTTATTTATTTATACATCTATTTATAGCGGTATGTGAAGATCACTTTAAATCCGAACTGAAGTCTAAGCGAAGCTTAAAATATCTAAAGTTGATAATAAGTTTTTTGTTATTTTCACATAACTCATTTATTAAATATAAAGATTAAAGATAAGAGAACAGTATGTTCTTTTATGCTTTCACATCTGAATTTATCTGGATGTTTATTTTAGTGATGCAATTTAATCTATACTACGTATTAAAATACTATTTAATAGCCTTTCCTTAAAATGTAGGGCAAGTTGAGGTAAGCAACATACAGGAGACTTTTTCAGTTGGTAGTGAACACTTGAGCTGCTTCTCTTTACATGAAATGAACAGAAATCGCCTAATAAATGTATTGTCTTCCAGCTCCAGCCTAGCTGTGCAACTGGCCGGTAGCAGGGAAAGTGTCCTAATCATTTCAACCGATCCTGCTCACAACATTTCCGATGCTTTTAACCAAAAATTCTCCAAAGTGCCAACCAAAGTGATAGGATTTGACAACTTGTTTGCAATGGTTTGTTAAAAAAAATATACAATACTCTTAGACCTAGTAAGTTAATTTTGAAAAATGTTTCAAACTTAAACCATTAATGAATTATATGTTTTGGATAGTTGTGAAAATGTTTTAATGATCACTAGATCAGGGTTTCAGCAATCATAAAAATCTGGAAAACAGGGGAAAGTCAGCGAATTTGCTTGGTTAGTGAGATCAGGGAATTCTATCAAATTTCTGAAATTTTCATATTTACAATAGTCAAAATAACATTTTACTTCTCTCAGTAAATACTCACTGCTAATATCTCTTTTAGTACATTTGTCCCAGTGGAGCATAGCCTATTAATCTCGATTCTCAAATTCAGCATGTGATTTTCATGTAATGTTTCTATCCCTACACTGCGCATCTTTAGCCAAAATTGAGGCATGACTATGCTTATGCATGAGAATTCAATTATGTTATAGGAAGAAGAAACTTAAATAGAATGTCTCACAAAAAAAATTTTAACCCTACTGGTTTAAGGAGATCTCTTAAGGTTCCAATATGAACTCATTGAAATCTAACTTAGATCTCACCACTCGATAGCCTTTTGCTTTAAACTCTTTATAGAGTGACACAATTTCATAATGTGTATGTGTCTAAATATAAATATATCTTTACATTAAGTTATTTTCTTAATAAAATAATGTTTGTAATATGTAGTGGCTAGAAAAGTTGTAGTAGATAGGCTCTGGAAAACTTGGAAAAATCAGGGAATTTTAAAATACATAATTTTGCTGGACATCCTGTAAACAGCCTATTATGTGTACATGTGTTTAAACCTTAGATAATGTTATGACCAAGTCTCTCAATCAGCTTAGTTGTTATTGAGGGGGGGG